>OY855914.1:2912500-3422500 GCA_963693305.1 Meandrina meandrites
CATAGCTGTAGGTAAATCCACAAATGATGACATTTGAAACAACTCCTGCGAAACATACTAGCCAGGACCAACAACTGTCCTGATACGGAGAAATTCTTTCAGCGCATGTTACAATTTGTGTCGTCTTCTTTCCGCCATCTGTTACCTGGATCTGTTTGTTCATGGTGGTCACATATCCTGTAGACAAACAGCAAGGGGAAATACTAGATATTTATACCTCCATTTCTTCAGTCCTTCATTCTTTCATTTTTTCTTAATTTTTGTTTTTCATTTTTTTTTTTCATTCTAAGGAACGTTTACCAATGGGAGTGTAGTACATTTAGATAGCATTTGTCTACGAACAAAAGACCGTGTGTTGTGTTGTAATATAGCCAATATAGCTGTTTGGACCTCTTCACTAAGCGATATAGATCAATAGCTATCAATACTGAACACACAAGAATGAAATGGAAGAAGGTTTTGGCGGGAAGTGAATGACATTTCAGTAGACTCGAAATTCAGCTGGTAGAACATGTTTATAAGAATTTGTCCGAGGCCAAGTCTTAAAACCCGGCCAAACATTAGGAGGAAAACATAACGAAAGCATTATGAGGAAAATATCTATGCTATTAGTCAACAATTTAATTATGTCATTGTGGCTGCATGATCCGGAAACAGGCATTATGTTACCTGGATCAATCAAGCAACAGGCAGGACGCCTATAGGTCAAATGGTGGTTTTCATCAGTGATACAAAAGCTGTTTGTTTGCAAAAAAAAACAAGAATAAAAACCAAAACTATCAACTATTATTGAGCAGGCAGAATTTAATGTTAATCGTGACACCATTACTCTCTTTAGTATGAAGCTGCCACGTTTGCGCACCTCTTTCTACTACAAATATATGGCGGTCATAAAACCAGTAGAGTAGATCACTCTGCCTCTAAATTCTACTAATACTCACTTTCACTTGAAATCTTTAATTTATTATCATGTCTGGAAATTTAAAAAATGCGATATAAATATCCGTTTTGTGATAGTTAGGAAAAAAGACCAGAGCGCCGACATGTCAATGCAGAGCTATCGATCTCGTTAGAGGTTGTTTTTAATTGGGCAGAGATAGTAAAGCACAAGTGCATATCTAAAATAGAACGAATACGCTGGTTCTACTTATGACTCACTTATGCTGTCCTCAAGAAAACAAAACTGTCAGTTCTTCTCAACTTGTGCTTATTCCAAGCAAAGACTGCTAAGGAAAAACTTGTAGACCCCTTCCAAGACAAAAATCCTGAAAACCATACCCTGTCCGGCTGCTGTCGGGGTTCAACTTCGTTCTTTGCGCTTATGTTTATGTTTATGTTTGAGATTATTCCCAGTAAAAACTGGCCTAAAGGAGACCACGGTTTCCTGGCTTATTATTCTGATAATTTCAACATCGGGAATTGTGGCGTATTTTCCGGGCTATAAAAATATACTTTAGCCCGCTGCCGTGGACCAATTAGGCCCAATCAGAAACAAGAAAACAATGACGAAGCCAGCCAATCAGAACTGAAAATCATTCAACTGTTCGCGCCATTTTCTTGTAGGCCATGAGGCAGTACACACAAGCTCCGTTCATTTGAGTTCAAGCGCCTAAATACTGCACCTGCAATAACCTGAGTATCAGGCTTTTCTATAAAGGGGAAGGGAGAAAGGGAGAAGCGCGAAAGAGAATAAAAGGCCTTCGTCCAACCTCGTTTCCAGGGCTTTTCCCTTTTTCGTGGGGGCGGTCGTACACTTCAGTATCGCTAAAGCGCCGCTAGCGGTGAGCCTAGGTTGTTTTCATTTCGAGATAGTTTCCAGTAATCACGAAGCACTGATAAAACCAAATTGATTGCAAGGCTGGTACTACGGCAAAAGGGCAAAATTTGTTGGCCAATATTTCAACTAGCAGAGCTAGTATTCTTCAGGGCCAGTACATTGTTTTCGCATTGTACTGGCCCTGAAGAATACTAGCTCTGCTAGTTGAAATATTGGCCAATAAATTTTGATCTTTTGCCGTAATACCAGCCTTCTAATATATGACAGGCATCAGCCAATCACAACGCGCGCAGTCACTCGGTTTTTGTATAACAACAACTACAATAACCAAAATTGCTATTGCTGGTGTATCAATTGTAGTCAATTTACCCTAACATGGCACTTCTTTTCAATGGCCACTTCAACACATTCAACTCCAGTTGAAAACAACTATCAATATTCAAACAAATATAATTTTCGTATGGAAGCCGTTTTAATTTCGAAAGCGAATTTCTAAAAATCTTTACTGAATTTTTAAAATGCACGCATGGAAAATGAAACTTTGATCTTTTCTTTACAAGAATCCGTTTAAAGTTTAAAAATTGGTGAAAAGGAAACACTGTTCTTTTCGGTTTGAAAACTTCTAGTTGGATTTGTGTTTGAAAATGGCGCGTTTCGAGCGAGTAGGCTATTGTTTTAAGCCTTCGATTGAATAACAATGGTCACCAAGAGAAAAACAATACCAATTGAAAACAGGCACTCAAGTGGAAAATGTTTTACACTTCGCGCGAATTTTAAAACTGAACTGAGTGTACCAGCTGACTCATTCGAATCGCCGACCGCAATGGAAACCTTTGAAATCATTAGTGATCGGGAGCTCTTTTCAGAGCTCTTTGCACTTCGCGAGAGTGTTCGGCGGTTTCTCAAAAAAATCGGAAACACTAAGGACGGTAAAAAAAGAAAAAGTTTAAAAGCAGAGACTTGGCTAAAGCTCGCTACAAAACCAGAGGAGATCGAGTATACTTCGACGTTATGGTTGGAGAGTGTTATGGTAGAGAGTGCGGAGGAAAAAGCCGGTAACATCGCGCAATGAAGGAGGAAAACATGGAAAACGTTAGTCATCCATCCATTACTTATTCACATGGTCCCTCCTTTTGTTGACGAAGGCAGCCCGATGTTCCATCTTCAAATAAACGGCGATGCCATCGGGAAATGGCGACAAGTTTACAGCCGTCCCAAAATAGTGTTTGGATTACTCCAACATAGCCTCTTGGCTCTTGGCTACAAACTGACGGAGTCATGATCAAGAGACCGTGTTGACAACGTAGTCGCTGCGAGCGTATATAGAAACAATCTTTTAAATTCACTTACCGGCTGTTTTGATCACCATCACGCGAAAATTTAAAAGCCTCCGAGGACAGAACTTAAATGGTTGTTTATCCTTCTTTGTCGCTTCCGCGCGCAAACGGCACACAGTAAAAGAATGAATTTATTTACGACACAATCGTCTTGCTCGCGCAGTACTGTGAAACACGCTTGAGTCCGGTGTTACAAGTTCACCTTCGACAAAAAAAAAACCTCCCGAAAAGTAAATGAAAAAGCAAATCAAAACCATTGCATTAAAGTTTGTAAGCGAAAACTTATGCGTAGTAGTGTCACGAAACAAACGAAGAAACTGAATAGCGCGCTGAGTTTATCGAGACAAAGGAAAAACAAATGTGTGCTAAGTTCATTGTTCAGTTTACCGCCTCCATCATGATAAAGAGCATTGCCGCGCGTTCTTAGCGACCATTGAAAAAAGCTCTTTCTTCGCATCTATGAATAATAACAAGCGCTATGACAGACCTATGATTTTTTCTAGCTGTAAGTAAATGTCCCGAGAACAATAGCCATTCTCCGCTATGAATAATAATACGGCTTGGGGAAGCTTCTAAACAACAACCAACTCGCCAACAAACGTTTTTTAATTATTTATTTCCTTTATATTTCAGGGAAAGAACACATTTTTCAATTCGCAAAGTACAGATTTCTCAATTCGCAAAGTACAGATTTTTCAATTCGCAAAGTACAGATTTTTCAATTCGCAAAGTACAATAAGCCACCACTGAGCTACTGGAGACTCTTATGGTTAGAGTCTCAGTGGTTAGAGCATCTGACTAGATCACGGAGGGTCGTGGGTTCAAAACCCATCTAGAAGGCCACACATTCGCTTTCGGCCGAGCGCGCTGTTCAACTGACTGTAAATCGTTCATATGCTCGTATTACATACAGAAAAGGAAACAGATCTGTTTTGCCTCTTCAGTGACAGCAGAAAAACAATAGAAATAAAGTTAACAATTACTTTTTATTGTTTACAAATGCAAGTTAGTCAGTTATTAAATTCTCATTTGTCCGCGCGTCGTTTTCTTCTTAGCTAGCAAAAAGATTTTGGTTCATTTTTCCCAGGTACAATCGATATCTTATAAAATCCCAGCAAATTTTCTCCAAGGAAAACCGTCCCAGCAAGCGCTGGATCTCATTCCTAAATTTGCCAGCCAGCTCAAGTTCAACTTGCAGAGCGGATATTTTGTGGAGCGGTTCCGTTGGGTACCTCTGCCCATCTGGAGTTCGGATTTTTTTCCGAGTTTTCATTTAATGCAAATATTTGTCACGTTGTAATAATGAAAAAACGGTGTAAAATGTTTTTTCTATTCATGCAGTGTACGTTTAAATCAAATTTAATTACAGAAAAGAGAAGCCGAGCGAAAATAAAGCAATACATCTCTAATTTACTGTATAAATCGGAACGTAACGTAGCCTAGCGTGAAAAATATAACAAAGGAAAGCAGCAGGGAGAAAGTTATTCTTTTCACTGTAATGTAAAAAAAATAAATAAAAAAGTTCACACAGCTGCTTCAAAATAAATTGAATGATTTGGACTACAGTACACTGTTTGTTTTGATTTGACTTGACAGACATGGTTCGAGTTATTGAGGGTAAAATTATATAGAAAATGACCTGAAGGGAAACGAAAATTGCTTCGAGTTAGCAGAAGGTTGAGTTATCGTGGGTTCGAGTTCCAGAGGATAAAATTTCAGTAAATGTATGACGGAAATCAAGGGGAAAATCGATTTTGGTTCGAGTTAGCGAGGGTTCGAGTATCGGGAGTCGACTGTATTTAGAAATCTATAACTGTCCGGCATAACTTCCTTTTCAAGAGATCTTTAGAGCAAAGATTGTTTTGAGTAATTTCGCGATTTTCTGCCAAGTTTTGTAGACTTTTTAGCCAGGTTTTCAATCAGAAATAAACGCCTACTCGACGTCGGTATTTATAGTGTTCTAGGTATCGTTTACTGTTTTTGATTTCTTTTCTAAATACCCTCTGAAATTAGTTGATGTTCTTGGGCGTAAATATGTTTTTTGGTCCTTACTCAGAGCACATTTTAGCCCTTGCCTGTGGCTCGGTCTAGAATGAGCCTGAGCCGGACCAAAACATATTTACGCCCGCGAAAAACATAGATTTCAATATATTTCTTTTGTTCCTTTCTTGTCAACAATTATTAGCCATAATACATAGGGTGGCCTGCCTCCCGGGTCTGCCTGTGTTTATAATAAAAATATTATTTGATTGGGTGATAGAGGCATGTGACACAATGCCTGATTTGCAATTCAAAATCGAAATTAAAAAAGTAGTAATTTTCATGTTACCGGAAAAAAAAGGCGTCGCATCAAATCATAACATGTTGTACTATCATGTAGTCATAGAGTGTATACGGTTAGAAAAAGTATGTTATATTTGGTCGATAACAAATATTCAACGTTTAAGCTAACGAACTAATGAGAAAGCTTTAAGCAAACAATTCGTTCACCGTAAATCAATACTTAAAGATAAGGAATTATCTAAAAACTAAAACAGAACGCGCTGCGCTTGGAATATTTAAACTAGACTGCTGATGAACCTCAAGCAATGATCGGATTCCATTAGAACTAAGGTGAAAGGGAATTAAGGGTGCTCCGTGACTTTTTCAAAAGTAGGGCGCTGTCTTCTTTATTGATTTAATTGACTTAAGGCGGGGGTACACCTGAAGCCCGTTTTCCCACCGCGTAACTTGGGTTTAATGCGAATATCTCGCTCCCGTTTCAAACACTCTCAAAACCCTCTGTTCATCCTGCAAAGCTATGTTACGCGGTGTTTTGTAAATTTTTTGGTGATTTTTGCGGATGTTTGGAAAGAGATAGTTTTTCTCAAACGATTAGTAAAATTTGGAGAAATAAGAAATATTAAAGATTTAATGTGATTTTAAAATTAGAATTGAAGTTAAAAATTAGTATATGGACACCCAAACAGTTCCCTGACAACCTGGGGTGCTCTTGCGTTGGGGTCAACTGTCTGGTGGTGTTCCAAAAATAATTTTCTTTCTTCTATCCCTTCTTTAAAACTCTTAAAATTTCACTCAAATTCACCTTTATCCCCACCTTAACAAAGGGTAAAAGCTAGGCTGCTTTCAGACCCATTTTCTCACTCGAAACAATTCGTTTTAAATTGGACTGGAAGAGTGAGGAGAATTACATAACACTGCTAGCGATATCCTAATCTAACCAATCATGCTTTACGTATTAAAACGCAATCGGCCGTGGCTGCTTGTGGATTGAAATTTGTTCGATTTGATCAGGACTTCGACTTCAAAACGACAAACAAACATAGTACATATGCAGGGACTAATCGAGACCGAGACAGGGTGAAACTCAATATGTTATATGTTAATCAAGTTTATCCGGTCCATGTAATTTTTCCCTGATGATGGCGGCAACCAGAAACCACCCTATAAGCTGATTAATGGTCATTAATATTCATGCACCGGGACAGCTGGCTTATACAATACAGTATTTCGACGCAACTTTCCCGGGTACTTTCTTCGAGCCATCTAAAATGTACTGGCACTGTTATAAAGTAAGTTTATAAGCAAGGCAAAATATGAGTATTTGATTTGAAGCAGGTACGGATTTGCGCTTTTTCGTGGGAATTGTCGGGATCTTAAAGTCGACGGCACGTGAACACAATACACAAGAGCGGAGAGATGGTCTGAGATTGCAAGCACTGGATATTGCTTATTATTCAGTAGCAGTTAATTTTCTGCGCCCTTCGCGTCGGCAAAAAAAAAAACGCCAAAACAATTATACTAGGAACATTTAGCTACGTCAAATTCAGTGATGGTGAATCATATTATAATTCGTCGCATGTCACAACGTTAATTTTTGAAAACATACAATATAAACAATGTTGACCCAATACAAAATATTGACAAACGCAACATTCGCTGTAATATTTTTCGCTTTTACAGAGCTGGGTCTGTGTAGCTTGAAATCGACTGATGCATGCAAGCATACCAACCACAGCGGCAGACGATCTCTTCTGTTCGAAGAGCGTAGACCGGGGCACAAATAATGGTTCTTTGTTATTTACAAGCTCTGAGCTCTCAGATAAGAGTCTAATATTTAATAGAAAGAGTCTGACCTTTTTCTCGCCTTCCCTTTTATCAAGGATGGATCATAAGCTTCGGACCTCGCCTCGGCGGCCGGCCTTCAGATCGAACGGGAAAGCATATCCCTAAAAATCGTGAACGGGCTTGAATAACCCCTGTTACCTCTGCAACGGCTTTTCGTTTTAATGTTGATAAGCCGAGGCAAAACTGGTTAAACAAGAAAAATAATGGGGCAAACCGGACTGAAAGCGAGATATACTTGCGGTAATCGAACGTTCAATTACCGTACCCTTGTTCGATAGGATAATATTCACATCGCATGATAGGCACGTGGTCTAGCTGTAGAACAAATCACTGCTAGCTTTCCCCTTCCCTTTTCATCCGGCTTTCAGGAAACATGTCGAAAACGTCAGGAAGCGATATCCAAGGAGACCCGGGAGGACACTGCACATATCAAGATTTCGTGTAGTGTAAAAGGCTACCAAGCATGTCGGTTTAGTGAAGATGTGGGAGAAGAGTGGGAGAGTTTCTCATCTATAAGAAGATTGGCTCCAATATTTCTGTCTGTCTTTCTGTCTATTTACAATCACGTCGAAGATAATCATATAAGCCATTTCATATCAACACCCACAGTACACCCAGGAGTACATGAGTATCAGTCGTTGACACTGACTTTGTTCTGTTCTGTCTCAACAATTACATTATTTTATTCCCAGGCCGTGTTTTCACGAGCGATTTTTCAGGTCGCTTAGCGAGTGACAACCGGAAATCTCGTGAAAACAGTTACTTTTCTGACTCGCTTAAAGTTAAGCGAGTCGGCAAACTTCAATGCAATTCTCATTAAATTTAAGCCACCAAACCAGGTAGCTTAAGCGAGTACGCAATTAATTTCTGCCAATGGGAAGCAGCTTGCGGTCAAGGCGGTCATTCATCTGACAAGGCTGTCAAATCGGAAATAGAACACGCATTCTTTATGCCTCTTGGGAACTTAGTGCTGAGCAAAACTCGTCTTTTTAGTTTAGCTCAGTGCATCTTCCAACTCCAAAAACAAGTCCTGTATGAATTTCCTGTTGTAAGCCGCCACAAAGCAACAGCTACTCGCTTTTCCACGGAATCGCTCGTCACATGTTCATGCCTTGTCGTACTAGATATGGTCTAACCAAATTGCAAACAAACTGGAACATATTCCTCGAGATACGGAAATGTTCTCGCCAAATAAAGCGCATAAACACACGATTGAAAAGAAGCCAAGACGCACAAGTCAGCTTTGTCTGCACCTCCCGCCATTATTCAAATTGATTTAGTCGCACGTGTGCTCTCCTCAAGTTACTTAAATGAAATATAATCTTACTCGTGAAAACACCTATCATTTTTAAGTCGCTTAACGAAGTCTGTAAACAAAGCACATTCAGGAATGTTAAGCGAGACAATCGGTGTCGTGAAAACACTGATAGTGACTACGCCCTACGCGTTTTACTAGTTTCCGGTGTCAAGCCGGATACCGTCCGAACAAAATTTGTTCGATTTTGTTCGATTGGTCGAAAATCGAACTCACAGGAAAATAGACGTTCGATTTTGTTCGACTGCCGAACCCAATCGAACACCAATCGTTCGATTAAGTTGATTGGATTTTTGTTCGATTTCGTTCGATTAGATGGTTCTTCATCACTCATAACTAATTTCTTTTTGGCCCAGCTCAATCCCTCTGGGTCCACAGACTATATTTTCAAAGGCGAGCGCCTAAATCGAGACTGGCATTTGCCCAGCAGTTGTCATCTCGCTGCGGCGCTAAAAGATGAAACAAAGGAGTTTCTCAGCATTTCCTTTATTTTTGCGTGACCTCAGCCTGAAAACTGAGTCATCAGCGCACGCACAAGCAAGCGGCCTTGAAAAAAGGTCTGTGAGTGGCCCAGAGATTTTTTCTTTTAGTGTGCATGTGGGCTTATTTTGGCTCGTCACTCAATCTCGGAGGCGTGGAGTCGTGTGTGGATGCGTCGCGCGTGTCGCGAGTGGTTCCGTGGAGTTGCGCGCGTATCCCTGGCATCACAGGGAACTCGTAGAAGTTACAAAATGTACGAGAATATCGGTGGGTCATATTATCGTAGAAATATTGTGATTTATGTCCACATGTAAGCTCAAAATAGACATAAATCTACCGAAATTGTACCAATTTTATTTCGTTGTCCCTGCGGCTCAAAAAAAAAAGACGAATTTGGGGGGGACGTATAGTAAAATGAACAACTAATAACTGCAAAACAGACCTTATTTTGTTATCACAAATCTTTGGAGAAACACCCCTGTCAAACATAAATTTGGAACGGGTGGAAATGTATGCGTGTAGACCCGCGAGGCTCACCCGCATACACGCGCGTATACACAGTTTTGCGCCTCCCGGTTTGCGCGTCTCGCATCAGCACTTTGAGAGAAAAAAATCGGAAGAAAAAAGAAGTCGCTTTGCAATGTAAGGATCGAAGTGGAGTCAATTCGGTCTGTGGACTGTCGAGTGATAAAAATCCGCGATGAGGGTCTTACAGGGGTATTCTTGTGACGCGTGATTAGCTGATTTTATTTTCCGTGAAACGTGAATTTAATAAATTTATTCTTCGAGACCCGTGACTAGAAGGTTTTGCGTGACACGTGAAGAGCTTGAATTAATAACCGATATTCGTGATTTCACCACTTTATGGACTTTATTTTGCGTGATTTTGAGACGCGAGACCTCAAATGTGATCTCCGTATAATTATCGTAACGTCAAACACTCTTTGTAGAGTAAGAACAGGATAAAAGAGTATGTTTCTTTCTTATTTTCGTAACTTCTTAATCAATTTTGATTTCTTCAAACACTATTTGTAGCGTAAGAACAGGTTAAAAGAGTACTTATTTTCGTGATTCGGGAAAATGAAATTTCAATATCCGTGATCCGTGATTCGTTATTTTTTTCGTCCGTGAATCGTGCCAGAGACCCCCCCTGTACGACCCTCGGTGATGTGTCTGAATATTGATCGGTAGCTTGGAGCAGGCCGTCCCGCCTGGGCCTGGGCCCGGATTAGCGTGAATTTTGATTTCATACTTTTACTGATTAGAACAGAATGTTAAAATGTCGTTTGGCTTTTCAAATTTTAGCAAATTATGAAATTGGACCACGTCCAGTTTGTATCTCAGTGAACTGAACCATGTATACAGACGATACGTGGAATTTTGACTTATCCACAATTACAAAACAATAAAGTTAAAACAAAGAACATTCAATTTTTATTTCATAAGCATCTAATAGGTATGCTAGTTCAGTGACCAAAGCTAGCTGGGCTATCATCTTCAAATCACAGGCTCATTCACAGGTAACCCGAGCTTTCTCTATGAACCACACAACCAACACGATATGGCGTTGAATTCTAAGGGTTTGTATGGGAAATTCTACAAGACATCCATGGAGGAAGTTCAAAGTGTGTTGTTTGCTCCTGGTGTAGTTATGGCCATAATGAAGTAAATCGGCAAAAACAAAACACATCAGGAGCAAACAACATATGTATGGAATATTTTTATTGAAAATTTTCACTTTTAACGACCTCCATAGATGTCCGATCTTGTAGAAAATCTCATAGAAACCTTTATTATTCGACGCCATATCGGGTTGTTTGTGAGGTTCAAAGAGAGAGCTTGGGCTGCGTGTAGTACTTTATTTTCCTCTGTTTTCCTCTGTGAACAGGACCCCTGTTGTGAAACTGTCGCGTTCACCGTTTCCACATCTCCCATAATACACCTTGTTTGCCGCCCCCCCCCCCCCCCCCAAACGTTTGCATAAGTATTGTTTTAAATTTCTCTTAGGACGACAGTATGTTCCAAGAGAAATTGAAAACAATGCTTATGCAAAATTTGGGGGCGAAGTGAAAGTGTATTGTAGGAGATGTGAAAGTGGCGAATTCGATAATCGTAATAATATAAGCCAAAAACAATAAAAGATTCAAAGGACAATAAACAATATCCAAATTACAGCTGCCGAAAGAAAACTATTTAAAACGGAGACTTCCCTTCGGGAGGTGACTAGACCGTTGAAGCAGGGGTCGGGTAGCTAGCTACTCTCACAAGATTTCACATGAATGACTCATTAACAGTTCGAGATGAACAATAAGACAATGACAGGAACAATGTCCCTAGCCCCAAAACAATGGCTACTGCTACACTCGAGGACCAGCAGAATTACAAGCTTACGAGAGCTGCTACACTACTGGAGAAAAGAGGACAATAGAACAAACAACAGGAACAATGCCCCTAGCCCCCAAAACAATAGCAACTGCTATACTAGAGGACCAGCAGAATTACAAGCTTACGAGAGCTGCTACACTACTGGAGAAAAGAGGACAATAGAACAAACAACAGGAACAATGCCCCTAGCCCCCAAAACAAAACCAACTGCTACACAAGAGGACCACTAGAATTACAAGCTTACGAGAGCTGCCACACTACTGTGAAACATAACGTACATTTTCTCTACCAGTTAAGTCGCTTCGACACGATCAAGTGGTAGCAGATTTGCATATTGGTCCTTTTGTGTTTTTCTGCATTTCAAAGCTGTGCGAAAGTCCCTCTTTCCGAAGACGTACATACATGGGTTAAGAAACGACGTCAAATATCGCAGCCATATACTAATGTAGATAGCAAGGTGGGGCACATCTTTTGGATGATGTAGCCGTATGATGAAATACGGCAGCCAGCCAACGATAAAGACCAGTAGCATTACGGCAAAAATTATAACAACCTTCCTTTCGGTGTATTTCATCTCTTTTGCTTTTTCCCACCCTGGTGTACTTTGTTTTTGAACGAGGTCGATCTGTCGCGAGACCTCCAAGAAGATCTTCGCATACATAAACATCATGCACACGAGTGGTGCGAGGAAAAACACGAGAAGAGATGTAACGTCATAGATATTTTCCTTCTTAATGACGTCAGGGGTGATCTCTTGATAAATGTCGTGGTGGACTGGGTCCATCCAGCTTAGCTGTACTAATGCAGTTGTCGATGATAAGATCCAGATGAAGAAAATCACAGAAACGCATCTTGGAAATGTAACTATTGATTTATAGCGCAAGGAATATATTATGGCCAGATACCTAAGGACGTAAGCAAATGAACAGAACTGAGAATGAACAAGAATTACAGAATTTTAGTTCTTCAAACGTTAAGGCCGGCTTATTCTATGTTTGACATAGCTGCCCATCAAGTTGGTGCTTATCTCGGATACTGTAGCGTGAAGCCACTAGGTATGTTTCTATTTACCCTAGGTAAAGTTAAAGGCTGTATACGAGCCTAGGGGCCCATCAGGCCGGAGCTTATCCCTGTCTCCGTAGCATGAAGCGATTAGGAGTATTGCTACTCCCCCCTGGATGGGATGCTAGTCCATCGCAGGGTTATCCCCCAGCAGTAAATTCGCCGGTACCAATTTATACACCTGGGTGGAGAGAGACACGATGAGAGTAAAGTATCTTGCCCAAGAACACAACGCAGTGCCCATCTTTGTTGGTACCGTGAGAGTAGTGTCTTGCCTATCAGATAGGTAATAAAATGTTTAATAAAATAATAATTATATTTACCTGTCTACGCTCACAGCCACAAGATGGCAAACGATAGAGACAGACGTGAAGCGCAGTACCTGATCTTCAGCGATACAAAGCGCTGATTGGCGCAAAATATTACAAGTCATAAAAAGCGGTATGCTTATTAATCCCGTGAGAAGATCGGATAGAGCCAGGCTGCACAGCAATAAGTTTGTAATCGTTCTTAGTTGCCTTTTCCTTGCAACCAAAATTAAGACAAGCCCATTGGCCAACAGAATTAGTAATCCCAGTGTTATCGGAGGAACATCTACTGTGGCGCTAAAACCAAAGGAAAAGGATTGGTTGTTTATATGAGATGGTGAACCATCTGACAGCGCACTGTTCAACGCTTTGGATGTGAAATTCATGCCTTTTATTGTTTGTTAGGTTGCAGACAATGTTTCCTAAAGGGTAGAATAGAAATAAAGTTAGCCACTGAATAGCCAAGAGACAATTAGTTATTTTTATTAGAAACTCAGCCGCGGCCTTTTGGAAATCTGCGAATCTGATTGGTTCTCCCATTGTCGCGCGCGTGGTACTCTTTAAACGGTTATTTTTTCTTGACTTTTGGCTTAAACAGAAAATTGTAGGTTTAACTGTAGGATGCCTGTAGCTATCCATGTTGCCGGTACCCATTTTCCTCCTGGGCGGGTGGAGCTTTTGAACAGTAAGAGTCTCAAGCGAGAATACAACACAATAACATCCTTGTCAACAGTCAAAAACTGGGTTTCTGCTCTTCTATAAGTAAGGTAAGTCTGCATACGAGCCTAGTGGCCCATCAGGCCGGAGCTTATCCCGGTTTCCGTAGCATGAAGCGACTAGGAGTTTTTCTACTCCTCACTGGATGGGATGCTAGTCCATCGCAGGGTTACCCCCAGCAGTAAATTCGCCGGTACCCATTTATACACCCGGGTGAAGAGAGGCACTATGAACACAACCCAGTGCCCCGGCCAGGGCTCAAACCCGGACCGCCCGATCCGGAGTCCAGCGCACTAACCATTAGGCCACCGCGCCTTCCGCCTCTGCTCCTCTATATACTATTTTAATTCTATATTCTTAAGAAAATTATGACAACGCTTATTATAATAGCTCAGGAGAAAAATTGGTCAACACAAGAAAACGGAAATTTTACAAAGCAGGTGTAAGAAAAATAGTGAGTTGCGCAACAGCCATAAAAAAGATGTTTGCCCATACTTTATTTCGAGACCAAAATGGTCAAGTCTATAGTTAACCCTATTGTAGATCAGACCAAAGGGGCTCAAAAGCTATAAGCTTTTGAGGCCATCCATAAAAAAAACATCCATACAAGTCCTATATAGCTTATATTAAGGAAGTGCCCTTAGCCTGCTGCTTGTCTTCTGGTAGCCTAGATAGCAATTAGCTATTCCATCTTTCATATAGAGCAATTTTTTCATATATTCGTCATAAACAGTGACCTAAAATCAACTTCTCAGCTTTGAGTCCGCAACCACTGAGCGACCTTTCCGTTTGATATTACGAAAGAAGTGTTCCAGGACCGCCGGGCTGTTTTGGCAAAATATCACGTATGGATTGAGGATTTCCGACTTTGTGACTATTAACTCATCGATTCTCCGACAGAGTCAAAACTTAGGTATAATTCGACAGGCCCAATTTGAATTCAAGGATTGCCCAACTGGTTATTTGTACCTTAATCAACACCTTGTTGTAAAATCTGTAAATGCTCTCGTAGATTGGACAAAGCTACCTTCGAGTTAAACTGTAAAGACTGTTGTTTATTTAAAATTGTTGATTAAAGACGTTATGAATCGAACGTAAAAAAAAAATCCTCGTAAAACGACTTGTGTTATCAAACTTATTAAAAGCATTACATTTTCAAAGCAATTGCGACGAGATACAACGGTTATGCGGCCTAAATTAATTTTTAACACATCTGAGGTAAAAGAATTTTAAAAAAAACCGGTTATTTTTGGTCAAGTCAATTGAGTGCTATAGTAGAGGACCAATTATTTCACCTAAGTCAACTGATAAACTATTCGTTGCTATGTGTTGAAAGTGGAAAGTGTGCCAGTAAGAGTGAACTAGACTGCTCGTAGTCTAAAAAGAACCGATACAACGAATGTTTTTAACAAATCTGTGGAAAGCGTTCAGTGTAAACGAACATTTACCCAGCAAATTGGCTTCGCATTCCATCATTTATTGAAATTGTAGAGGCAAAACTCAAGGGGAGAACATAAATAAAATTCCTCTGAAAAACAAATAAACTTGAGGTTTGCGACTGATTCCCTGCACTACATTTTTTTTACATGTTTTGTTTTTTGCTACATTTAATATTTAGCAATCTATTATTAACCAGCCTAGAGCCAAATTCAAAACTGCACCATTTAAACTCACGGTCCGGCTAGGAAAAAGTTGCTATAGAAAAAGTTGCTTTATTATTAGCATATATTTCCTTAAGTAGATTATATACGCAAAACTTAACGGACAGAATTTTGCGTATTTAACCTGTTAACCTCAGAAACGAAATTAAAATTAAATCTAGGACTTCAGTGTTTCAAGTCGTCTTGTTTAGCGCTGTTAAGTGCTACATTTACACAGCTTGAAAACGTTATTGCAATGTAGCGAAGTCAGTGTAGTTTTTTCCATTTCTCGAATCCTCGGTTTTCGAAACTCTCGATTTCCCCTGTAGGTTGGAGCTGGGAATCAGGATTCTACTGTGCAGTAGAGAAACTGAGGACAAACGACAATCTGAATACAAGCATTCAGCTACGAAAATCGATAGAAGGTATTCAGAAACATCACTCGTAACACAAAAAAAATTGATCCCAGAGAAGGAGTCGAAACCTAAATATGATTCTGTTTCTGTAGCGAATTGGAATAACTCAATAAGTTGTTATTCTCAGGTCGGATTTTTGTGCACAAGAATTCAATTTCACAATGGCCAACGGAAGACATTATGCCATTTAAGACAAAAATATATAAAACTATTTACTTCGTGCGCGCGAAATATTCAATTCGAAAAAAATGAATTAAAACCTACAACTTTGCACTCGTGCTAATATTTAATCATGTAATAAACAAAGTGATTATACTTACGGGTTACCAGAAGTTGCAAGAAAACAGCCTTATCGTACTCTGCTGCCAAGATCCTTACGAAGGCGATTTGCCCCCGAAATTAATTAAAACTGAAAGGTCAGCGCGTTCTAACAAAAACAGTGTTTTGTTTACCTTCTAACAATGCGCAGCAATAGAGGAAATGTAACATCAAAATTTAGCCAATCGTAATGCATTGACAACTTGTCATCTAAAAGCACCGTGAAAATTGCCTCTGTTCCATTTGTGCTAAAACACAAAATTTGCAAATTTGCAATCTAAGTTAATTTACTTGTCGTTGCTTATTATTCAAATTCAGCCTTGGCTTCAGTTAGTTTACTTTTCAATTTACTAAATAACCTTTCTGTCATGTCTTAGCCGCATTCTTAGTGGAAAAAACTCTCTGTTTGCTTCATCTATACATTTTTTTGTTTTCCAGCACAAATATTGAAACTGATATTCACGAGCGCTGCTATGCCAAAAAAGCTTTCACACTTTTGTTATTCATTTTTTTTATGCCATTAATGTCGAAAAGTTTCCTAATTAAAGTCCATAAGTAAAGTAGGATTTGAAGGTGCGAACAGCTGTTAGTGAAAACAAAATAATATATGTTCCAAAGATCTTCCCTTTTATATCTTCCGTCTTGGTAAAATGATTAATTGGATATTACAAACAAGCATATTTAGAATAAGGGATTTTCCACTTTTATTTCAGCTTCACTTAAATAACAGTGAATGAATTGAAGTGTTTTTTCAATAAATGAATGTGAGCAGTTCTCGGAAACACATATAATTTTTTTTATTCCAAGTACAATTTATTTTCCGGCCGGCTTAAATGTCTCCGGTCTAAATGAAAAAAAGCGGTTGGATAAAAGACTTGCCTGTCTTAAAGGATGTTAATGACACAATGTCTTGTTTTAGTCATCTAAATAACTGTTTCGGACCTTGAAATCGTTGGCTTTTTACTTCAGTTTTACACCTTTAATTTTCGCAAGATCTGGTTTCGCTGATAAAATTTCACAATGGATCAGCTGTAAAACTACGATGGGAATATTTTCGGGACAGTTGTTTAGTTGCTATATTTGTGTTATGGTAAACAGGTAATAATGGCCTTTTTCTTTCAAAAGATATTTCTTTGCGCTTTTAATGTTACCGGCGAATATTTAATGACACGCAAGGAGTAAGCCTTTGAAGAAAACTAAATATATTAGATGCATGAAATCAAATGCAATGCAAAACTTAACAGGTGAATTTTTTTCATATGTACTGATTGTCTTTAATCTTGTTTTGTTGTGCTTTTACATCCCAGTACGTGCGAGGCATATTCCGCAAATCCCTTTAATTTCTATGCAAAGTTTTCATCGTTCATCCGTATGTGTTATATATTAGGTGGCTCCAGTAGAAAGTAGCAGCTCTCATAACAAATTGTACCGGATTCTACTGCACATCCTCTAGCGTAGCAGTTGCTATTGTTAGAGACATTTTTGCTGATGTTTGTTCTATTGTTCGCTTGAATCAAATTAAAGGTAGCGAGACATTCACGTGAGAGCTACTACCCGACCATTTTGGTATGCTTTTATTTTCTTGCCTACGAAGCCTATTCCGTAAATCGCTTTTAGCGGGAAGTGTTCTTTGACTAATTATTGGTTATTTTTATTAGTTGAAGTACCAACAACATGACTGTATTATAGTTACAGAGTATTCTCGCCAGATTTATCTCTACACAAGTCAAAACTAAACATGAAGGACATGCTCCTTAAAATTACTGAGGCTTTGCTTCAGTTGCAATGACTAATTAAAATGAGCTCTCTATTGCAAGGGTCCAATTGGTTTTCATTTATGTGGGTATATTGGACAACCCTCCTTATTTTAGAAAAAATATGGCCTCCGAAAAAGGTTCATACTTTACAAATTAAAAATCGAAATTTAAACGAGAGCAAATTGGATAAGCCAAAACAAAAAACCAGTATTTCAATTTTAAAGCTTCAACTCTTGTTTCATTGTAACTGCTCCGTTATTCCATAATTTGTTAGAAATAAATGAAATACTGTTACTTAATATACAATCTTCGTTCACTGTCCAAAATCCACGCGCGCAGTTGGTTAAAATCGGGCACGTGATTTTACTTTACCTGTCATCAGCAAACTCCGACAGTGCGTTATTGACAATAACGCATAAAAATCGTGCATTATTGACAATGGTTTCAGCTGACAGATTTGCAGAAATAGTGGAAGAACAAATATGAACTTATGAACGATTTTGTGAATGATTTTAAGCCTCAATTATATTTAATTAATCTATGGCTTTTTGTGATTTCTATATTCTTAAACTACGCCAGTATAATTTTGTGCTACTTAGATACAACTGAATTCTTAGTCTATTTATGAAAAATTCTTGTTCAAAGTTCGCGAAATTTTGTATTGCGTGCAGTGTACTCAGATTGTATATTAAAAGGGTTAGAGGCTGTTAGTTCGTGTTTTGTTTACAAATACCCGCACTTGCTGGCAGCACAATGAACTCGAAATTTTCAACACTGCACTCGGCTATGCCTCGTGCAGTATTGAAAATTTCTTGTTCATTGTGCGACCAGCGCGTGCGTGTATTTGTAACCAAAACACTCACAACAGTCTCTAACCCATAAATAATTGATCGGTGAAGCTGCAGGAGGGGACCGGATGAGGGCAATACCGATTTCGATTCGCAGTATAACCTACGTCTTGCTTTGCCATTTACAGCTGCTTGACACATGAATTGATGAATTGGACAAGGCAGTCAAGACGATGGCGCGCGTGAACGGCAGTTGGTGACCATACCTCGTTGATCTCGAAGGTAAATGACCAAAGAGGGGATAGCAATCCATGTAAATGTGGATATAGCATCTGGGGAGAAGGGAGGGGGCGTAGCTATAGATACTCGATATCTGAGGAAGGAAGCGGCTTTTTCCTTTTCTGTATAGGAATAGACTCCTGAATTTCATTTGAGAAATTTTTAGGTGTGAGCCTGAAATTCAAATCGGATTTGTTACCCAAGGCGTGAAAATTGTCACCTCAAACCTCAATTTTTCTTAAGTTGTCTTGGCCTGACAAGTTTTTTACTTCAGCCAGTTTTCTAATTTTGAGAAATTTCCATTCAAACTGGACAGGTCTTCCACCTAGAACTGTTACAATCCGCAACTGTTGAAACGCTTTTCTGCCCCCTCTCTTTTTTTTTAAGTTGCGGATGGTAACCATTTTAGGGACGAGCGAGAACAGGGACGCAACGACGTGGATAATATACTCAATTCTAACTCTCAAGAAGCTAGTGTCCTAGTGCGACTTACAACAACTACTAAACTATATTACAACCTCGTTGTCGGAAACGTATTTTTTCTGAAACCTAAAACTTTCCTCGACATTTCAAATATCGAAATAATATTTCTTAGATAAAAAACACCTCAGAAGTAATAATAATAAATAAAAAGTAAACGGGGATGGTTACAACCTAAAGATTATTAAGACAGTGCAAGCTGAAGTTTAAAAAAATTGGCCCAACGATGCACCACCAGTGAAAATATGTATAGTCCCTTCAGTTCGGTTACTATTTGCACTGGCTGTCTCAACACAGTGGCACGTACGTGACCTTGCATTACAGAACGAAAATTGATGTTTTGTTTCGCAATCAAACAGACGTCATCTTAACTCGGCCACAACCGTAATAAAAATTCAATTTCCGGGCACTTATCTGCGATTGAAACGGAGAATTCGATCGCACTCATGCTTTTTAGTGTTCAAACCTTCATTCTAACGAAATGTTAGTAGTTTTTTCTCACCAGCTTAATCGTTCATTTAAGATCGATTCCATCAAGCTAAATTTATCTGGTTGCTTCTTCAACCGTACTATTTAAATTTCATATAATATTCAAATTAAAAAAAACTTACTGGCGTGCCCAGAAACATGTCCTGTGGAACCAGCTGTATCAAAAATAAAACGCTGGCGCCAAATAACTCCTATCATTATGTGGCAGTAATTTTGTTAGATCCAGACTGCCTCAGCTCCGCTTAGTTTCATAGATACAATAAAAGAAAAGAAGTAGTAGGAAACAAAAATGTTGAACTTAGGGGCACACTGCATGATCGCTAGTGCTGCTACTCAAGTGACCGCGCGCATCGATCGATATTCTTAAATTTTAGACTGTAAGCTTGGCTGGTGATTTTGTAGACAGCTTTACCTCCATTGTTTTGAAAGACAGCATCAGCGAATTAAAAAGAGACCAGCTACCAAAAGGCTTCCGTTTGATACCACATCACACAAAATCCAGGAATCGAACACAGCAGCGGACGTCAGCTTAAACGACTTAGTAAGGGGACTGTTTTGAAACAAGAACTACTGTAAAAGTACGGGAACCTCGTTGTTACGTTACCTCATCAGTCCGGCTTTGTTGGTCGGCTTTCTTTGAAGCTCATCATTGTTCACGTTGATCTTCTCGCCAAGAACTGAAATATTCTGTGCTGGGACCCAAGGTTTCTTCTTCTTTCCGCAGCTACAAGTTGCGTTTAAGAAAAGAACGCACGCTGAACCGACTGTAGTGCGCGTAAAGTGAATGTTAAGTCTTACACAGTTCCGTGTCATTGACGTTTCGTTTTCTGCTCCGACCTGATAAAACACAATTACCATTTTGATTATTTTGATGAGAAAGTTAATTTGATATTTATCTCTTTACCATTGCTACTGCTATCTATATCATCAAGAGTAAGATATCATTGGGAACATTTTATGTTTTGTTTTCCCGAAAGTCATGTATAATTAATTTTTAGTTTAGAGAAACGTTATTACACCCGGCATCAGGAACAGCCTTAACCTTTACTAATTTTGTGCAGTTCAGTTTTGATATATAACATAGCCATTTTTATCAGTAGGTAAAGCAGGCGGGTTTAGTAAACTCGTGTGTTGGAGTTGTTAAATTCTTGTTTTCCATCTTTTAAGTCTCCGAGTTGCTGTTAAAACGTTATTATACTAATGTATGATTAAGACCAGAAGCTCATCATCTGTTTAGACAGAATTTAATTTTAAAAGCATTCTAGAGAGTGGTGCTCAGGTTAATGAAAATAAATGTTGTTACAGACGTAAAAGCAATTCTTTTTATCGGATAATAAGTCAGAACTTATCTTGCTTCAGTTATGTAAACACATCAGGCCGAAGAATAGGTCAATAAGATGCGCTCAAAGTTCAAGTGAAAACTAATCCTCAGTCTTCTCTGATATCAGAGTGCTTTTGATTCAGTCCTATCAGAGCTGTGCTGGGACTGGTCAGGAAATAATGACGGACTGAAACATTTCCAAGAACGACTACCACCCGGAGGGGAGATCGATTCAGTGCCATTTTGGTCTGAAATTGGGAATGCCTTATTTTCTTTTTATTGGCATGGAAACAATTCCGGTATATAGGCCCATCTCCCTGGAAACAGTAAACTACATTCGATTATAACCCCCTTCCCCCCCAGGATATAAGCCCCCCTTTGCTGGATGACAGTACTGAACAGGGCTAACCGATACTTATAATTTTGACTTTTAAACTTAAAAACGTATTTTGATCAACACTGCCGTGGCTCGTTTCGAAACGTATTTTTTATTCCGCTAATAAGCCCCCCCCCCTCCACGCCCCCCTCGGATATAAGCCCCTCCATTTATAAGCCCATCCAAAACCCCTTACGAAGTTGTATAAGCCCAGGGCTTATAACCGGAATTTTACAATATTTGAGTATGAACTTCCCCTCGCAGAGCATGAAGCTATGGACTTCTGCGTCTCGAAAATTGTGGTCATTTGTCAGTATTAAAATGCTCCAGGACCGGAAAGGCTGGCATGTTCTTCTCAATGGTATAACTATCATGCTACATGTCCTTGGCAAATAGCAGTATACAGTTATTACTCAGTTTCTATAATTTTAAGATAAAATAATGTGGCTGTATCCGTCAATTTGTATGAGTAATTTACATCATGCTTGTCGTTTCTCTACTACCGGCGATTCTTGAGAGAGCTGTAATATTAACTGTTTCTGTCGCTAAAGTGTCCATTAGCATTGTTGACTGTGAAGAGACAAGATTGCGCATATTCTCCAGTCTTATAGGACGCACGTGCTCAAAGAGGGCTCTACGGAAGTCCTGTTTGCCAAAAATGTACATACAAGGGTTCAAAAGCGATGCCAGGTATCTCAACCAAATGATGACATAAATTAAGAATATCGGCAGCTCAATGTGATCGAATCTACGAAGACCAAAGTAAGGCAGCCAGCATACTATGTAAACCAACAACATGGCGGCGAAGATGGCTACGGCCTTCCTTTCCTGGCGATTTCTTTGCCTTGCATTGTGTGAACTGGGAAGATTTTGTCGTTGAATGATGCGACTTTGACGTACTATTTCAAAAATTATGCTCACGTACGTAAAGCACATGAGGGTAAACGGAAGTAAGAAAAAGAAAACGAGAAATACAATGTCATAAATGAGCTCTGCCTTCAGTGCGTCCTCGGGTACGTCATCGTGCGGGTCGTGGTGTACTGGGTCGAGCCAAGTTAATTCCACCAGTGCTGCAATGGCCGAAATCAGCCAGATAAACACGATAACCACCATGCACTTTCGTCGTGTAACAAGTGACGTATATCGCAAGGGATACACAATAGCAAGATACCTGAAAACAAACAATTATTTTAAAATGTTATATCAAGACGATTTTCTGTAAGGACTTGTTAGGTTAGGACGGAAATTTAGAGAATGCTACGGTTCCGATTCGATTGAACGATATGGAAAGAATTTTTAATCAAGAGCTCTGTTTTGAATGGACAGGACAATAAAGCGCGTAGCCCCCGTGAAGCAGGGTGAGAATATTATCGCCAGAGCTAGGGGTACACAAAAGCGGAATGGGTAGCATTACACACCAGGAGGGATGAAAGCCATTTTGAGTCAGAAAAAGACTTGAAGGGTACCTACCCTTTATCTCCTCTTATATATATACGATCAACAATGACTTATCGATCCAGTCTACTTATAACTGAAGAACAAATTATTGTTACCGAATCATTAGTGAATAAGTCAAGGATAGGGCCATTCTGAGTCACCCATTAAAGGCATCTTATATCATGAAATCCAGACTATTTAAATTTATATTAAAGAGCTCAGTGCGAGCTCGTAGTCTCTAAGTCAATAGCGTTCGACAGCGAGCGATTAATGGCTGATCCATAACAGCGCACGCGGGCCATTCCGCGGACATTATTATACAGGCCGACTAAGGGAACACATGTTGTAGCAAATTTCATCCCTATTTATGAAATGTTCGAGTAATAACGTGCGCTGGGATTGGTCAGTTCGAGTTCATTAAAAAAGTAATAAAAAATCTTCATCCTCGTGCATTAAGCACTTGGGAATTTTTAGGAACACTCGAAAAGTGCGAGAAGCACTCGGCTGCGGCTCGTGCTTCTCTGTGCACTTCTCTCGTGTTCTTAAAAACTCCCACGTGTTTATAACTCAACAATGCACTCGGATGCGTTTTTTTATTTCTTTAATAATTTCCTGATTACATAGGCTCATAAATACTATAAACTTTACCTGTCGATAACAACAGACATTAGATGACTCACGATCGAAGCCGATATGAACCTCGACAATTGTTCCTCCGTGATACAAATTGCTGATTGGCGGATGATGTTGCACGAAATAAACAGTGGCACAGAAACCAGGCCTGTAAACAAGTCAGACAAGGCCAGGCTACACAGCAGCAGATTAGTGATCGATCGCAGATATTTTTTCTTTGCCATCAAAACCAAAACCAAACTGTTGACAGTCACAATCAGCACCGCTAGAACAATTGCAGGGACATCCGCAGGGGGGTAGAAATAACCGTAGTTTATTTCATCGTATTCGTCATCTACATGCGATAAATATATACATAAGTTAAGCAAAGATAGCAAGAATAAACTGAAAAAGATATTAAAATCATTTTATTATAATGACATAGAGAGGTGGGCTTGTTGTTGGAGGTATATATTGTTCCTTGAAACAAGACTCAGTTCAATGAACGCCGTGGTGTAAGTAACTGGCTAAACGAATATCAAAATTCTCTGACAAAAATCCCGGGACAAAGCGAAGTGTGAGACTCAAGAAGACGACATTCAGAAGTAATATTGGTAAAAATGCTATGTTTGTGTAATTTATGTGGCAGTTTTCCTCAATTGGCTAAACGCCGTGATAGGTTTGTAATGGAAGATCCCAAAACTCAGTTATCTTTAACAGCTATTATCAAGATTTAGCTGTTAAAGAAAAATCTACGAGAGATAAAGAACATTCTTACCTGACGTTAAATTTTTAGCCGCCAGTTCAGTGGAGATGTTTGTTAACTGAGAACTGCTTTTAAGCGATCTTGTCTTGTGAGTCTTGTGAGCCATGTTGAGATGTTGGGCAACCTCTGGTATGCTACAATAATCATAAAATAGCACTGACAGAGGTACTTTGAAGTAATTTGTTCGTCCAAACCAAAGCCGTCGACTTTAAGTGTGAATCTCAGCTGGTTCAGTTTCTTGTCAAAGGCGACATGTAGACAGTATAATCACAATCGATTAAGTCTTGTGCGTTTCAGTTTACAAAGCAGTGTAACAGCGGGTAAACAATTTGCTCAAAAAAACAACTCTAACTGTAAACGAAGTCTGAAGTTAATGACACAAGAACAGGTGTGTCTTTTCTTATTACTTTGTTTCTGTTCCGGCGACTAAAATGCAGGACAAACCATTAGCCAATGATGTCGCGGTTTGAAAGACCTATCTTCATTAATTTGGCATACGAAGTGAGTTGAAATGCAACCTAAAATTAAAAATTAAAAACCACAAAGTTAATTAAACAATCGGTTCCTGCGGCAACGAGTCGAACTTGTTAGCTGCGCTTTTCCCACAAAAAAATGGTTTTCATATTAAAAAAACACCAGGAAAGGTTTTTAATTATGTTTGGCGGTAATTTTTTAGTGTGATCTTTTTGTGTCCATGACAAATGAGAATTATGGTTCTCATAAAAAGAAGATTTTCAAACTCATTTAAACGCAAGCCTTTTTTAAAAGTGGTCTTTCTGTCTTTCTCTCATATATTATTTCAGTATTTTCAGCTGCTCAGTTTTGTTTCAGCCAATACTGAAGTCGAATGTGTAAACAATAATCAGAATAATGCATATATGTAGAACAGTAAATCTATTTTAGTATACGGCAAAATGTAAAAACTGCCACAAGCTTTCACATTTAGTACTTCAAGACCGTTACCATACACATTATAAAAAATCAAACTAAAAAATAGAAAACATGTTCCGTGTTTCTATCAAGTTAAAGGAATACGAGTGGAAGTTTGGGAGAACTAGAAATGCTGTGGCAACACGAGCCGAAAGGCGAGTTCTTCCAAACTTTCAAGAGTGTTTCTATAATTCGATAGAAACACGGCAAACATGTTTTCTATTTCTTTTAGAAAACAGCACGAGGAAAAAGAATTAAATCCCTCGTTTATTTCGATCATCAAAATGTAAATTCTCTTTGCTCGCGTCATAAATACGTCAACAGTTCGTGTTAGTTCTGTGTTTCTATCGAGTTATAGAAGGACGGATTAAGCGCGCGCTTTCTTACATCTATATATTCATTGCGGTTTTCATCAAATTTTGGGAGTGAATTTGTGAAAAGAAGGGCTGAGACATACCAATGACATCACCTCAATGCTCCTGTCTTTAAATTAATGTCTGGATAATGTACGTTTCGCATGCAAAAATGCATAAAACCAATTAGTTGACAATCGAAGTACTGTATCGGACTGAGTCCGCGAATCTGATTGGTTTTCCTATTGTAGTCAATTCACTGATAGAACACAATTCCTCACACGTCGTTGTTCTTAATTGGAAAAATTATTCACTTGCTTTTTGGCTTAACTTGAATAAACGAAATTGTAAGTTTGAACTGCAATCCTTTGGGTTGTCTATCAGACTTCTTGCTGTCGTTTAGTATAAGCTATTCGTTCTTCGCTCATAGAAAACTTGGGATAGTAGTCTAATTGGTAATTATTATTCAACGTATTCCTTAACCAGTAAATACATTTATTGAAGTTAACTGAGGCTAAAACGAAAATTCAAAAGCTTCTTGATTATGAATTTCCAAGAGTTTACTTGATAATCATGCATGCATATCAATGTTTGTATTTGAGTCTGATAAATACAATTGAAGTCAAATATCAATTTTGTGGTGTATTTTTCTCATTTCACGAGTTAAAGGAAAAAATAATGATCAAGACATGACAAGAATATTCATCATTCACCTGATTTTCATAAGGGAATTTTCGTTTTATTTGTTTGCGCCGCGCCGGTCTGAAAGGCCAATATTTTTAATGAGGAAGCTACGCATTTCACACTGTGTGGTACGTTGAAAATATCATGTTTTATGGCCCGAGAGATAATTATCCGAACGTGCTCCAAAGAGAAGATATCAGCTGCTCTGACGAATGATCTGTTGCCATGGTGATTGGTGGATTCGAAATTGATTTTACGTAAAACACTGACTAGAATATAAAATTAAAAAAAATGCAGTCCCTTTTCAAGTGATCGCTGCTTACATGGCACTGTCGATATCTGACCGGTATGATCAAAGATTTGATGATAAATTTAATGTTAGTCAATACCATAATGTAGAAACTGTTTATTCTGCGGTTCATGTCAGCCCTAAAAATATACTGATGCTTTTAACATGATTGTCGATATATACAAAATGTACTCTAAAAAAATAATTTAAAACAGTTACAATATTAACAGTTCACCAATAGTGCGGTCGTTTTCATGCATGGTTATTTAGGATGATAAAAGAATTCCACACAAATTATTTCGTAAGTGTTTTCTAGTAGTTTATTCATAAGAAATTGTAGGTGTTTTCAAACAATAAACAGCTCGCGTCTTACCGGCCAATTGAAATCAAACCAAGTGGTCGAGACACTCTTTTATGGCCTTTTATTTTTTGATCGAAAAGTTTCAATGACAGCTTGGACCTTTTCCATAACATTTAGCTCAACTTATTGTCGTTTTTGAACACGTTGAAGCGACTTTGTCAGACTCAAAGCGAAAAGTTGTAATTTACCTGCGTTGCAGTCGGACATGTCACAAAGTCCTCGGTATAGCCCGGTGGTTAAGACCGTCTGCGATACAGGCTATAAAAAAGTCGCTTTTCATTTAAAACAAACGTTGTTATAAATTGAATTTTCGCAGTCGTACATCATGCAGTTTAAATAAGTCAAATAGAAAAAGTTATGTCGATTAACGGTTGGTCAATGACCATGAATTGAAATTCGCATTTTTTATTTCAACAGTTGTCCAGTTGACTTTTCTGGTAACCGAGGCAATTGCGAAGCGCGGAAGCTAGGGGGTCAAATTTCGGAATTTAGAAACCCGGAAATGCCATTTTTAGGTGATATCAAAAAAGAAACACTTCTTTATGTTAACTTCTTTCGGGAACATGAAAAAAAAATAATTGTTTCAAGATTTCGACCGAGACAAGTGCCTCGGTTTGTCTGTTACTAGTTACGGCCCTGTTTTCAGTATTGGAGCATCTATCTGCAGACTAAAATCGGTATTCTCTTCAAAGATCGCTAGGCATTCCTTAAAATGTCAGTTCTGAGAATTTGGTAGTTCATCAAGACAAAATAATATTTCCTAGCTGATTATTTTTCCTATGCTCATCACCGAACAGTTTAAAATGTTTGGAGAAATTAGTAATTAATAAATCATTCATAGAAATTACTTTTTATGCTAACTACCGTGTATAGTAACATGTTTAAAAGCACTTAATGTTAGTAAATAAGCTTCTATTCCTTACCTTAAAGTGTATATGACACAAAAAATGTTTTCTGCTTATTTGAAAGGCCTCTCAAAATACAGAAGAATGGCGTTTTTCTTTTTGAAATATCTTTTTTCGTTCCAGAGATATTGACATTTTTGTATTATGCAAATTAGATAAGTGATGACGTCATAAGATTTGTAACTAAAAAATGGTAAAATACTGAATAAAAAATATCTCTGGAAATATTGAAGCAGTGCACTTGAAACTTGGCACAACAAATGTGCATCACAAAAGGACAAAATGACACTGTTAGTATTGTTGCCATAGTAACTCTTTCAGCTCCAGTCTCTCTCTATCAAAAAAACAAATATCCCCATTTGTAACCTCTAAAGTGAGACAAAGGGTCCTGCTTGGAACAGACATAGTTCCCATATTGTCTTAATTCCCATCATTGGATTGACTGCGCTGGATGGTTCTTGATTTAAGAAAAAAATGGGAATTTCAGTTTTTATTGAGACTGCACCAGCGGCAAAACTGTTGTCATGGCAACAGCCCGAAGGGTGTCATTTTGTTTCTTTTGTGATGCACATTTGTGGTGCCAAGTTTCAAGACCACTGCTTTAATAGTTTTAGAGATATTGTTTATTCAGTATTTTACGATTTTTTAGTTACAAATCTTATGACGTCATCACTTATCTAATTTGCATAATACAAAAATGTCAATATCTCTGGAACGAAAAAAGATACTTCAAAAAGAAAAACACCATTCTTCTGTATTTCGAAAGGCCTTTCAAATAAGCAGAAAATATTTTTTATGTCATATACACTTTAAGATCTAGCTTCGAAGAAAAGATTTTCGCAAAACTTTAAGAACCAATCTTTATAAGATGCGGAGAGAAACAAGTAAATCGTCGCCAAACTCAAAACAGCCTTTCTTTCGGCGACCATGATCACATCCGTAGAGTGAAACTTTATAAAAAAACAGCAGCAGAATTTGAAAGGATTAATCTCAATTCAAGTTGACTTTAACTTGAAGATGTCAAAAGAGTTAAAGTCATTTATACGAGCAAGGTTAGGAAACTGACAGATGTTTTGATTCAGTTCAAATAAAATAAAAACAAATGTGTTCTCCAAGTAATCTTGACATCTCCCACTCAATGTGGCGAATTACGCGGAGATTGACAATAGCTGCTTCCTTCTGATAAAAACCAGTATTTTACCAGTAGATGTTAAGTGCATCATCAGACAAAATATACAGATATGAGGGCTTCGTGATTGGTCAAAAAAAATCGATTTGTTTTCTTGTGTTTATAGAATTGGCATCCCTTTGTCCTTTTTTACTTTAAATTGAATTGCATACCCAATTTCACGTATGTACGTTTATTAATAAAGAGGAAGATTTCTCTTGATCTTTCCCGACTCAAAAAACAATTTAGAAGATTATATTGACATTACGGGCAATAAAAATATTAAACGCTCTTACTCATGTAATCACATGATTACTTTACACAGTAACAAAAAAGCTCTCGTTTGGCAAGCCGCCTACGCTCCTAGCTTCTCTTCGACTGCTTCATCGAATTTGAACCAGCTTGAATTCTTATCAGAGAGAACGATCGCTATAGACTGGCGTCAGCTCCCAAGTTCTCGTTTGACTGCGCGGGGGCTGCTGATAGTACGTTGAAGAAAGTTAAGTTGAAAGGGGCACCCCCTTTAACGTTCATCTCTCAGCCGCCTTGTCCGTTCCGGGCTTTTTAAGCACGGGAAGAATTGAGCTATCATTGTTAAAGACCAGAAATTGAAATCTCTGCTGTCGAGTTTTCATTCTTAAGTAATTACTCAATTCTCATCCCTGTTTGATTTTTGAAATGTTTTAAAAACTATAAACCATAAATTCAAATATAATCTATTAATGACAGTAAAAACAACGAAACAGAATGTTTAGACTGCTCCCCACTTTTTTTTTCTGGTAACAGAACATAACAAACGCATTTAAAATCGTTAGCGGTTAACCAACCGAGCCGCGTAGGCAAGTTAACCGGCTCAAATTTCTAATAGCAATTTGTAGAAACGCAGCCGTGTGCGATTAGAAATCCGCGAATATAATCCCACTGTTTTCTCTTGGCTGATAGAGTACAATAGCGCGCGCGTTGCTCTTCAAAAAGACAATGTTCGTGATTTTTGGTATAAAAACTATACGTTTTACACTATAATCCTTTAGAGTTTCTGCTAAAACAATTGGACTACTCGCCCTTGTTTCTATGAGCGACAGTCAATTCAGCTATATTCGCTCTTCGCTCATAGAATTCTCGTGCTCGTAGACTAATTGTTAAATAACAGGGTTACCATACACGAATATTTCATTTTCAAAATTGGACATAGATTAAGGGAAAAGTATGAGTAAACTGTGATAATTGAAAGCAAACTGAAATATTTGTTTTTTAAGTTCGACAATCTTGGAGGACTTCCTTTTAAAAGTGGCTGGGGTGCTCGCGGAAATTTTGAAAAAAAATAAGGTTTCAGAATACAGTTTCGGCGCGTGGTTTATAGTACTTCTCCGCGTCTAAATCAAGAAATAGGTACAATCAAACGTTTAGGAAAATCTGTTGGGGAGGGGGAGGGAAGGGTGTTTAATTTCATCCAGAAGGACGAGTGATTTTCCAGTACATTGTTCGAAAAAGGGAAGCTAATTTATTATAATTATTACAAAGATTAACGTGATAGTTCTTTTTGTTTTGACACATATTTTTATTGCAGTTTTTTTTTGGACACATACACAAATAAATACTTTATATTTCAATTTAACCCTCAAAAGACAATTATCGTATGTAAGATAATTGCCAAAATTAAGTAATGGGTAATTTGCTAAACAACAGGAACAATCATGGTCAAGCTGCGCGCATTGTGCAGTGCATCGCTTTATAGTGGAATACATTTTAATAATTATTACCTTCAACTATAATAATCGAGACTGAGTACTCTCTTGCAACAATGTAAAATATAAAACAAAGTCCTAGGGTCTGTGTAGGGTCGTTAATTATACATATCGACCAACACTCCATCCAGTATGTAGTTTGTAATCTTCAAGAACTTTTCTATTTTACTATTGAAGACCCTCAAACTGAATTTTGTCAAAAACTCTTTTGTGAAACAAACCATTATACTCAATGCGATTATACATATTTTCTCTATAATAAATGACTTCATTTTTCCAGTTGTAGTCTGATTTATAGAAAATGCAGTCAATCAGAATTCACGAAAGCCGTTGTATATTCGACGGTATTAAACCCAACCTTCCCATCGTGCCCTGCGATCTTATTCCTGACGAAATTTTGTAAGCGTATTTTCTATGCAATACTTTCTATTTGTCACTTGTATTTGTATTTCACTTGTCACTTGTATTTCCTCGGTATGCACGCGCCTTTAAGATAAATACAATAGCCGTTACTTCTGCCTAATTAGCTTTTGCAGGTCTGGTTCACTTGCCGATTGAGGCCCTGGAACCAGCCTGGGGAGTGGGGTGCGAGGATAAAAGCTGAGAATTATACTGGAAGGAAAACTTACTAGTTGCCCTTCATCTTCTGATTTGTTACGTTAAGTAAGAGATAAATACCGAGAACGGAGGTATTAATCCATATACATCCTGAGGGCCGTAGGCCCGAGGGATGTATATGGATTAATACCGACGTTCGAGGTATTTATCTGACTTATTTTATGATATTATTCATGAGGGATCATTATATAAAGCCCGTTTCCAAGAGGACAAAAGCCATCTAATTAGTAGTACATCGGCTCCGAGCGTAAACAATGTAGTCTTTGTTGTTTTTTATTGTTGCCATTGTGTGGTTTTCTCAGAATAGCCCGATCGTGCATTTCCACGGATTTCGCGATTTATTGTGATTGCAACCTTATTTGAATAACACAAGCTTGTTTTGATGGTTTGTTTTGCACTGTGTTGTTCGCAAGGTGCGGTTTAGCGTGTTTTGTACAGCGTCTAATGGTAGAAGTAAACGTACGAAGAAATTGAAACCTCGACAGGAACGGCTAAAAAAAATTATGAAGAGTTGAACCAAGGACAGGAACATGGGCTGCTCGGAACACCAGATACGTTGTAAGGAAACGTTTAGGATTCTCAATTTTTCAAGAATGAGATGCACGTTGTTGTTGAACTCAAGAGGAAGGAATTTTTAACTGAGGCAGTGTGCAGCGACAATTAAATTTGAGAACGGCATGACGGAAATTCAACCGCACTTAGCTAATCTTTTATGATTCCATTGACATGAATTTTATATTTCCAAAATGAATTTAGAAATGGAAGAAGGCTTTGTTATTTCAAAGACTTAAACTTTTTAGGGAAAGTAAACTAAAAAAAATATTTGGGTTGCCACTCCTATATAGCTTAAAGTATTTCGTATCAGGTTGCAGTAAAATTTTTATGTTGGAATTGCAGTGTTTAATTTGTCCAGAGAGTTTTATTTTGTCAGGAATAGATCAGTCGGAACCTAGAATATTAGAATGCTAATGAGAGGTTTTTTTAAATTATGCAGATAAAGGCCCTCGCATTTATCTGTATAAATCCCTGAAACGAGGGATTTATACAGATAAATCCCTGAAACGAGGGATTTATACAGATAAATCCCTCATTAATATTCATAAATTCATTCATCAGCCCCGCTCTTCCCTGCTACATTATCAAGCCCTCCCCGGACTTTCAGTTAGTTAATATTCAATAGGGTTGTAAGTTAAATAAAGGTTGTTGAATAACAAAAGAAAATGTGTCAATCATGAAATAAACCTCAATACACCTCTACTCGTATGCAGTGTCGGACCTAGAGAAAGGCTCCAGGAAGTCCAGCCTCCTTATTTTGCAAAATCCAAAATTTCCAACATTTCCAACATTGTGTCAAACTCTCAAGGCTGTTGATTTTTTCGTTCTTGATATGTCATATTTCCTATATAATTCTTAAGAGTTTGTACCTATAGTCAACGAATATCTTTGTCGATTAACCGGACAAATCCTAGCCGCACCGGAACTAAGGATAATAAATTATATTATGAAATACCGCACCGAAATACAAACAGCAATCTAAACCGTAGTTGTCTTTAAAGATGAGTGAAGCGAAGATGAACGTAACCGCGTCATGAAGTTCTGTCTGGAGGCAATAATGGCCTGTCGAAAGTCTCGCTTACCAAAAACGTACATACACGGGTTAAAAACGGACGTGAAAAACCGCAGGTAAATAAACACGTACTCGACAACATGTGGAAGGTCGTAAAAAGCGTCGCTCCCCAAGTTGTACTGGAGACGAACAGTGAAGTATGGCAGCCAACAAACAATAAACCCTAGCAGCATGATGGAAAATATTGCCACAGCTTTCCATTCATGGTGTGTCCTTTTCTTTGTTTCCTCCCAACCCGGAGCACTGTATTGCTTGATATGACGATATTGGCGTAGAATTTCCAGGAAGATGTCCACGTAAACAATGGTCATGATCATAAAAGGAATTGCAACATACAGCACCAAGAGAGTGACGTCATAGCGGATCTCATGCTTGATGACGTCAGCGTTTTCCTCGTCAATGTCCTCGCGTCCGTAGTCAATCCAAGCTAGCTGTATTAGGGAGGCAAATATAGAAGAACTCCAGATGATAACTGAAGTTATCAAGACTCTCTCTTTTGTAACCAAGGAATTGTAACGGAGTGCGTGTTTTATTCCTATATGACGGTCCATGGTGATAGCCAATAAATGCGCTACAGTGGAGAGAGACGTGAATCTTAAGGCAAGCTGTGATGTTACGCAGATCGAGGTTTGTCTAATGATGTCACAACTCACGTGTAGCGGTATGCTTATTAACCCCGTCAGGAGGTCCGATAAGGCAAGACTACACAACAAAAGGTTCATATTTGATTGGAGGCTCGCGCGGGTCTTCACCAGGTAAATAACCCAGCCGTTTAATCCAATGATGAATAAGGCAAACATGAGCGGTGGAATGTGGTAGCAAGCGTCAAAACCTCCCCCAAACTCCTCAGTCTCGTTTCCCATCATATCGGAGAAATTTTCGCTCGCCATTGAAGCAGCTGTCATCATCTGGTAGTATTTTTAAATCTGTTAAATTGGAAATAATAATATTTTAATCATTTCTAGTTGCGCATGGAATTATTTCGGTACAAGCCTGCGGTTTCACTGTCATGGTCTGACTATCCGTTTTAGGGCATTCTCATTCCACAATCAATTCACTTTCTATCGCCAGTCATCTTTTTTAAGTGTTTAGCAAGTAAGTCCGTGCCAATATAGTTAAGGAAGGTTAATACGAAAAGCGCTTTCCATATTTTCCAGCACATTTTACCATTAACTCTTTGAATTTCATCAACAGATGGAGTTAAAGTGGTGTATTTTTTCGCGTTTTCATGATTTTTATCTTTACTATATCTACAGGAGTCCAAAAACCCCTGCTATCGATTTATAATGACTGCCTATTTTGCATATATTTAGCATCCTTTAGCATTGAACTCTCCATCTATAATTAGTCTATTTTTCATCTGTTTGACATCTACCCAGCGTCCGTGTAATATATTTGAATATATTTATATTTGCTTTCCATTTACGAAGCTTTGGATGCGTTTATCAAGTCGTCGCACAGGATGTCGGGACAGCATGGGAGGGGCAAGGCAAACATAAAAGCTGCTAGAAGCTGCTAGGACACTGCTAGAGGCGTAGCTAAGGGCAACATAAGCTAAACACTTAAGTGCTTGGAAGCGTGGACCTTTCTTTCGTATTTACCATATCTGATATTGACTAAAATGGTGAAAAAAATCAAATTTGCTATAATTGGGTACAAACGTAACTACTGGCGTAGAAATAAAAAGAATTCAATATTTTTTTTTTTTTTCACTTTGGTTTTAAAATGTGAGACGTTTAGTGTCAGGATTTCGAATTTGTTTCACATCACCATTTAAATGGCCGCGGCTTTTAAAGCCCTTAATTAAAAGATAAATAGAAACAGGAACCAGCGAAGTTTCTCTTCGCCCTGGCCAGTTTACTGACGACAAAGAACTCAGTTATTAAGGATTAACACGAACAAGTTTGCAATGGATGTGAGTGTCATTCGTTGTATACTATATGAATATGTGCTATCATTCGCCTCTTTTTTCAAGATGACTATCGACCGTCGAGTTTATAGCGAGATTCCGCGTTTTGATTCTTAGAATTTGTGGTTGGGTCGCATTTATAATTCAAAGTATTAAAGCCATTTCACTGTATCGACGTTGATATACATAAGTCAGTATTAAATATGACATTTGTACTGTTTTTGAAGTGAATAGCTACGTTAATATTTAAGACATGTTTTCTTATGTTTTCGTTTATTTCTTATAATTTCAAGCATTTTGTATATGGGTGGATATCACCTGGTTTTTCCCTTAAATTTTCTAAATATTTTTCACCAGATACACCATAGAAAGAACATTAATTTTGTCTTCAAATGTTTTTGCCAAAGATGTTCGGCATTTGATCTTCAATTGATCTTCAATCTTTAGTCATAATGCCATATGAAGCCAGGTGAAAACGAAGACAGAAAGCTGAAAAATTACTTTCTTTTGCCTTCTTTAAACTTGTTCTTGTTAAAAAAATATACTAGCTAATCTTACCGACTGAAGATTTTCCAGATTCTGCGACGAAAACGCTTCAAAGTTTGTGAAAGCAATTATCTCACATTTACAAATTGCTTTTACCTCCGTTCGGCAAAGCAACCAACAATCAAATGGCACGATCCCGCCTGGTGTTGTTTTACTTAACATCATTTCAAAATCCTTTTAGCTAAAAGCTATATGTTGTCAATTAAAGTAAATAACAAACAGAGATATGGGACATCCTTTTGCATAATAATTGAATACTTAAGTATTTTTCCACAGTTTAGACTGAGTGTTCAGCTCACCGCCTAAATATTCCCAGGTTTATAAGATCATTATTTAGTCCGAGGTTGAAGCAGTGATTAAAACTGAACTCGGGGCACGCCACTAAGTGTTCCGTTTTCGAACTGTCGGCTTTCTTTTCATGACTAAATTAAACTTCAGTTATATTTCCTGCGGGAGAAAAATATTTTGCAATTTGGAAGGTTAAAAGAAAGTGCGTGCAGAACGCCGCAAAAAAAAAAAACACTTGAAGCTAGTAACTATTTTAGCATCCGTCAACTATAACTGAATATTTTTGCGGTTGTCGTTGAATACGGATTCTATTTCAGTATTGTTGTGCTAAACACAAGAAGGTTAGTCCATCTGAATGGGAGGCAATTTACGCTGGGTTTGTGGTGAAAAATTAGCTAATTCCCAGTAACAGATATCCTTCTTTATGACTATTGTTTTACGGTGGACGCAATTTTCGAATGAGAAAATTAATTCGTATAAAATATCCGGAACGTGTGGTTTGAAAATTCAGAAATTGCTCAAGATGGTTCGTGACACAAAAAGCGAGCCTCATTTTCACATTGACGTTCTTCTCCAGAATCATGGTCCAATCTTAGGTTTGACATGCTTTCGCAATTGGCAATTTGAAATAATCTTTTCCTTTTTCTTCTGTTAAACACAAATCCTGTCACGAACGAATCACTGCGAAGGTGACAACAACAGCTTAATTTTCTTGACATGGTAGAGTTGTCAAGATGGCATGTTCGTTCCATCATGTTTATCCTAGTTTTATCTTACCTGTGACAGAGTAAACATGAGTGCCTTGTTGGTAGAGAATCGGAGCTGGTTCGAACAACACCTTTAGAGGCTTGGTGGATTGGGAAAATGTTGTGAATTTTAACCTCCAGCGTGGCTTTGTATTTTGTCTCAGTTTGTCTAAATTAAGGCAATATCCTGCGGAGTGAGGTTTCACTTTATGCAAATATTCCTGGAGCCAGTTTCACCTGGTAATTTTCTGTTTATTTTTTCGCTTAAAAATCGAAAACTGCGAGATTGTCTTTACAATCACTTATATCTCACCGTTCACGTCAAATGGTTGTTCTTGTTTTGTCATCTCGAGTGTGTGGTTTTGGGTATCAGTTATATCAAAAAGATCTAGATATCTAAAAAGATATGGACACTTCTGATAAGCCTACGCGTATGGTTTCTTGACCATTGTGTATTTTAGCTTTGACACGTGGAATCGATAAAACTCCTCTTTGTCTATAATGCTTAAATTATATATTTTTTTCAATGAACTGCTATACACTCCAGATTCAAATTAGAACTAGAAACTTTACCTCAGACAAATTAGTTCCCAATTCTTCTTTTAAATTTTTATGTAACCACAATATTTATATTTACAGAACATCCCACAGCGATGCTTTTGAATTATTTTCCTCAGTGAAGTCAAACAATGTGCTTTATATCAAGCGACGGGTAATTCATTTATTAAGAAAAAATATTAAGTGTTTCTTGTTACAGCTGCGAGTTTAATTTAGTTTTTCTTCGGGAATCACATGTCTGTTTTATGAAACAATGAAAGCAGTCTTGCTTGTTACTGAGTTAGGAAGCAGAAAAACCGGTTTGAGAATTAATTTTTCCAACAGCGTTTACTGAATGAATCGATCGTAACACACTCGAAAACAATAATAAACGATTTTCGTAAAACCGACCGTTTCTACAACCCTTATCGGTCAGACGTATGTAAAAAAGATCGAAACACAATCAGAACGCCTTGGTACTCGGTTGAATGAGGTAAAATACTGAAAATATAACACTTGTGAGACTGGCGCTTTTTAACAATAGGAGTGCAACGTTTTCAGGCCCCATACAGCTAGAGTTCCACTTACAAGGAGCTTATAAAGCATATACATCCTATTGTACGAAGAAAATTAAAATATGAATCTTCACAGATTTTAAGAGTGATGAAATAGCTTGATTGCAAGCAAGTGTCCCGAATCGTCGTGTTGCTAACATTTTATCCTGAGTAGCAAAGCTTAAATTTGTCAAAATTAACCGATCCACCAGGAAAGGTGAATCTACATCAGAGTATACGACCTTGCACTGATTTTATGCCTGGTTGAAGCGATTTCCTTGGGATAAAACATTGACCAAGCTTTTATCATGAACTTTAATGTTGTTTCGTCAAAGATAGTTATTTGAAAGCCAAAAACATGACATAAAAATTAAGGAAAACTCGGTATATTCGACGAGCTCTGAGGGGCGAAAGTGGCAGGTTTGTCTGTTATCTTATTTTTTTTTGTAATAAAGCTTGCCCATGCTCGTCTATATCTGCATGTGATTTGCTATATATTATATATTTACGATAACTGCTATATGCATTCGCGTTCGTAATACGCCTACAAGCTTAACTGAAAATGGCTGCACCGGCTTTGGCTTTACTTAGAAGAAACCATTGAAATAGTGGACATGGAATGCAAAATTAGTTGGTTTAGAGTCGCGGTGAGACGTACATAATTTATAAGCAATTTCTACTTCCTGCAGATCATAATTCCTTTTGAAGTTTACAAGCGAGATATTGTGGCCTTTTAAGGACTTTTTTCTCCAGCTCTTCTCACTGTTTGTGTAATGAAAAATTTAAGCAATTAAGATGGTCGCGTTCAAGTCTATTTTTCATGCAAACAACGCCTTGGAGCACCTGCCGGATGAGAATACTGAACAGGGTTAAATATTGCCATAACTCACTTAGTGACAAAAGCCGGTCGCGCGATATAAACACACAGCACGTGATGTAGCGCTTTCTTCTCGCACGCTTTACCCACTACCTATAAAGACTGAAAGAACGGATAAATAAACAGCTCTTTTTAAAGCCCAAATCTGAAAATGCAAGGTTCCGTATTATATCTATAGACAGTCCTTGTACATTGTCGAATAGACCATTTCCCTATTATTTTTTATAACTTGCCGGCATACATCAACTCTAGCAGCAGTTAGCAAAATATGTCTGATCCCCCAAAGATATTTTGTAAACAACCCGTTCCGCGGTAACTTGCTGCTTTCACTTTCTCCCTTGCCCAGATCGTTTGACTCAGCAAGTGAAGCAGTGACGAGTAGTTTTATCCGGTGGGTATGCCCACGCGCAGCATTTTAACTTGCAAACGTGTAGCTGTAAAAAACGACTAACTTTCCTTTTATAAATTTCATTTTTCACTCACTTAGCTTTGCTTCTTTGTGAGACAGTCGTGGTTGTAATTTTGAAACAATGTTTATCGAATCTTGTATTAGCAATTCTTAATTGGAAGTAAAATGATTGTCTTCGCGAACTTTGTTTTAATATTAAAGTTAAGTTTATAATAGGGCTGACTCGTGAGCCTTACTGAGGGGGGTGAATAGGGGTATGCAAATCCGCCGATCCGTGCTATTTTTTGGCCAAATCCGTCAATCTGCCACTATTTTCGTTCAAATCCAAATCCGCATTACTTGAAATGTTCGTGTGGTATAGTTTTACTACAAGATTCTGCAACGAACGGTAGATGATGTTTTGATACCAATTTTTTTTTAACAAGTTTCGTTTTATCGCTTCTAACATACTGACGAAGACCGACTAAAGTGGTTCAACCTTTATTTTGGTATCTACGATCTGAACTTCCTGACATAAAGAGTCCAGAATCCGGGCCCAAATTCTCAGCTAATCGGCGTTCCGCTGTACTTTCGAAATCCGTGAATCTGCTTAATCTATCGCAAAAATTCACAATCCGTGCTCATTTTAAGGCCAAATCCGTCGATCCGCGAACCTATTCACCACCCTCTTTACTGATTAAGTTACACACTGATCTGGCAGAGTCAGCCTGATAGAAAGCTCATTATTTATACGATTGAACAGTCGTCTCACCGTGTGTCACAAATCCAGTCTGTTCGAGCAATTAAAATGACTGATTAATCGAATAATATTTTGCGGCTTACTTTGCATACGGATTCTTTTTCTTCACTATCATGGTAAACACATAAAAGGTTAGCCCAACCGTTGGCCGGGTTTGTGGTGTGAAATAAGCTGCCTCCTAGTAATAGATATTCCTCTTTGATATTGTTTATTGGATGCAATCTCGAATCAGAAAATTAATTCATATAAAATATCCAGTACGCGTGGGTTGAGAATTCAGAAATTACCCACAACGCTTCGTGGCAAAAAGCAAGCCTTATTTTTACAGTTATGTTCTGGTGAGAATCGTATTCCAATCGTCGGTTTTACATACTTTGTCCATTAAAATTGTCCTTTTGGTTTCTATTTCTGCAAAAAATTTTCAACAGAGTTTTCGCAAATTCTGTCGCAAACATACCACTAGGACAAAGAACTACAAGACACTGGTTTGTTTTGGTACGGTTGTGTTCTCAAGATTGCAGATTCGTTGCATTATACAGTGTCATTAAGTTGATCCTAATTTTGTCTTACCTGTGGCAGGGAAAACTTGAGTGTTGTTGAAGTTAAAAAAACTGCTTTGATTTCACCTCCGATCTGCAATGCACCTTCAAGTGTCACCGAATCAAAACTCCGTGGAACGACAAGCTAAGTGTTTTGGTGGATTGGAAAGATGAGTTTTAAGAGTTTTAACTCCATTGTGGCTTCTTATTTTGTCTTACACGATTTAAATTAAGGTAATATCCTGCAGAGTGAGGTTATATTTTATGCAAATTCCTAGCCTGCGAGCAGGCTCTCTTTGTGGGCTTCGAGTTTGGTAGCAGCGCGCGATCGGCAGCGAATAGCGAGCCGCTGAGTGCGGCTTCGCCACTCGCGCGTTGCCCCCAAAGCTAAAGAGCAGGCTAGAAAATTCCTGGAGCATGTTCTACCTGGATTTTTCTACAAATACCTAACTGCATTCATGAGATGTTTGGCTTTGTAATCACGTACGACTTCGTTCGCTTCAAATGGTTTTTCTTGTTTTGCATAAACAGCCCCTTCCCCGAGACCTTGCTGCTTTAAGTTCATGTCCGGTGGTGTAGAATGGCGGGGACACACGGTATTTTAACTTGCAAAGGTGTAGTTAAAAAAACGACGATCTCACTTACCTTTATGTTTTTCAATTTTTTGCTTAGTTTTCCTTCTTGCTATTGGCTTCGTGGAACTCCTATTAGAAAATGATCGCACTTTGGAAAGGATAAGCCTAGTATACAAATCTTGTATTAGTACTTCTTTGGATTAAAGCAATTGTCATTAAAAGCTTTCTTTTAAAGCTGCTTGAGCGAAAGGATTCGTGAGTCTCACTGAACGACTAGCAATGCACTGATCGGGTTGAATAAGGCAAAGAGATTTACGCTTATTTAATCGATTGAGAAGCCGCCTGTATGTCGCAAACCGGGTCTATTTGAGTAATTAAAGTGACGAATTGCTGTACCTTAAAAATTGGTTTCGCATTGTTACATCGCAAATCGCTTCTAAAAAAATCAAATCAATCACGGCGGCGAGAAAATTTCAGTGAAACTTCAATAGCGCATAAAATGAAACGCTTATGGCCTCAAAATCCTTATCAACTTCTCCCATCCCTGAAGTATAGCAAAGAAAATGCGGTGCATAATTTTTGTTAGGCTCCATTCATTCATCAACTCGATCTCAATGCTACAAACAATTTAAATACAAAAATACCATTTCGTTTAAGAGTTTACTTTAATTAAAGCAACACGCAATAAAAATAAGATAAATTCTAGACGAGAACATTAGGCTTTTTCCGTCTGATAACGATGACAAATCTTATCAACTAATAAATCTTTATGATAGAGGAACTTTGTCGACAGAAGAATAAAAAAACAACTCCAGCTTGCAAGTTATGACGAAAACCGAGTGGGCTAACGGACGAGTCGTGATTTGAAATCGACCCGTGTCAGTGCCGAACAAAATGGCATGTAAACAGGTAAATATTTCACTTCAAACCGTTGATTTTGACAAGTTTTGAGGTTCCGTGTGCGTCTTTCCTACTCGCCATTGATACACAACTAACATTAATCTGAGATTATAATTGTTATGGTTTCGTCTAACACGCCAAATCATTTATTATTTAATTATACAATATTGCAATTTCTACGGCAGCTTTTCAAAAACATATGCTGTTGAAAAGAGGCGTACCGGATTAAACGTAGCCATGCTTTTTCATTTGTCCAAAGGACAAGTAGAAATTCATTTGTTTTCTGTAACAGTTGGGCGCCGTTTCTAATATTTTAGTCAGCGCTGCACTGATAACAAGTTAATCACAGAATGAAACCGAATACGTACTTGAATAGACAATGATACGCAAATCAGAAGATTTTAATCTAGCCTGTAGAACAGACGGCTTATTTAAGAAGTTTGCGGGCCGCGAGAAGCGCGAGTGGTACTCGCGCACCCACAAAATAACTCAATGAACGACGTACATAAGCCGTCTGTTTTGCCGGCTGATTGATATAAATCAAGCACATTTTCAATATGACATGATGGCAAACGCAGGGATTTTTGAGTGGCTGGAGAACGTTTTAGTCATCGATACGGGGAAAACACCATTTATTTGATTTTTGCATATGATTGTCCAAGAAAACAAGCAAATGCTTGCCACGAAACGATGATATAACGCAACATGTTTTGTAACGGCACGAAGAAGCGCGCAAAATATATATAGACATATAACGAACGCCGATGCAATTAACGAACTTCGCTGTTCAAAGCTTGTAGCGCGATGCGCATATGTAGATTTGATTGTCAGAACGTTACCAGAGAAGGATAAGATCAATATAAATTAACCTTTGAGTTGGTCGAGAGTAGGTCAAAATATTAAGCACTGCAACTTAACTTTATAATAACAGGAATGGTTCTTTTTTACAAGATGTTAACCGCATAGTTTTTGTTTCTTCGCGCTGAAGACCTTACCTCCCTACACGGCCTCTTTAACTGTAATTGGAAAAAATAGGTCCTGGCGTTTTTCACTTTATTTAGTTTATTTTTTTTATTTAATTTTCTTCAATCTGAGGATAATTACAAATATGAACATTTCCCTCGAGTTGAGATCAGTTTATGCTACGTGCCTCGAAGAACGAACTTCGATATAAAAAGAACATCGCGGTATCAAAAAGAAACACTGTGGAAACAGCTATTTCCTTTGGTAGAAATTAATGGCGTGGACAGATCACGTACATGAGAAATTTATAAATTTGCTTTCTTTATTTATATCTGTTTATATATAAAGCAAACGTAGATTTCGGCCCAGAGCAAAATACTGTTTGCTATGCACTCAACCCAAACTAACGATAGCTTTTTAGTTATACTGCGTAAATTTACCATATTTTTGTATTAAAATATGTTTGTAATTTAAATCTAATTTCTTTCTGGTAATAAATCGTGTGCTGTTGCTGTTGTTATTATTAACGTCGGAATATCTCCAAAATGCAATGTGCTGAAATTTTTCGTGTTACGTTGAAAATGAAAAGATTCTAGATACTAGATAAGCCTGGAAAGACTTTTGAGACTTCCTGCTCAATACTGTCATTACAGTGATGAATGAAATATTGTAATAGAGAATGATCTTGGACAAATAAATAAATCCTGAAAAAACTTCTTTCTACTGATGAAGTAGAATTGTAAAAGATCTTTACGAAAAAAACTGACTTTGATTGATGTCAGCCAATATAAGATAAGTATTTTCAAAACATACACTACGTTCAGTCTGACATAGACGTCCTTTCGTTCGTTCGATCGATCGTTCCAACGTTCTTTTTTTCTCTTTCTTTCTTTCTTTCTTTCTTTCTTTCTTTCTTTCTTTCTTTCTTTCTTTCTTTCTTTCTTTCTTTCTTTCCTTCTTTCTTTCTTTCTTTCTTTCCTTCTTTCTTTCTTTCTTTCTTTCTTTTTTTTTTCTTTCTTTCTTTCTTTCTTTCTTTCTTTCTTTCTTTCTTTCTTTCTTTCTCTCTTACTTTCTTTCTTTCTTTCTTTCTTTCTTTCTTACCTTCTTTCCTACTTTCTTTCTTTCTTTCTTACTTTCTTTCTTTCTTTCTTTCTTTCTTTCTTACTTTCTTTCTTTCTTTCTTTCTTTTTTCTTTCTTTCTTTCTTTCTTTCTTTCTTACTTTCTTTCTTTCTTTCTTTCTTTCTTTCTTTCTTACTTTCTTTCTTTCTTTCTTTCTTTTTTCTTTCTTTCTTTCTTTCTTTCTTTCTTTCTTTCTTTCTTACTTTTTCCTTTCTTGAAAGAAAGTTAGAATGCAAATTTTGTAATATTCCGGCTTTTGTCTGTTAATTCCCACAAGACACTTGATACAAAGAACACAAAACCAAATATAGCAGTTTGACCAGAAAGCCTCGGTGCCATGTTTGAATTTTGATATATCGAACGTGGGCTATTGACCACGGGTCGAGGAATAAGGAACAAGCTTCATCATCTATCAGAAACGAGGAAGGCTACTGAGCAACATTAATTATATTAAATTAAAGGAGCCATGTCACAGTATTTTAAGTCATTTTTTCTGATTACTTGCAAATTTGTCATTGTCACTATTATTTATTTGCATCATAGGAGAATTATTTATTTGAAGGAAGTCTCAAAATAATAGTTTAGTATTAAAGGTTTTAAAACACCAGCGATGTAAAAATAAACAAAAAATAAACAAGGATAGTTACGACGAGGGACACTGTTACCAATTTTTAGGAAAAGCAAAAAGACATTCTAATCACCGGAGACCCAAAAATACCAGTTCTCTGAGACTATAATTATATGTGTTCGGCTGCGGATCGCCAGGATGCGAAAGGCTGCAACATGAAAACATAAAAAAAAAACCGTAAAAATCCCTGTGCCCCCTTAAGACCGATTACGATCGACAAACTCGAAAAATTTGGACATATTTTTCAAGTTGCGTTGTCCGTGACGTACGTCCAACTTACGGCTGAAATGCGATTTATGATCTGAGAAAAATATCATTAAAACAGATGTTACCCTGATACCGAATGTATTGCTATAAAGAACAAATATTTTTACAGTTTTAGCACTGGGAGTCAACCATTCAGCGGTTGATCTAGACAAAACTTTAGAGCACTATAATGAACGCATAAAAGAGAGAAAACTTCCTTGTAACGTCAGAAGTGAAACAAATAAACGCGAATTTTACTACACAATTTTTTGGATCAGTCAATAAGCTATTAACATTCATATTCTCTTGCCATTAATAAATAAAAGGTCCGCCCTTTTAGTAGCCATACCAGTCAAAAAAAGGTCCCAGCACCCTCATTCTCAGGGTCTCTTCCTCATGGGGGAGGGGGCAGGATAGAGAGACCCTATAGGAACGAGGTAGGGGTCCCTGCCCTAAGAACTGACAACTCGAAGGGTAGAAAATATTTCCGAATCTCCTCCCCCCCTCCCCTGACCCACTCATTCTTGGAGCAAAAACACAAACGCTCATCTGTACTTCCACCGTCATTTCCCCCCCCCCCCCCCCCCCCCATCCTAAGTTTTGAGCTTGTTTGACCTTGCCAGTGCCAAATCCCAATTTACTAGAGACAACTGTTTGGTTGTCGTCATCATCATCACCGTTATTGTTGTTGTTTCTTAATATAGTAGAGGGGGAAACAAAATACACTTGAGTTGTAATCCAATTAGCAGCAACGTTATCTCACTCGACAAGTATTTCAGCCATTCGAAATTTTTGACAAAGTTCGAAAAATTGACTCGTACATGCACCTGAGACGTGATGCGGAAAAGGCGCGCAGCCATTTTTACATTTCCTTAGCTAACAGGTCATGATCATACAATTAACACCTGCAGCTGGGTATGGTAAAATTAAATTACGGTTAAACCTTAATTCTAACTGAGAGAGAGAGCTCATGATACGACAAAAAAATAAAAGGATACAATAAAATTGAGGAATCGCCAAATTTATTTGGCATTGTTACTGAAAGCTTCAATTTATATGGTCATATACTTAAGTTTATTACAAGTTTGTCATCGGCAAATTAGTGGGAAAATGTTCCCGGTTTCCTGTGTCAAGCCATCCAAGAATAGAGAAAACTAAAGTTACAGTCCACGTCTCGTATTGAACAGTTGTCAGCACGTAATTGAACGTACCGTAATGATTCGATTTAGCGCCCTCCTTCCAATAAGCGCCCCCTTCCGAATAAGCGCCCCCATTCGAATGTGTTTTTGTAAATAAGCGCCCCTATTCCAATAAGCGCCCCCATTCTTATAAGCGCCCCCATTCTTACAGTTTTTGTTACTGCTAGGCACCGTAGATAAACTCATGAACATTCACCGTACCGTACATGTATATTCTCTTTACTCTCCATGGTATATATTTACTGCTAAAATGAAGAATTCTTTTAAAAGTAACTGAACTTTTAACAATTTGTTACTGTTACAGTTTTTGTTATTGATAGTTTTGTTGTGAACATTTGGTTGTTTCTCGAAAAATTAAATAAGCGCCCTGTCCCGAATAAGCGCCCTGTCTCGAATAAGCGCCCTCCCTTGAGGTGCCAAAAGGAAATAAGCGCCCTGGGCGCTAAATCGAATCATTACGGTAACTTATAAACTTCCGCAAGGCGGACCAGTGGATTGGTTCCTCACGCAAAATTGAGATCAATTGAGCCTGGCAGCCCAAAAGCTCTTTGTATTCAGCTTGCCTTCCATGTTTTATCCTTAATTTCGAAAAGGTAGTGTTCCTTAGTTAAAAACTTTCTGACGTAAGATGCATGACAAAAACGTTACGTATCGATACCGGGTTGCTGCGATTGTCTGGACGCAGCTATCTTAGCCGGGCCCGACTCGAGAGAGCGGTGGACACATAAAACTATTTATGATTGACAAGTGTGAAATGACCACAACTTTTATGGGACATTTACTAAAACCTTGCCAATTTTCTTGAAATATCGTGGAATAAAAAATGGATTGTAATTTCTCCTTGGAGCGATCAGGGTTTTTTTCTTAATTCGGCTTTCATGCAGGAAGATCGTGACCGGGGGTTGTGAGATTGAAACGTCTATACGCATGTAAGATATCTGCTGCATCACAATTTTCACAGACCATTACGGCACTTCCTATTTTAATTTGAACTTGTCGCGGCGTCTTTGCGCAAGAGAACTGGTGTCAGTAGTATCGTGATCGAAGTGAGTGTCCGCGCGAGTCATTTCGTCCTCTGCGGATTGTTTTGGTCTTGCTGACTTCTAATTCCGCCGGGATCTTCTGCAAAATTAAAATCTCACAGATTGTGGGAAGTGGGTAATACGTGAGGAACAAAAATGAGTAAACGGAGGGAAGGCAAACTATTTCCTTACTCGTCAACCTTGTCTTCCGTTCGCACACGCAAGTCTGGGGACATGGAACACGAGCACGTCCACATCTAAATTTAACAGTTAGCGATGATTGACACACACAGAACGCTCATTTTTTTGCTACTGAAGCAATTGACGTATTTACCTCCGAATCTTATTGGCTCAGAGAGCGCATGCAATGTTTTATGTGGTATTTCAATCTCACTTCCAAGGTGTTAAGAAAGTGAAACACATGCAAACGTTGTTTCTAGGCTAAGGATGTTTCAAAACTCGAATTTGAGATAAATTGAGGTATTTGATATCGGACTGCTAGTGTGGTCTTATATGACAATACTGTACTTCATACAATGTTTACACCTCTCCAAAACTGGCAATGCAAGTTCTTGTTTGCTTGTTTGTTAAAAAGGGCTGTCGTGATCTTTGTTCACCTCTATTTCTTTCTATTTGTTTGTGTTTGTAAACAGTCACCACTTAATTTTCTCACTGACAAGTATAAGTTAGAGCGGAGGGAAACAAATTTAGATTTCCGGGAATACAATTCTCTTTATTAGAGGACTGAAAACCATTTATTACAAAGTCTTACTGAGTGGAAACTTTCATTAAGGCGATGAAAAAGTGCAAAATTGCCAAAACGTAAACTGGTAATTTTGTTATCCGTTTGAGTTTTAATGTCAATTGAAAGAGGGTGGACTCGTTACTGGAGACTGAAACGTTAAAAATAGGTCTAACCCTTTTTGTTTGTCTGTTTACCTTCCGAGTCGTTTTCGGAGTAACATGTAATCTTTCTTTTGATAGAAAAAAAAAAAGAATCCAAATTTTAACGACGCATGGTCGCGGGGTTTTTTAATTGAATTTTCAAACTGTATCGGCATTGTCTTGTTACTAGAAATGATAAGAAAGTCTCGAAGTATAAGTTACCAAATCACGTTTGAATTTTAAATCTGACTCGTTAAATTTTGTTCCAGTTTGCAATGTAAAAAATTCAGCATAATTTTGACATTCGTAAGATACGCTACAACTCAGAGTCCCTAAGTGAAGCGTTGGTTAGCATTTAACTAAGTCTACTGTTGTAAAATATTATTAACTATTAATAACTCGGTCGCGAATTTTTTTTTTACATATATAAAAAGGAAATTACATTTCCCGAATTTTATAAGCGGTAGCTGAACCAAGATAAGTGATTTCACACCTGTTTTGAGTTTCTCAAATTAAATTTAACTTTTCCGATTGGTTCTTTTGTCACAAAATACAAGTGTTTTCCGATTTTCTATTTTAAAAATTCCTCTAAATTTACTCACAATAAACATTTTGGTCTTTCTGTACTGCTTTAAGCTAATCACAGCGCGCTCGTTTGCTTTTTGTTTTGTTTTTTTCCTTTTGTTAGACCGTCCTTGTCGCAAAACCTCTTCATAACGCCGCTTGCAAACATGTGTTTCCCATAACGTAAGGGAAAGCTCACGCCCGGATATGTTGAATAAAATTAAATCTGAGATTCTTGATGCGATATTATCAATATTGAGATCTAAATTTGATAGTGTTTGTCAGAATTCTTTGCCGCGGACTTATTGCGTGTAATTTTCCTTCACAATAAAAGAAATCGTAACTCTGAAAATCAGTCCTCTGGATTCCTAAAATTACCACATTTCAAAAAAGGTTCCTTCTCGTGCATAAGCGTACTCATTGTTTGGGGAAAACAGTTGCCTTTTGAAATTCAGCGCTCGTGGAGCAGGCCCTTGAAAGTGGACCACACCGCTGGAGCTTAAGGGGTCGCTTATCGACTGAACGGGTACATGTATTGTACTGAAGAGCCCTACTCGAAGGGTATAGATGGAAGCTAGCCATCCCAAGGGTACCCACCAAAGCTTTGTCTGTTTGCCTCAACAGCTCGCCAGTAGCCATTTATACTCATGGGTAGAGAGCGTTTAGGGAAGGAAGCATTAAAAACCACAACAGAGTGTCATCAACAACTTGGCCGGAAAACGCAAGCATCGCCTCAAGCAGCGTAATTGAAAGAGCAGCAACATTTTCAGTAACTGAAATAACGACTGGGTTAGCCGCTAACCGGATTCTTAAAGTTCGCGGCAAAAGTAAACTGAGAGAAAGCTGACTCCGGTTTGCGCGGAAATCTTGACAAGTGCAAGCATTAAAAAGAGTTTGAAGTGATCTGTGCGCAAATATGTTAGTGATAGCGGCACCTCAGTGATTTAACATTTTTATAAAAACATGACGTTTTTCTACATTTTAACATACTTCAACGAAAGTTGTTTTTCTCTAAACAGATTACATTGGGAAGTGGGCATGCAATACTGTCATCTAACAAAGGGTGGGATATTTTATCCTCCATTAGAAGATGAAAGCATTACAATGTTTCAAAACAAAAGCCTGTAGAAGTAACAATTACTGATTACTGTAACGGCTTGATTACAACAATAACAGTGACAACCTAGCGAACGTGGATATCGGACAGCACACAATTTCCCACTGGTTTTCACTTGTATACTGAATCAGTTGCAAACAAGCTGCACGTGTAGCATTACAATATTGGGAAGATTTCTAGTAAAGTAATTTAATAACACTTAAAAAACGTAACAACTTCTGTTACAAAAGAGAAAAAAAGGTAAGGCATCGTTGCATGAAAAAGGCTTCAATCTTTGCATTCTTGGGACGACATATTCAAGCTATTTACAGCGCAAATCTAATCAAGTGTTTGTTCAGTTAATTTTAGTGCATACATTTAGGAAAAAACAAATAAACAAAAAATCCATTACTGACCTTAAAGAATGCAAGTGTCGCCGGCGTGCCGAACTTACAATGACCACAATCAAATGAGTTTGCAAGCTGTTTAGCCTCAATTATCAAAATGCTCTTTTGATATTAGCGCCCGTATCAGAGCAGCCCGCATTTTATCGATTAGCCGTGACGACATATGCGACGACACCTGAAATACCAAATATTCCGATAGCATAATCCCTTCATCTGCTATTAGTATTTTAGAGGTCAGCTCACCCATTCCGTTAGGATACTGGTAATTTGGATGCTAAATTGGGAACACAGAAGTGTTTTCATTTGATTTGATATCTATTCAATCATATAGCCGCATTTTTTCTTTCTGTTTTCATTAATCTCTGTTTCAAGACCCTCGACTGCATTTTCTCGGTAAATATCTGAATAGAGCTTTTTGTTAAACACTGCTGAGGCAGGCTGATTCATAACTAAGCTTCGATGAAACCTCAAAGACAGATTGTACTTACAGATAACTCAATTATGAAAACATCGCAATAATTTCCTGGGTCCGGAGCCGAAAATAGCTCGACACAATGGTACAAATTGCAATCTAAATATCCTCTAATCCACGCCAGTAATATTTGTGGCCTGTAATTATCAATAGATCGTTTAATTGTTCCATAAGCCGGAAAGGTTCAAGCTTTTCCTCGCCATTAAGTGTGCAATATGTCAAATTAAATGTTCACTTCAATTCAGAGTGAACAAGGTTAAAACGACCCTTTGTCCGTTTTACAAACACAAAAACAAAATCAATCATTTTGGACCAATAACGTGAAGTCCTCGTCTTTAAATTCGGTAGCGTAATGAGCTTAATATCTTACAGATAATTAGGACGTTTATCAGAACACAGCAGCTCTTGAATGTGAAATTCAACTCTTGTTGTGACATTGAAGATAACGGCTATATTAGGGTCTATTAGTTCACGGTTCCAAAGCGTCGTGCTACACCAAAGGACACACTTCAAAGCGGTAAAATCGATTTCGCGTTAAGTTTGAACTTCTCAAAAATAGCCTGTTCCTCAGTCGTGTAAAGCGCAAGGATTCTCGAAACCCAAAGAAAAGTTCTCGTATAACGCATTGAATTAATCTCAAGAAGCGGCCAGCCGTTATAGCAGAAGCCATCGTCAACTTTGTGTGAGCGACAGAGTTCCGCTTCTTGTCTAGCAGACCACGCTTTTTCTTTGACGCAGGAAATTCATTCAAGCTCCCCGAAGGTTAGTAAAACAGTGTTAATTGCCATTTAGAGTCAAATTCAATCCGTTCAAAAACTCGCTGGAGATGTTATTATGATGTAACTCGAAAACACTTATTTCTGTTGCCGATAACTGTTTACTTAATTTCTCGCATTGATTTTTGAAACAACAGTACGTGTCGTTAACAAGTTCACTCTCACAAAGACTATTTCTTACTGCATTTTGGTTACAAAACCCTCCCAAGTTGTATTAATATTTCGTAACCCTAACCTACAAATATTAAACGATATCGCTCGTTAGAGTTTTCGTAATCATGCAATAATGATGATATACGTTTGTAAAGGTTTTATTTTTCGGTCTCGATTCAAACCAAAGCCGCTGATATTTGTTGTCGTAGTGCTTTGATAAACACGTTTATCTGTGCTCGCAACATCCCACGTTTTGTTTTAAAAACAAGCTTGTGAGTACGTTCATAAATCAGCTTTTTTAGCCAAACGATAGCGTTTGGATTAAGTCTTTTCTTGAAACGGATAATCCCAGCCATATCCCAGTCATTAGATTGCTAACGGGAGGAGGGGAGGGGGAATTGCCTGAAGATTGATACCGTAAAATTCCGGTTATAAGCCCTGGGCTTATACAACTTCGTAAGGGGTTTTGGGTGGGCTTATAAACGGAGGGGCTTATATCCGGGGGGGGGCTTATAAGCAGAATTAAAAAGAACGTTTCCAAACGACCCACGGCAGTGTTGATCGAAATACGTTTTAAGTTAAGAAGTCGTAATAAAGCCCTGTTCAGTACTATCATTGAGCATGGGGGGAGGGGGGGCTTATATCCGGAATTGTACGGTAGTTATGTCGTAGTGTAAGCATAGTGGGATCCCGATTTCTCAAATTCCCTCGATTGGAGACCTCACGGCGATATTAATCTGCTCGAACCTTTCTTCACTATCAAAAAATCGAATTTTACCTCTCATTTCCTATTGTCGAGCCAATTCTGGTTGTCCTTGAAAATTCAATAATTAAGTGGGATGCTACTGCATGTATGAAGTAACCAAAAAACATCACTTTTAGACGTGTATCAAGCCTGTAGTGACCCCACTTTTTTAGGAAAAATAGGTTGCATAATTATGGCATGAAATCGAAAAGTCAGGAGGAGAACTGATAATGAAAAAGGTCTTATTAGTTCATTAAACCGACGATTGACAAACATATTTCGCCTGTCCGTCAAAATATCATAACTAGAAAACTGTATCTGGTTATAATATTACCCAAACAGCGCTTAGCCAGACAACTGAATTGAAATTCATCAACAAACGACCTGCGTATCAAAACTTGTGTCAAACTGTTTTACCAACAAAATGTCAGACCTTCCTCCTGGAGGAGGAAGGGCTCCCACCCACATAAGCAATGTAGGTATGAGTTTTCCGAAAGTGAATTCGATTTGAACCGTTTAAGCTTACATTTTGTCTTCTGTTGGTCTAAAATAAGGCTCAGATTTAACTAGGTCAGGTCTAAAATTGGTTCAGTTTTTAGAGTTCGTGTTTGGAAAAGAGGGCTGTTTAAAGGGGAACCATAAGCACTGATACATCATGGCCCGGAAGAAACAATATTTTCACTAGTATCCGCTCGGGGAACTTCTTATTAGTATGTACAGCTGTTAACTTATGGATCATGACCACATGCTGTACTGATTGAGAGAGTTGGAGGTCTGCATGGAGACATATATAATAAATGTCAGTCGATAGCCTAAATTTTTTCTTTTTATCAGTGCAGGTCCAATTCCAGAACCTCACTATCATCGATAATGACGAATAGCAGCTTTAATAATCACATTACAAATACCTCCACGCATACATTCTATTCAATCATTGCTATACATATATCTTGCATTTCTTGCAAGTCGCTAGCCTACATTTTTGCCTTTTATCAATGCAGGTCCTTCCAGAACTTCACTATCATCGATAAAGACGAAAATAGCAGCTTTAATGATCACATTACACCCAAAAAAAAAAAACGAGCGACTTGGGGCAAGTTTATACAAATGCCTGCATGCATAAATTCTCTTCAATCATTGCTCTACATTTCTTGTAAGCCAGTTCTAAGAATTTTGTGGTACATCAACACTGATCAAAGTAATAATCCCCAGCCGATGACTTTCTATATTCTTGTTTCATGTCTTTTTGACAACGTATTGATATTAAAGAAACAAATTACATATTTGTCACTCTTTGGGATTAACGTTTTAACCCCACACAGACCATCCCTGTTGATAAAGACGAATCCGCAAGATCCTCACGTACAGATCTTTAAATCCCACTCAAAAATGTCACTTTCTTTGCGCACAGTAACACTTTGGAGGGAGGGGCGGGTGGCGTGGGGCGTCAGAACTGACACTTAACCCTTGAACGAGGTACTTAATTTTTTCGCAGTACACTATAATCTTCCGAAAAAGACTCTAAACTAAGTCCTGCCAAATCCGAGATACAAACTTCCCTTCAATAATACGCCCTAGCGAAATACGGGCCTACATACCCACTTGGGCACAAGCGTTTGATTATACAAGCCTCCTATATGTAGAAATTTTATCACAGCATATTTAGATACTTTTGATGTTTATCAAATTTAACAAATATATTATATAGAGCCTGCTTTGTGTTTACAATGTAATCTGTAATTTTTAGAGATTTTCACTACACATGCAGTACTCCAATAAACACCTTATATATTCCAGACACAGAATCCGGCTTTCAAATAATAGCAATTCTGTTTCTCAAATACACGTTTTCTCCTTACAACATCAACTTACAATCATAGGAGGCCATATCTCTTATTTGATTTTTTAAAAAAAATTCTCTCAAATAGTATTATAAGGAATGTATGGAAACAAGTAAAAACGAAATCTTGTTGATATTAAGGATTAAAGGGTTGATACATCTTCAGGATCTCCTAGCTAACCATAAGGAATTTGTAGATCCCAGCAATAATAATTTACATGTTGGCTTAACAAAAAGTGTAATAAAAGTACGAGATCATAGCGCCAAGTGACAATAATAAGAAAAAGAGAGGAGTTTGCACCTTTGAGTGGAGGGGAAGCCTAACAAAAAGCCATGCGGCTTGCAGTGTACGGCAAGATTCTTGACTCTTGCCAAACAGCGCATCGCGTGAGAACCAAATTAATCGTCTACGTGCGAACCCACATAAGCGGCTAACGGCTAGATTACTTGATAACCCCCAAGGGTTACAACACTTTGCAGCACTTGATAAATCCTTTAATCGCCAGCAATATTCAATGATAACTGATTGTCTTGTCGAAACAAACGTCTGTAAAAAACAACACGTCACGAACAAAAGGTAAAGCAGCTCGTTTGTATTAGTTAATGCTCAAGTCGAACTCATAAAAGTCTTTAAACGGATTTTGCCAATTAAAAGCAAAGCTCAGGATTAATTTCTTTTATTTTTAGTAATAAAAACGCATTAAAAGGATAAATGAGTAAACTGTAATTAAATGTCACGATATGTATAGTATTCTAAACCTCGTGCCATATATAAACAATCTGCTTCAGCTCCGTTTCAAATTTTCGCTTCGTTTTTTGCCTGCCTGGCCTACTTTGGACTACTTTGGAGTGTCCGTCTTAGGTCGAACGCACTCCTCTAATCTTTGATTACTACTAGTATGATATGTACAAAACATCCTTTAAATGCAACGTAACCTTTCAGTAAACAGAAATAAGCAGGTTCCATCGCAGAAAACGCTGGAGAAACAATGTTATTAAAAATGGTAAGGATCGACGAAGCTTGACACGGATTACGACGCTGAACTTAAAAAATTTGGGCTAAATTTTTCAGTTAAGATGCTTCATCGATCTTTATATTGTCGCCAGATCAGGCTAGTATATATGTCAGAGGAATACACGCTAGACGTAAAATGATTGGTTAGCGAGCCGAAGGCAGGAGATTTACATGAGCTCTTGAGTGTCCTTTAGTCCCTGGCTAAACTTAAGTCAAATAAAGAATAAAAATAATACCTCTACAAATTAAAATATCAAGTGGCGAGGGAGCCTGTGATCACGAAAAGAAGTTATTTGACTGGAGGTAAACACTCAAAAACGGATACAGCACTGGCGAACCTTCTTTAGTTTCACTTCTACTCAGTGGACGTGCAAACAGTCAATAAGTATTTTATCGCAGGTATCAGAAGCGTTTTCTTATAGAAATTTCTTATCTATTTCCGAGCTTCGATTGCATTAGCTTAATGCATGAACTCAGCAAAAGCACATTCCCAGCTAAATTTTAATTATGATATATCCTAATATTGTTTCACTCTTATTTGCGCCAAGATTATTAAAATTTCGCTCAAAGCCCAACAAATACAACCTGGTTAAAGTGGTTAAAGTTCGCGTGAAATGTATGTTATAATAAAATATTTACCTTGAAAAAGTGTGGGACGGAGAATTTGAAAGTACATTTAAAAAATCGCCTGAGGCTCAAGTAAAAAAACTTAAACTAATATTCTCTCGTGGTTTCAGACTTCAGGCTATATATTATTATTAAAAACTAGCAATGGTATATTGCAATTCCTGAGTTTTGATTGGCTAACAGACAATGGTATATGAGCTCATATACCATTGACCATCAATTTCGTAGTCGATACGCGTCAACGAAAACAGCTGGGAAGCTCAAATATTGCAATTCTTTTTGGGCGTTTTTAATAAAACAATTATTCCACTCGCGCTTGTTGGATATGAGATCGTTATAGCCAACTCGGCGCTACGCGCCTCGTTGGCTATCTACCATCTCATATCCAACGCGCCCTCGTGGAATAATTGTTAATTATACGTCACACGCATCCTTTCTTTTTTCCTTAATTGACATTCTTGCAGCGCAGCGATATTCAGTCTTTGTGTATTTTAACGATTACGGTTCATTGACGCCTTCATTTTGCATTAGCGAGGAAATTTATCACCAGTTTAAAAAACGTACGTCGAGTATTCTACTGATTAATTTGTTTCGACTGTTTCCTTTCCTTAGTTAATGGATAGTATTACAATATATAATTATATTATAGTTTCATTATAAATAAGAGCCTTATTTCCTTCGATATTGAGCGCACATGAAAATAAAATAGAAACTGAAATATATGGATAGCTTGCTTCTGGAGGGTAAGTTAAACCACATTCAACTTTTCTGCAGACACAGGCCTTCTAAACATTCTCTCTATTTTATTTTACTCATCTAAAACCATAAAAATTCACGCCTCTTAAAAAACGTGACAGTAGAAATAAACGTTTAGTACGTGTGCCCTCTGAACACCTTATTTCCCAGTTAGAGAAAAAAATCATTAAGAATTTTGTAGCTTAATGGCACATTTGTCATTAGATAACCGAATTCCGTCGTATCTTTATTGCCAGAAGCAAAACGTGCTCCATTGCTAACTAATTGAAACAAGATCTGTTTCAGTTCTTCTAACCTATATTTTAAATTAATGTACAGAAATGGTTCATGTCAAATTAAGTCAGCTTAAGTCATTTACTTTTTAGTGCTATTTAAAGAAAACAGCTAGCGCTGATGATATCTGCTCTATGTGATTCATATATAAAGACATGAGTTCGTAAGAAGTGCTCCGAGTCGAATTTGACCATCAAGGTTGGTTTCGCTGCTTTACAGGGCTAAAAATTTTCCCTCAGAAGCCAGTCGTATTTAAATGTGAGTCTATTTTAATCTCCCTTTCTGTTTGCTTTATCGGTCTCTTCTAATTTTGAATTCAATTTTTTCTTTTTTGCTTTAGACTGACCATACAGAAGATTTCGACGTTAGTACCACAATGGTTAAAAACTCTTTATTAAGAAATAGCTCTCTTTCTAACAGCAACATTACTGGATTCGCACCAACAAATGCATCCCGTGAAGGTAAGACTCGTGTCAAACATCAATGCATATATAACTATTTAGTATATCACAATATTAAAAATCAATGGATAGCGTTGTTGGAGCGCGCTGATTGGCTACTCAAACTCTAGATATCCTTTGCTGTTCACCTCCGAGCAACTCGCACGAAAACTGTGATCGTTAACAGGAATGAACAAGTTAAAAATAATCCCTTTGGGTTTATATTATCTCACTGTTTTAGTATATACTAAAACAACTATTCACCGAAGTGGAGGTGGCTAGTGGTGGATAGTAATAGTTGTTTTAGTATATTAAACGAAACAGCTCTAAACAGACATAATTTTAAGTCTGTACTCGGTTGAAAGGTAAAATAAGACTCGGCCTTTCACTCAACACGAGATTGAGTATACAGTTTGGAAGCCGGTTGGTCTGTCCATCAAAGTGTCCTTAATAACAAGATGGACCGGATGTTACGAAGCAGTACCGTTAGGCGGGGGTTCTAAGGTGTGCATTTAGATTTTGAGTTAATACGTATTTCAGTTCATCGCTGGTTAGTCTATTTTCAGTTTAGGACATAACATTAAAGGCACACTGTTATGCCTGAACTCCGGGCTGAATTATCATATTTCATAAGAATGGCGTGTAGCTTGCTATAATTGCGCTTTATTGTCTTGCAATAGGAAGAGAAAAATGCTAAAAGTGGTAAAAGCAAAGAAATATCACCTAAGAGGAAAAAGTGACTAATAAAAGGTTCAAAATTTCACCAAAATGACAGTTTTGATTTCTGGACATCCTGTCCAAAAATCAATCGCAATCCACTTCCATCCTTTCAATCCTGTACTTCTTCCTCAAAATAACTGTTCTATCTTGTTTTGTGGGATCATTTATCAAATTTATTCGTGTATTTAGTGGCATTTGGCAATATACTGGGGAAATTAGAAAATATAAATTTCTATGATCAGCCGTAATAATGTCCCTTAAAGGTTCAGATATGTCGAGGATCGAACGCTAATGAGATGCACGCCCTTTATACTAAGCATCACAAAGTGTCCTCACTGATAAATGTTCACCTAAAACACACATAATTCTGTCAAATATGTAGTATGAAAATGGCCAATAACCCAGTCACATATGAATTCCTTGTTATTAAAAACAACCCCTGCGTTCAGTTCTAGACAAAAGTGATAAATTTGGCGCTGATACATGTAAACATAATTTTTGACTTTTTGTTTCGCCTTCTTGATGATTTTTAAAGGTTTACGGTAACTTCCACGCAAGGGGTACAATGCATATGTGATCCTCGTTGAAACTTCTATCTTTACAACAGTTTAAGCCCAGAGCTTTTTGAGCTTGCCTCTCTCTCTTTCTCTCCTCGATCTGTATTTGCGTAGAAGCACACGTGGGAAGGCTGAGGAGAGGGGAAATAAGCTGAGCCAGGAACCGATGGGAAGAAGACCCCTTTTCCTTCTTTCCGTCGCTTCCTCCCCCCCTCCCCCCCCCCCCCCAACTCTTTTATGATCCCCTCGGGACCGGCAGGGAAAAGGAAGGGAGTGAGTTGTCTTTATATAAATAACACCTAAAATGGAAATATTATTAAATATTTGCTCATTGCAGATGGCGAACACATTGAAATGCATAATTATTTTGAACCTGTTGTGGATGTCCCTGCAATTGTTCTAGCGGTGCTGATTGTGACTGTCAACAGTTTGGTTTTGGTTTTGATAGCGAGGAAAAAATACCTGCGATCGATCACTAATCTGCTGCTGTGTAGCCTGGCTGTCTCCGACTTACTTACAGGCCTGGTTGGTGTGCCGATGTTTATCACGTGCAACGTCATCCGCGAAAGAGGGCCTTGTCTAGGGGAGGAGGAGATGTCACGCTTTATTTCAGCATCGATCGTGTGTCATCTGATGGCAGTCACTACCGATAGGTAGGAAAGCTTTTTGGAAAGCTTTTTGGACGTGTTTTTGACGAGTTGTATAGAGTGACACATTTACCACAAAACCCTGATTTTTACAAGCCCTAGTTAATAAAGACTTTCCCCGTAGGGCTGCGACCAGGGCAGAGGGAGGAGAGGATGGGAGCAGGGGTTATAAATAATAAGCGATGTAAAAAAAAAATTCAACGCGAAAAGTCAGTGAAAAGTGTTGTCTGCGCAAATGCCACATGAATTAAATTTACGTGGTCATTGAGCATTAAGGAAATACGTAGCAACCAGTAAGGAGAATTGTTGTTGAAAACAGTGCTTGATAACGAAGTATATCGATATATTAAGCTATATTTAAGCCAGCCTCCAAAGCTCATCAGTTTTATTACTTCAATTGTCACTCTCTCTAAATAAAGGTGGTTTGATTGCCTGCTTGCTAGCCAGCCTGCCTGAATAATTGATCGATAGGTCGGTCGGTCGGTCGGTCGGTCGGTCGGTCGGTCGGTCGGTCGGTCGGTCGGTCGGTCGGTCGGTCGGTCGGTCGGTCGGTCGGTCGATCGATCGATCGATCGATCGATTGATTGATTGATTGATTGATTGGCTGAAACGTACAGTGCTACATACATACATTCATACATACATATCCTTTTTTCTCTTCAAATGCCATGTCTTACCTTCTATAGCTCCCATTAAAAGCAACAACTAAAAATACTTTTGATATTTTTCAACGTTTCTCTTTTATTTCAGATACCTAGCCATCATCCATCCTCTGCGTTACGCATCACTGATGACGAAATCCAGATGCATTCTGGTCATCCTGTTTATTTGGCTATTGTCAGCGGTTGCATCATTGGTACAGTTGACGTGGCTCGATCCATTAAACCACGACCCTCTCGAGGTACAATTGTCCGACGAATTCCTAAAGAAGGAAATGATTTACGATATCGTCTTCCTGACCTTGTTCTTCTTCATTCCGATGGCTTTTATGTTTTTCTCCTATGTGAGAATCGTCTTTGAAATCATCCGCCAGAGTCGCAACATTAGACAGCAGAATATCTCCAGTCTAAATCCCAGGAAAGGCAGAAGTCGCTATGAATGGAAAGCCATTGCAATCCTCGCCGCCATGATGCTGGTGTACATAATATGCTGGCTACCGTTCTTTGGTATTCGTAGATTGGATTACTATGATCAGATGACGATACCTTTAATTTATGTCATTATATTTTTTAGATATCTGGCTTCGCTTCTGAATCCGTGCATGTACATCTTGGGGAAACGAGACTTCCGGAAAGCTCTCTTTGACCATGTGCACGCGCTAAAATTGGAGCTTAATCTCACTACTACTTCAAAGTCCACTATTTTGAAAGCCACTTTAGCAACACCGGGCGGGAAAGGAGAGAAAATTCGTATGAGGTCCTTTGCCAGAATCGGTAGCAGGAAAATAAGAAGCTCTTGTAAGAGAGTGTCTTAGACTTTTTGAAGTCGGTAAAATTCTCACTAGGAATAAACTGTGTTGAACATCAACAGTCGGTGACCATTTATAGAGTAAACACTGGAGTAAAGGATGTGGTCGAGCGGTCTCATTGGTCAAAAACTGTGACCAAACCGGCGCTAAGTGACTAACAGCAAAGAAAAGCTGTGATAGACAGGGCGATTCTCTTGCATAAATAAAACCTGTAGTATCCTACTAAGATAATGACATTGAATTTAAGTGATCAAAATACACCCTTTCGTGGGAGGCGCGGTGGCCTAATGGTTAGTTGCGCTGGACTCCGGATCGAACGGTCCGGGTTCGAGCCCTGGCTGGGGCACTGCGTTGTGTTCCTGAGCAGGACACTTTTCTCTCATAGTGCCTCTCTCCACCCAGGTGTATAAATGGGTACCCGCCAGCGAATTTACTGCTGAGGGTAACCCTGCGATGGACTAGTAGTATCCCATCCAGGGGGGAGTAGAAATACTCCCAGTCGCTTCATGCTACAGAAACCGAGATTAGCTCTGGCCCGATAGGCCACTAGGCTCGAACGCAGACTTTTTTAAAATACACCCTTTCAGCTCCAAACGTAGCCGGAATCTTATTTGTCTTTGAAAAATCAACTTAGTCATAAGAATATAGGAATTGATCACCGAGTAAAAATACTCTTGACGAGTAAAAAGAAGTCAATAATTCCTAGGGAAACGAGCGTCATTCCATATAGGTGGAGGAGAAACCCCTGAAAAAAAAACTAGTGTTTTGTTTTTGCATTGGTACGACATTCGGAAAACCGTTTTAGGAAGCCGTTTTAAGAAAAAGCAAACTTGGATAGAATATTAAAAAACATTCATAACCAAATTCTACCAAAACTAATATCAAAAGAAATGCATGGTGATCACCAAGAAAAATTTAAACTTCTAGCTAGGGAAATCGGTTGTGATTGTAAATAGTTCAAATGAGTGCGATAATTTCAAAGCTGTGAAAACTCCAATACAATGAAATGTGTGGCGTGTGACAGTTGTAAAATGTCGTGTTTTAGTGTGTTTTATCTCACTTATAAGCCCTTAATTCCAAAGCCTTTCGGTCTTCACTGTATGACCAGGCTGTTCATTTATAAATTGACTCTTTGGGCACTTACAACTAGTAAGAACTGGCCGGCTAGACCAGTATATTCGAGAACAGAATTCCGTTGTTAGTCACATTTGTCCTGTCAAATCAGTCTATACATAAATATTTTACATTGTTATAGTGGATTTGTGGGAAAATCTCGTGGAAAAGGCCAATTTCACATTTCACATTCAAAACCACCGGACCGGCCAGCCACCCTTTCTCCTTACTAAATCAATACATTTCAACCAGGCAGGTAAGGAGAAATCATCATTTTGCATGTGTATTATTAATTCAAGAACAACATGTTTTTAAAACAATTACCATCTTTCAACCTGTCAAAAAATGTCTGTCCGCGATCATTTAAAACGACTTGCTTCTTTAATTCATCATGCAAATGAGGGTTTCGTCCCACGTGCGATAAATCGAGATAAAAGAAATTTAGTAGTTTAGTCAGACTGGAATGGCTTTGAGAACGCGCAAACATTTAAAGGGGCACTGTCACGAGCAGAACTTCAAAAATTCAACAGCCCAAAAACATGTTCACACCGTTGGAAACATATTAACAGTGGTCAAGTTTTCTTATAATTACTATACCAGTGTACTGAAGCTAAATATAGAGTGATATCACTGTGATACCATCGGGAGCTTTTGATCTCAACTTGAAAAAGTCAGCCTGACTTTTTCAAGTTCTGTCCTTGTGGTTTGGAAAAATTGATGAAAACTATTCAGGGCCACCCTCTTCTTTAAACAATTTGATAGATATCCCTCCCTTTACGTTCGAGGAGCATTTCCTGCATGGTTGAAAGTACTTAGTCGTAATTTTAGTGCCATTTTACTAAAAAAGCCAAAAAATGTTCGTGACAGTGTCCCTTTAAAATCCCGAGCATCAGTTTCATTTTAAGCTTTGTTTATATAAGGTACATGATATTGTATAAAGTAATTATTAACCACGTTTTAGCTAAGGATCTTTACCAGGTCTTTATATATTGGTTGATCGATAAAAATAAATTGGCTTACTTAGCTACACAAGTTTCGACTAGGTGCGAGTGTTTAAAATAGCGATGACACTTAAGTCAGGTAATCGTTGATAATCTTTAGGCGACAAACGGTTTCAGTTTTGGAAATAAATTCAATTCTGCGTGGCAAACTGCCAATTACTGAGATAATTTAGGCTGCAATGTAAATTTAAGCCTTTGTTTTTCAAATATCCTGGGGCTGATATTAGTTTTGTAACAGATCGAAGTAAATTAACTTAATCTTTCCGATGAGAAATTCACGGTACCTAACATTGACAACAGTAGCGGTTCTTGTGCTTGAAGCAAAATCTTTCACTGATCAGAAACTACAAAGCGGACTGCAAGGTAAGGAATTGTATCATACAGGGAAAGACTGATTCCTAATCACAGCTATTGAAGATATTGAAATGCAATATATCTGACGAGCTTACATACGGCAGAAAAAAGCAGATTGTTCATTTACCAATGTTTCAACCAGTTTTACATGTCCTAGCACCGGGCTAGAGCGAGTTTAAAGAAAATAAGACTGAGCCTCTCTATGACCTATATGTCGGTTTCGGAAGAAATCGAAGACGCGTCGATTACCGCGGAGAAACGAAGATCTCAAGATTCAAGCGAAGATTTAAAAATTTGCGAATTGAGATAAAATATGAAGATATAAAACGCCTAAAAACTAAACAAAGTAGATATCATCTCTGCACATCTCTCAATTTTTAACATATTACGGCGTATCAGCAATGATTCCTTGTTATTGTCACGAGAGGAAGACTGAGACTGAGTATAAGGAACCGAACTCAGAAAATACCACAGAACCAGAAGAATAATTAAAGATACTAAAAGATTATAAAAAAACTTCTACAATGGTTATAACATAAGTTTACATTTGGATCTGCCCGTACTTAGCAAATAGACTAACATAATGGCTCGATCTATTCATAAGCATAATAGGTTTCTGCATTTCATTTCATCTTTCATTCTTGCGTCATATTCCTCAAGGTTAACGCTCAAAAACTAATCTGGATTTTTAATTTAAAACCAGTGAAAATATTATTTTCTGAAAACTACATCAATCTAGCTTTCTTTCATGTACAATAGATCTCTTTCGTACTGGAAATCAATAGAGAAAGACAATTGTATTTACTTAAGTCAGCTGTATATGTTAACAGGGACCAGTCATTATTTATCGCCTGGGGGAGCGGAGGATTTAGGGGGAATCGCATGGCTTCCTTAAGAACGGAGGAGGGAATCAGCCGTTGCTGACAGGCATTAAGGGGGGGGGGGGGGGGACCAGAAAAAAATGAGACCTTCAGGCAGGTGGCGGTGGGATCACAATAAATAATAATACCTTTAACCCTAACGGTGCAGCAACAAAAATCCACTGCACTCCCCCTCCCCCTTCCCCTCCCCCCCCCCTCCCCCAACCCAAGGCGATACTGTCTCTTAGTTATTACTTTAAGGATTGCCTTGATGATTACCTTACAATGATCTGTGGAAGGGAGAAATAAGCTCGGCCCTCTTTCTTTTGTAATTAAGAACAGAACTTCCTGTTGGCAACAATTTCTTATTCGCTGAATCTAACACTTTTTTTACTGTACGAGCTGTTCACAGCACCTAGTGACATCTGACTCAAAAATCTTGCTCGATCTCTTTTATTGGGACCACGTATAAACTGTCAATCATCTGTCAAAATGTCAAAATTCTTGATTTATGCTTATGCAGTGATCTGCATGACCTGCGCAGTCGATTCTACGAACAGCTGCAGCTGCGTAGAAGACTACGTTCATGTTCGTTCCTTCCCGTGAGTTAACATTGTCAAAATCTTTTTCTTTCCAAAATTTTGCTACCATCCCGAAAATGCCTGGTCAAAACAAAACAATACGAGCAATATAAAACTTGCAGAGAAAATCTTTACAGATTAAAATTAAACTTTGGCAACAAGATTATACAAAAATAGTTAAACTAAAGATTATGTAATCAATTCAAATAAACAACATATTTTACAAGATGCTTCGGAGAAGAAAAGGCGTATCACTGCACTAGCTCTGATCCAACCATTTCCATATTTTAATACTAAGTTGTTTACGATTTTCTGTAGATTCAAAAGTGTTACCATCTGTTCCTGTACAAACAAAATTCTAGAGAATACTTATCTTTTAATTTACAAATCATACCCATAAGTTATTACTGGCACGTTCAAAAAAAAATTAAGGATATTTATTTTAAATATTGTAAGTAACTAAGCTCGCCACAGCTTCGCCTCGAATAAAGCATAGTTTGACCTTAAAAAAAGTACTAACGTTCAAAAGCTAATCTGGATTTTAATTGAAAATATTATATTCTGAAACCGTTATCAATCTTCGGCATGGAAAAGTAACTTTTTTCATGTTCAATAGATCTTTTTTGTACTAGAAATCAATAGTGAAAGACAAGTATATAAGTAACGCACAAACTGTTGCTAATCGATTATCTCAGTGATTACCTTAAAGGGGATCATTATCAGCATCTAGGCCCCGCCCTCTATGTAAAATTCACTAAAATGGAAGACCGAAAGTCGTAAATTTATATCGAAAAAAGTCACTTATAAGAGCTCAGCCTCTTCAAAGTGGTACTTTGAAGTGGCAATTGAAGTGGCACCTTTGAGTACGCTTAAAAGTGACCTTGGAAAATGGCAATTTTAAGGACGAACTTTTTAAAGTGGCAATTTAAAAACTGTTTAAAGTGCACTTTTAAGATTCTTAAAAGTGGCAATTTTAAGAACTGTTCTAAGTGGCAATTTTAAATACAGTTTAAAGTGGCACATGTAAGGACTGTTTTAAGTAGCAATTTTAAGAACAGTCTAAAGTGGCACTTTTAAGAACTCTAAAGAGTGCAAAAAGTGGAAAGTTCGAGTTAAATTACGACTTTTGTTACCTTGCATTATATAAGGCACTTTGGGGAACCTGTTTTTTAGCGATTTTTACATAGAGGACTTCGAATTCGTCCAGATACATGCATGCAGATAATGTTCCAAAAATTGCCTTAATGATTACCTTATCCGAACATAGTGATTGCCTCAATGAACTTGCCGTCCAGCTACTATTTCCTTCAGCAGTTTGTACTATGAGCTAGTGTGAGGTATCGTCGAGGTTTATTTTACAATAAAGACGATTTACTGAGTCCCAGTTAAAGAAGTTTCCTAGTTTTCTCCTGCGTTGCGCAAGATAAACCAGTGGAACAAGTTCCCTGTATAGTACTGCTGGCAGACTGAAACGAGTGCCGGCTGTAAAGCCCGTGACTCTACCGAGTAAATTTCCCTACTACGTATACGCAACTGAATTGCATTGTTTGCCGAACCATTTTATCCCCTGACATCCGCCAAGAGCTTGCGTTTTTAACCGAGATATTTGCCGAGTTCACGAGTACAGGCAAATAAGTGTCTAATACCCATAAAACCTATCGTTACATTTTTGTTTCAGCAACTGTTTAAAATTGCTTTTCGTGAATAAGCAAAGACTCAAAGACCAAAGATCGATGTGGCCGCTTTCGATACTTGTAAAAGTACTCTTATATGTAATTCAGATCAATTTGCATTTTGTTGCTGAAGATCGAGAGATATTTATTCGGCTATGACTTACACAGACTGCACAGTCACGCAGTGATTTTATTCCATAAAACGAAATCGGAGATATGCGAAAAAAAAAGTGCGACGAAAACGAATTCTTGGGGTACCCGTAGAGTGTCTCACTGTATGCTTGCTCTGTAAAACCTGTCTGGACCTCATTTACAGTTTATTATGCTATTATTACACGGGTTTAATCGCAGTATATGCATGGATACAGTTTGTTTTTATTTATATTTCTGATGAAGAAGGTAAGTTTGTGTGCAGTAATCTCGAAAGTTCGTGACATGCCAAAACACGACTGCGAAGGAGACAAACACGACCGGGGCTTCTTTCTCACAATCAGGTGTCTACGGTACGTCCAAACATTCCAGCGGTTGTTCCCGCCGATATAAGATAAACAAATTATCAGCCTTAATCAAGTGCACCAAACGATACGGATATTAAAAAGCTACTGCATAATACAGGTAAGTAGCGAACTAATTTAACTATTGTGGCGAGCCGTTATTATGAGTTGGTGAAGAAGTATAAGTAACAACGACCGCAGTTTGAACTGAAACATATATATCTAGTGTTTCATTCACGGAACAAGCTGGTCACCTGCAAGGAATATTACGTACTCGAATTGCATAAATTTGTTCCTTTTTTACAGCAAACGAAATCAAGTCGAATAATTCAAAGTAAAATTTAACAGGGCCGCGTTAAACAGCAATGGTGCTATTTTTCCTTCTTCAGTAATTATTTGAGTAATTGGTTCCAAAAGCAGGTTTTCTTCAGCAACGACTAAATTTCCTGTACATGTAAACATTCTAAATGTTTTCGAATTCTTGTCAATAATTAATTATATACAATGTTTTGTCTAACAAGGTCTTCCGGGGACGCAATATATTTTGCGCAAGATAAGCATTCAGAACCGCACTTTCTAAAACACGTTTTCCCCAGGCGAAAAATCTAGCGAGACTTTCAAAACAGCTTGGAATTTCATTTTAAACTTGAAGTTCAGTGTGGAAGTGTTTGTCACAACTTGTACAGTTGATGGGATAAAACGCTAGAATGATCACTGTGCATCGTTAAAAAACACATACGTTGGAATGTACAGTACTGGAATTGCACGTGTTCAATTAGTCAGCAGAGTGTTTTCATCAGAGCGGGGCTTCACACTGGCCAGTCGCCGCCAATAAATAGCCCGGAGAGATACTCGCTTATATAAGCTAGGTATTTGGTCTGAAATAGGTTTCAATGACCTAAATTTGACAATTTTCTTGGAAATCATCTTTCATTTTGGGTACGTTTTACCTTTTTCCAAGACTTTCCAGGCCTGGAAAATGAAATTCTAAAACTCCATGACTTACCAGGTTTTCCATGACCCATACGAACCCTGGTTATAGATCTGGACTATTTTGGACTAAAATAATGGCAGTCTTTGAAAAAAAACCTATTTTTATAACTTTAAAAATAAGAAACTTTTTTTCACAAGTTAGAAGTTAGTTCAAGTATTCGACAGAGAATAGTTTGTCACTTAGAATTTTTTCCCTTCGTCAGATGTCAAGTATAAAACTGGCATTCTTATTTTCATACCGGCATTTTGACAAGCCGAAAATCCCTGCTCGTGACAAATGAACGTGTCATTTTTATCATTAATTTACCGAGCATAAAATTTACCATCTTCATATTTTATTACACATATTATCCTTTCGACATTGCTGATCCTAGCAGCATGCAGGCCGCGTGTCACATATAAACCTAGTCTCCCGTAGCTTTGGTAGCCCAGTGGTTAGAGTGCCCAAGCGGAATCAGGGAGGACGCAGGTTCGACTCAGATGTTTTTTTGTCCCACGCTCGTGACAAATGAACATGTCATCTTTATCAAAATTTTGAGTATTTGGGGAAAAATGTCTTAACGTTCGAAAGAGTTTTTCTTTCCTTGACGTTACGTTAATCAGTCCTTAGTCGACGTTGAACGGTAAACGAACACGGACATACTGATCATGGGAAGCGGGATAGAATATTAACCACGAGTTGGCAGTGAAAGCTCCAAAAAATAGTTAGAATTTAACCGAGGCCTTTGCCAGTCGGTAAAAATCTTAACTTAATTATTTTCTTCACTGTAGGAGAATATTCATGACCAGTGAAGTATAACATGAAAGAAGTGTTTCTTTGTCTAATATTGCCTAAATTTCTAGATTTCAGAATTTCACTCCCTGGCATCTCGTGCCTTTGGCACTTCGCAGTTGCCTCGGTTATCAGACAAGTCTGTCTACGGGCCTGATTGAATGACAACGCAAAATGATACCCTTAGGCCATGGTCAGACGTTAAAATTCATGTTAGTCGAACTTCAAATGAGCAGAAACATGTACAATCAGCATTCGTTCCGGTACAAGAATTATATCTGAGTTGGACGACTGGATAGACACGAACTATCACAAGCGATACGAAGCAAACTAAAACAACGGTCTTTCGGGTTTCTATTAATATTTAGAAAACATCCTGTATGATTGCGCACCGCTAAAAGCCCGGTACTTATATAACTCGATAGAAACACAGAAGTAGCACGAACTGTTGACGTAATGATGGCGCGAGCAAAGAGAATTTATATTTTGATGATCAAAATAAACTAGGAATTTAATTCTTTTTCCTCGTGCTGTTTTCTAAAAGAAATAGAAAACATGTTTTCCGTGTTTTTTATCGAGTTATAGAAACACTCGTGAAAGTTTGGGAGAACTCGAAAAAGCTGAGGAAACACTCGCCTATCGGCTTGTGTTCTCATAGCATTTCTCGTTCTCTCAAACTTTCACTCGTGTTTCTGTAACTCGATAGGAACACGGAACATGTTTTCTATTTCTTAAATGCATCCTTTTGTTTTTCTTTTCGGCTTGTTTATCAAGAAATTTGGCATTAAATCAAAACAGTTTAGATGACTGCAGGTGGAACATTATTTTTACGACTTGGTCACCATGAGGCAACTCAGAGGGGCACCTCAGGGTAACTTTGCTAATTATTTGATAGGTGAATCTTGCGAACCAATGGATGATCAATAAATACAATTAAATTTATTGAATTTGCATGTCTCTTCCTTTATCTTTGCCATATTTATTCCAATCCGAAGAGCAAAGAAAAGCGCCAAGAGTTGTTCAAACTTCGTATTAATACGTATTAATACCGACCACCAAGGCTTTAAGAAAAGATCTCAGAGACGTGGATGACAAGCTACAAGGTCGGTCTCGCGCATTCATAACACCTACACTTTAGTGCCACGCGCTTATTCATTTTAAAAACGGGCTTCGAAATTTATAACGAAATAGTTCAAATAAATGTGTCTTGTATATGCAATAACACCATTACGGTAGCGATAGAAACTTTATTATAAGTGGATATGAAGGAAAGTACTAACAACAACTTGGATTATTAAATGGCGTTCAGTTTTACTTGATGTTTCTATTCCATATCTTAAACTTGCACTTCGTTTCCTTACAGTTGGTACATGAATGAGCGTCCATGCTGCCGTGACGCGCGACTAGTGAGGTAACGCCAGATTGTACTGTCACACATTCCAGTCTTGTGTTTGACGACAATGAATACCTTTAACAATAACAACATAGTTACGCTTGGCAGTCTTTTAGCCAAAGATTTGCCACTGGCATACATTCTACCCGAGCGACCCTCGACTTTCAACCACAGAGCAAGTTTTGTGAACGACAAGAAATACGTCATTCACGACTACTCTTTGAGCATCACCGCTGACCACAGATACTTGAAGGCCATAAGAGCTTGCCCAGTGGCCGGCAATGAGCTTCCTATTCTACTGACGCGTGCTGTGAATCCTCTTATAAAAGAGGTGAGAAAAATACACAATTTATGCTTGAAATAGAAGGTAAAGTGCTTATGAAATGAAACCAAAGACAACAGACAATATTGACCAAAATGGTTAAACAATGTGTTCTCATTTGTGTCTGCTATCCGAAGGAGGAACCGTGAAGTGTCTAGGGGCCTTGGAGGCCTTGTAGATTCTAAAGCAAGCAAGCGATCAATCGTCCATGCCATAGAAAATGCAGCCAATCAGAATACAGGAAAGCCGTTGTATATTCGACGCTATTAACCCCAACCATTGTGCGCTGCGATCTTATTCCCGACGAAATTTAGTAAGCGTATTTCATATGGCATGGTGTAAAATAGTTATGCAACACTTTCTCGTGGTATACCACGGAATATCCCACTTGTCACTTGTATATACCGAGAAAATACAAGTGACTCCTGCGGGTATTCCATAGTATGCCACTCGAAAGTGTTGCATAACTAGTATATCATCTGTGATTAAAGTAGATATTTTAACAAATTAGCAAGGATATTGTGGTCAGGAATTATGTTTTATTTCAATTTCAGCATTGGTCAAATTGGCTACCATTCCTTCCCAAACCCGACATCAGAATCTTCGACAAAGAAGACACCAAGAAACATCCTTTAATTGTCAACTTTCCATTTCAAAGATTTTCCGTCGACAAGCACGCAGTCCATCCCGACATCCATTACAAGCTCAGCTCCAAGACCAGAATCCCAGAGATGGGAGCGCCATGCCCGCGGTACATGTCACGTGACAACTACACACTCCCTTGCATGATCAAAACTACCCAAGGGGTAGGAGGTAGAGGCGTATTTCTTGCTCGAACCAAAGATCAAGCCCAGGAAGCTTTTCGTGAGCTAAAAACCAATTTCCAATGCCAAGATCCTGTAATCACTGAAGTAATTCAACACATTACAGAATTCCTTAACGTTCAACTCTACCTTTTTCAAAATGGCGACTTCCATTGGCTAGGAGTGAGGCGAAAAATGGATACTTCGCTTCGCGATGTGCATCACACTCCAGCAACGGACGTCAATTGGTGTGAACAGGATCAACTGAAAAAGGTGGCATGGGATGTTGCTTCACCTGTCATGAAATATCTTCATAGACATGGCTACTTCGGTTTTGTTGGCGTTGAGATATTAATCAACAATCAAGGAAAATTTCTAATAGATGTCAACCTCAAGACCTCAGATTCGACGTATTTGCTTCTATTAGCTCCTCATCTAGCATCGTTTCTAGATTTCCCGATTTCCATTGTAGCTGACTTTCTTCCTACAAGTCTTCAACAGTTGCTTGGGGAAATAGATAAGTTAAATTGCGAAGAGGAAGGCAGGGTGATCGTGTTGTCAGGGGATGAAATTCGGGGCGGTAAACCCATGAAAGCGTGCATCGTTGTGTTCGCCAAGGACGCAAGAACAGCATTTCTCTTACATCGGCAACTAGTCAACTCGTGCGCATCGAAGGTATGCAATGGGGTCTGTGACCGTGACGACAACAAGAATTCAAACGGAACAGTTGTGCTAAAGAAGACATGAAGGTTTGTTATATCAAAAACTCACTGGAGATCACTTCCATGAAAAGACTTCTCCATCTATAAGCTTCGGACAATCTTGCATCACAAAAGAAACAAAATTTCATTTGATTTAATTAAGCATCCAATCAAAAACGGTGAGAGTTGTGACATCACCGCTACGTCATCAGAATACGTTATGTTACTTCGCAACGTATCAGGATCATAAAATGAAGACTCCATTATATCTTGAAAATGCTATTAAGAGGGTCTGAATGGGGGTACCTCGTTAACACTAAACACTTAATTTTTAGGCTCTGTAGCATGAAACAGTAAAATTTTAGGCATTTTAACACTAACAGTAAAAAATTGACTGAAACAGTAAATTTTATCCAAAAAGAAACAAAAACGGCTTGACAAAAGCCAACATTGTTTTTTAGTATATCAAGACGTTTTCCGCCATTTTCCGACGATTCCCAATCATTTCGGAAGATTTCCGAAGACTAACGATGATCACCGGGAATACCGAAGATGTCCGAAAGCTCTCGAAGGTATTTGAACAATATTGAAGATTTCCGAGGAGAAATCCGAAATTTTTTCACTATATTTTCGTCGTTATATTCACATATGAAAAATATATATTTCGATAGCGTAAAGATACGATTTTTTTAGTTAATGAAATTCTTGCAGCTGGTGGCATACATGTATTTTGCTCGATTCCTTCTTGATTTTCTGTCACTGAATCCGTCTTTTGCATCTTTGTGGAATACCACTTTTGTACAAGAGGGTTAAATGGTTTAATCAGACACCAGATCCACCTCAAATTCCAGCTTTCCATACTCTTACAAAAATTCACAAGCCGACTTTTGTCAGCCGTCCTATCATATTGGGCTGTGATGGCCCAACAGAGCGCCTATCATCCTTTGTAGACAAACTACTTCAGCCTATAGCGCAAATACAGACTCGTATCTCAAAGATACTTCAGATTTCATTGCCTTAATTGAAAGCACTGAGGTTCCAAGTAACGCAATCCTAGTCTCCATGGATGTCACTAGCCTTTACACAAACATCCCGCTGGAGGAAGGAATTACTTTAGTATGTCAAGCATACGAAACCTTTCATGACAAAAACCCTCCTATAGCTACACATTATCTTAGACAAATGCTGAGCCTAATTCTAAAAGAAAATTCGTTCCATTTTAATGGAAAAAAACTATCTCCAAACACACGGAACAGCCATGGGCACAGAAATAGCCTTTGCCAATATTTTTATGGCAAAAATAGAAAAGGAGATCTTGAGGCAAAGCACTAAGCAACCAATAGTGTGGGTAAGGTTTATTGACGATATCTTCTGTTTGTGGGACACAAACAAAGAATACATTCAGCTTTTCATTGAGAAAGCAAATTCTTATCACCCTACAATCAAGTTCACCGATGAAGTCTTCGAAAATGAAACAACATTCTTGGACACAACAGTCTATAACGGAAAGCGATTCGAGAATGAAAGCATTCTTAATGTGCGTTCACATTTCAAACCAACTGAAACCTTTCAGTGCACTCACTTCAACAGCTGTCACCCACCAGGCGCTAAAAAAGGCTTTTTCAAAGAAGAAGCTGCTTTCACACTTCTAAGAACAAACTCTTCAGGAGTTACTTTTACAGACAACATTAAAACCTTCAAAACGTGCCTTATTTCTAGGGGTTATCCTAAGAAATTGGTGGAAAAGATCCTCTCAGAAGATAACTATGCAGACAGAAAGACAGCTCTAACACAGAAACAGAACGCACAAAAAGCTTCTACCCGTTTGTGACGCAATTTTAACCATCATTACAATGTTTGGTAAGCATACTAATGGACAAATGGCTTTTAATACAAGAACAACCATCACTCAGAGAGATATTTAAGGAGCCTCCCTTGATTTCTTGTAGAAAAGGAAAATCGCTCAAAGACATGTTTGTGAACGCAAAACTTTAAAAGCTGTGGAACAACACAATGGACACACGGCAGGAGTCGCGTAGGTCTGTCAATCCCCATTTTAGTCATGATTTTTGAAGAGCAGGTAAAAATTTACAATGTTATAAGACTGAAAAAAGAAACACTCCAAACACTTAACAGTATTTTTCCGGAAACAGTAAACATTAAAAGAATGGCCATTATAACAGCAAACACTAAAAACTATGGGCAAATAACACTAAACACTAAACCCCATTCATACCCTCTATTAACTCAATCTAAAATAATGCAGTTTGGAAATTGATTGGTGCAAAGTATACATTAACAACAAATTAACAGACTGTACTATCACTAATATGACGAATAAAAGAAAACATAAGCACCAGGATTGGGTGAAAATAAACTGAGTAAAATATTTTTCATATTATTGGTTCATATCCTGACTTTAAACGCCCCCAAACCCCCTCCCAACTGCTGCCCAATAGCTTTCGTTTGAATGATCGTCCGCAAACCATAAAAAAGGAAAATAAATCTAGAATACTTTTCACATTATTTTGTTATCCGTCAAAGGCGGGGTAAGCGTGAATAATCCATCTCATTCTCTGTTGCAAACTTAACCAAATTACAATCTACGATAGAACACTTATCGATATTCAAATGATCCATCTAATTTTCTGCTGCAAACTTAAAAAAATTACAATCTACGATAAAGCATTTATCAATTTTCAAATGATCCATCTGATTTTCTGCTGCAAACTTAAAAAATTACGATATACGATAAAACACTTTTTTAGTACTAATCCTGATGATGATTGCATCCGCAAACCATCATAAGCTTGAAAGTTAAAAACTGAAGTATTATTATATTCATTATATTCTTGTCGTCTTTTGTGACACCCTGCGAGCAGAGCCCTTTCTTTTTCGCTAATAAACTAAACTGGGCAAGAAAGGGCTCTGAACGAATCGTGTCAAATCTTTGTTGAGCATGCGCGAACTTGCGCGAGGCTTTGCCTGGATCCAGAAAATGTAGCGGATTTATAAGCTTCTATCAAAATGCTTTCTTCTTTTGAACATTCATAGAGTAAATTAGCAACAGAAATAGTTTGTTTTTCAAGCCTGTTAGTACAGGGGTTTGTCAATAACCAAATGTCTGTGAGCAAAAATCTGACGCGTACATTCACTAGCTTGAACGCGTCAAACACAGCGCGCGCTATTCAGTACCGTTGACAGCCGAGTTTATTTAGTTGAGGATTTGAACATTAGTTGTGACTTTTTTCTCCCCCAATTGTATCTCAAGATTGTGTCACTGGTCTTTCCCTGTGTAGGAAACTAGTTCATGACCTATTTAAAATGACCAAGTATGTGATTATGCAAAGGTTGCTTCAGTCTTCGTGCTGTGGGCTCGGTTTTGACCGTCGGTTTTTCCTAAAAAAATAATGCTCGCGCTGCAAAAAACCGGTTTTATCCAGACTGACCAGCCCAAACTTTGGGGCTGCGGCGACTTCAAAGAATTGACGCGATTTATGCAGAGCCTCTTTTTCTTCCCAATTCTCAGCCGCGGGGAAGTTAAAAGAGGCTCTGCTTGCAGGGTGCTTTTGTGAGTGCCGCGCAATAGCTTTCATTTGAATGGTCAGGTCAGGATAATTATAAAGCAAAATATGAAAAACCCATCAGTCGAGACACTGCAGCTATCAACGGGGTCCTGTAAGTAAACGACTTTGAAAATGGATGCAAATTATGTTTTATGTTTACATGAAAAGCGTAATAAACAGTTTCAGCACATGAAAGCGCTGCTTGATTGTTGTCTGGAATGCAGGTCATACGGGCAGAAAATTAAAACCAAACAGACCGGAACTCAGAACGCTCGAGTCTAACTGCAGTACGGTTGAACCTTCTGCTCGTCGGCTGACTATATAGCGTATTATATAATACTTGTTTGCGATCAGTATGGTTAAAAGGGTCGAGGCTAAGAAAGGCCAAAACTTTAAAGCACGCTAAGAACACATCTAAGACTGCCAAACTTGGGTAAGAATTTTTTTAATTATTCTCTCTTGCAATTTGTTATTCAGTTCAAGTGGACTTGTACATTGTGTGTGCTATTCAGTACATATACGTCTCGGAATGATTTGTATATGTATAGCAATATCACTCGAGTCAAAGTGAGAACATTTTTAGGCTCCAATCGTCTACTGAACATTTAGCGCGTTTACCCTCTTCCCAAAAGTAGACGTTGTTATAACAAAAAAAAGCGTAGTTATCAAAACCATATTCAGCACATTTATTGAGCGTTTGAAATACGAGTTTAAAAGCTTATTGATCTACTGCATGCGTCGTTTCGTCTTGATGTGTCGGTTGCAAGTCAATAGGTGTGGCTGGCTGTTGTCAGTGATGGAACAGCTGTAATGTGATGGCAGAAAAAGAAGTCTTTGAATTGTTTCTTGACAATTAGCTAATCACTATGAGTCCAACATCACAATTAACTGCCTGCAATTACAAGCTGTGTTGTTAAAGAGTCGCAGAAACCAATCACTTCTGAACTTCAATAGACGCTGCCTTTTCTTCCTATATCGTTCTTTTAATCAAGTTCTGATGATCAAAAAGGATTTAAATGTACGTTATTTTTTCGGCAAATGCCGATGTGAAGAAATCAGCTGAGCTCTTCAAGTAAGTACTAAAGTTCCAAATTTCAGCAAAACAATTGAAGAGAGCATAATAATAACAAAGGTGCTACGAAGGCCTCGTTTCGGAAAGATAACGGGTAAGTGGAGAACATTTTCGGTTGTGTATATCGACCAACAAAAAAATCTTTATATCGCTGATTCTCTAAGGGGGGACATTCAGGGGACATTTGCATGTTAGCTGCTTTTACACATTGCTTGTGCGTTAGATGAACCTTTAAATTCGGGTCAGAAAAAATACCCAAAACAAATTGTTCCGTTGCTTGATTTTAATCCACTTCGCAGTGAAACCAATTTACATACGCTCTAGACAATACACGTATTTTATTAGCTCGCCTTAAAAAAGCGTGTGATCTGTAAGGAAAAATTAATTCCTAAAGAAAACGTTTTTGCGAGGCGCGCACTGTACGTGTACGTGTATAATTTTCTTTTCTTTTTTTTTAATTTAGCCAAGATTATGCAACTGTAAACTTTTTCTAATAATCAAGTTTTTATCTCAAGTAGTTTCGTCTCTTTCGTGTTATTTTGAGGGTTGAATCCACTCCAGAAAATTAATTGCTAGTATATGTCTGACAGCCGTGATATTAGCCATTAAAATGAGATGACTTCGCTCAGCTGGACTCATTTTGTCCAATTTTTAATTAGTCAGAGACAAGTTTCCGTTTCCTTTTGCTATAATATTGATTAGACAATAGGTTTTCATTAGCGAAAAACCAGTGAGGTCGAGATAAGAGGTGTTTTGCGACAATGACTTCCATATTTTGTTTCCCGGTTCTGACGCATCAGTTAATTGAGCCCGCCTTACAGTATTTCAGAAAATAAACCGATCAATCTTTCCTTACCGCGAGTTTTAGACCTAACGAGACATTTGTTTTCAGAATAATCAGTATATCTTCCATATTCTATTTATCCGTGTAATACAAGATTGAAACAGGAACTCGAGCAAATATATATAGTCATAACAAACAATAATTAAAATCCTCAACAAAAGGAGCCATTAATATTGTAGCGGAACTCGGACTGTGAAATGACTGCTAACAGCAAAGCAAATAGGCACGGTGCAGTGGTGAAGGAAGATGCTGACGGTAGGACATGTACACCTAATATTTATTTAATAGGCTTGTTTAGGTTGTTCTTGCCTGTGAGGCACGCATCAACACCAGTATGAATATATATTTTCACGCAGACGAGCGACAAAAATAAAAAGATCATATGAGCTACGGTGCAGGGACTTCATGGGTTAGAGTATAGAAAAGGTATGGGAAAAACTAACATTTAGCTATTTAAAAGGATTTTTCAAACTATGTCCAAAAGATCCACTTAACGGCTAATTCATGATAGTAAGAGTGTCGGGTGGATTTCTGTTTATAAGAAGATTGATTAAGGCGGGGTTTTACCTGAAGTTGAGCGAAATTTTAAGAGGTTTAGAGAAGGGATAGAGGAAAGAAAATTATTTTTGGAACACCACCAGACAGTTGACCCCAACGCAAGAGCATCCCAGGTTGTCAGGGAACTGTTTGGGTGTCCATCTACTAATTTTTAACTTCAAATTCAAATTTTAAAATCACATTAAATCTTCACCATTTCTTATTTCTCTAAATTTTACTAATCCGTTGAGAAAAACTAACTCCTCCCAAATATCCCCAAAAATCACCCAAAAATTTACAAAACACCGCAAAACATAGATTCTAGAGATGAGTGAACAGTTCTTCGATTGCTTGAAACGCGAACGAGATATTCGCATTAAACCTAAGTTACGCGGCGGAAATACGGCCTTCAGGTAAAACTCCGCCTTAAGAGGTTGTTCTACAGGTAGCCCAAGCTCGATATATGAGTATCTGTTGTGTATTACACAACACACGAATTTTGGGGATTTGTATGAGCAGAATGGTTGTATTAAAACAATTAGAAAATAACAACGAGTTTGGAACAAAAAGTATCTTGCCTCGCGTCAGTTCGTTTATCTTTATGTTTCTGGTAAGGTTTCTGGCTCGATTTGCTACAATTTAGGCGGTTTCTAGTTCCTCTGCCGCCTCCCTATATATAGAGAGTAAACGGTGGAACTATGCTGGATTCAGTATCCCTACTGTGAGTTTATGAAAGGGTTCCCTTTTTATTTAAGGTATATAAAAGGGTTACCTTGTTTATGAGCTTGGGTTCCTTAATTAGCCGCAAATTTATTAAAAGCAATTATAGTTTAATATAATTTGACCCCCAAAAGCTATATGTAATGTTCTTAAGAACATGATCTGTTTTTGACAAGAGACGTATTTAATCCGTCTAGGTGAACTTGATTAAAATCTTCTAAAGTACGCGGTCTAGATATGCTTCTACTGAGGTATCAGTATTGTGTAGCACTTCTCGTAAGCTAGCTTGTAATTCTACTGGTCCTCTAGTGTAGCAGTTGCTATTGTTTTAGGGGCTAGGGACATTGTTCATGTTCTTTGGTCAATTGCCTCTCGGATGACTATAAGGGAGCAATTCATGTGAGACCTCGCGAGAGCTTCTAGCCGACCAGTAGTATGAAGCAAAAACAAAAGAGATTATGCATTAAGATAAACTATCTGCATGCATGCTTTTGTGCGCCTTAATCGTCAAACTTAAAGACGATAACACTAAGCGCTTAGTTAGTATTAAGTTAGTATTTGCACTGGACAAATTAAATAACAGACAAGCAAGGGACAGACTAAAATGCGTCCCTGGCAGAAAAAAGAAAATGAGTTAGAGAATTACTATCGTCTAATACCAAACGGAATGTAGACCGTTTTGTCAAAAACATTGATTTAACATTTTCATTACTCGGGCAGTCACTAACCGACCTTATTTTTGAGCTTCGCTCTAAAGATCTGAACAAACAACACTTTTGTGGGGGGTAACGCAGTCATTTACGGACTTCGAATGAATATCCTGTCATAAAAAAACAAGCACCCCAAAGCTTAAATTATTTATTTTATTCTAGTTTTGTAATGAATATTTTCCCTTGTGATTTTGTCTACGAGTTGCTTATTACTTTCAGAAATACAAGTAATTATCACAATCGAGAATATTAAAAAAGCCAGGAAGATTAGGGTTGAAAACCGTGAAAGCTCTAATCAAAGATAAATTTTCTTGCTAGTCTTATTGGTGTCTCTCAGTTGGATTGGCAGGCAATACTAATTAATAGCATTCTCGTTCCGCATTTTTTAACGATTATGTAGATGCAGAAAAAATATAGTATTTTCAACCCTATTTATGTTAATAAAACCTTGGATGTGTGTGCACTTGTTTGTTTAAAATAGCTCGCGAAAATATCTCTCGAAATAAATTATAATTACATGCAGATATACAATTCGCCTTTATATGTCGTGGAATATTCACTCGTATTGCACACTTTAGAACGAAAACCACGAAATGAGCAGTTACTCAGGGCAGGCTTTTATCAGGTGATTTATCGTCTAGGCTTTATATCTGCTACGCAGGTGAGTAGAGGTGCCAAAAATGAGAAAGAAAACCTTTGAAAGCAGTTTCTTAGCAATCAGGATTTTTAAGTCAGCATCAGCTGACCGCTGCTCTATTCATGCGCCAAAGCAAGCTGCTTTGTGAAAGACGATGTCACCCAGGTGATCTGGACATTTTTGATAGTGTTCCCCTCGTTTTAGTCGCACCTGGATGGCGAAAAAGGACTTTTTAAGAAAATTCCTTGAATTTTCTCGACATCACTCGACGTGAAGGCATCGACAGGTCCCAAGTAAGTATATATCTATATTTTCAAATTTTTAAGAAGCAATTGATGGAGAGAAACAAAATTAATCATCAAGTATTTATCATGGATCTGAATATTATTTAGCTTTAAGTGCCCTGAAGCAAAATTCTCTTTTACCGCCCACGAAACAAATCTGAATACGTTTTGTGGCGAATTATCAATTCCGCGTCAACGGTCAAAGAGGTGAACAGGAAACCGCTAGACAAACAAGCGAAGGTACATTTTCCTGTTAATATATAAGAAGGTCGTCATGGCTAAAATGAGGGAAATTTTATTTGTAGCAGGTGATCGATAAAACGCTGTTTTGCTCGATAGTGTAAATCTACTCTCTGCTTTTGACTGCTCACATGTCACACGATATATCGGTGGCATATCGAAAATCAGATTTTTGAATCTGCTTAGATATCCGTGGCATTATTAGCAATGTATACAAAAGCCACTGTCAGCTGAGTGATCACTACAAGACCGAGGCTACTCAGTTTACACAAAAAGGCGTTTAGAAGTGTTTTACGGCAATTTAAAAATTTTTAAAAATCAAAAGCATACTTGATCGTCTCGTATTCGGGCGAGTAAATGCGTTCTGACATACAAGACGAGTTCACACCCTCTTCATGCAAATGACTCCACTTTACATAACAATTCGTCTTACTGATTACCGAAACGCTATTTATTTTAGCTTTTTCCTTAGCATACAAGCCATTTTTTACTTAAAATCAAGTGAAAGCAATTATTTTAGTTGAGTATTGCACGTCGTTTGCACATCGTTTGAGCTATTTCCCACCAGGCAAATTAAATATCGTCCTTTTTAAGCCAAGAGACTGAAAACACCTGTAAATGGCATATCGACTTCATCCGTTTGAAACTACAATGATATGTTTTCTGATTAAATAGGATAATGACGACGAGTTGTATTAAAAGATAACGCAGTATATAGAAAATGACTCATACATGGCTACTAAAATAAAACAAATAAACGAGTAATCAGACAAAAATAACAGAGACGAAGAGGTATTGGATTCAGTGAAATCAAGTCAATATCTGAGTATTCAGACCTTCTTTCATTGCAAATACAGAAGCAGCTGCTACCAACTGCGAGGGTCTTTTTTCATGTCCACAGGAAATTGTCTGAGAGATTCCCTAGTAGCGTCTTTATTTGCTTTCTATTCAAAGCGCTAGCAGACACTTCTGTCCAGGATTGAACGCAAGTATTGTTTAATAAGCACTTCATGTTTGACTGGGTTATTTGGCATTTCCGTATTACTTTTGGTGAACTTTTATTAATGAGGACACTTTGTGATGCCTATCATTTGGAACGTGCATCTCATTAGCGTTCAATCCTGCAAGTGTTGCCATTTCTGCACGGCGTTTCCTTCCTTCGCTAATAAATTTAATGTAGGTCCGCATATACGTACATGTGAAAACTTAGGTGATTATTTACGATAGCTGTAAAGTGCGTAGGCCTTTCTGAAATTAAAAAAACGGGTGCAGAAAGAAAGACTACTTTCTCGCCGAAGATATCTTATGCTGTCAAGAGCCGGTCTGTTTGTACTCGTTTCCTCATAACAATTTATTGTCTTTTGTTTTTCCTTTTCATCCTGGAGACCAATGGCTGTGCATATTGGGTACAAAGATTGATGTGCAGGTTTTAATCAGCACTGGAAAGCTATAATCGCTTGGGTATATACAAACATATGCAGACATATACGTGATATCTGTATTAAGAAATGATTTGCTGGGCGCCCAAGGTATGTTTCGCCACGCGCGATGTAACAAACAGTCGGACACTCGGTTGTTATCTTTGTCCCACGCTCGCGACATGGTGAACATTAAATAGGTCTTTCTCATCCAATATCGAACTTAAAATTTACCATTTTTCTTTATTTATAATCATATAGTAGACTATCGACAGTGCTGATCTTAGCAGTATGCCGGACGCGTTTTACAAATGAACCTATAGTCCGGTCTTGATGACGGTCTCTCTGTACCTCAGTGAATAGAGCGTCCGAAAGGTGAGGCCCCATCAGGGGTCTGAGTATCCCGTATCCCATTAATTTTCGGCCTAAATATCCCGTATCCCGTTTAGTTATCTGAACCTTAAAAACAGAGAAGTGTATAAACCTGAAACTTTGTATGAAGGGAAACTCTGTTCACATTAAATATGATGGAATTAAACAACTCCGTAAATCGTAAGGTTTGAGCTTTTGCTATGAGTTTCCGGGTGCGAAAACCATCGAAAAACGGGCCCCGGGTCTCCCACTATGTGTAGTAAGACTGATCATGAGTGCATAGCGTCACTGCTAAGACAGACATTTTCTGTTTCTTTTAGATAGACACGATAGATAAAATAAAACTTTTACGTGTCGATGCCACATAGCCTGGGTAAATCCCATACTAATTCCAAACATATTTAGCAAGCGCTGAGATTTAATTGCATAGTTTTGTTAGCGAAGTTTCAGTCTTTTGCCTCACAACCTCAAAATCTATTAAACACAGCAGCAAGATGGAGTAAAAAGGATCAACAACGATAATTGCTGATGTTATTTGTTTCGATGCCTCTTTGTCTGTTCAATTAAATACAGTGGCTTGACGGAAATGTTTCTGGTTAAAATATCGGAAAATATAGCATCTTTTCGACTAACAGTACACTAGAAGTGACCACAAGTTATCATCTTTAAAAATAAAATATATAACAAACAATCATGTTTGAGCTTCTAGACTTAGCTTACAGGCCTGAAAGCAATTATGTCAGTTTTGACCAGAAATAGCCTTTAAACATTTTACTTTTATCTCAGAAATTGTACACCATTAGTTTTATTCACATAATAAAAATTACCATCGACATGGCTGCGAAAAAGTTGGCTGTCCCAGCCATTTTATATTCATCATAGGAAGAAAAAACTTCAAAAGGCAATTGGAAACATTTTTTTTTACCATACCATAAATCTCTTTTGTGTTTGTTCTGCATTTTTAATTACATTACCTACTTGATGGTTTTTAGTTAATATAAGCTGCAGCAGCTGTTGGGTTAAAAATCTATTGATATTGAGAGGGAAAATTTTTCAAAGGTTTGTGATAAAAAGTCCCAAAAACCGTAAAAGGAAGCTAAGGCAATTCGCAAAAGAAACACTAACCTGGCAAAATAAGGGAATACGACTTGATTCTGAATTTATTCCTGCGGGGGGGGGGGGGGGGGTGGGGGGGGGGTAAATGCTCCGGTTACTTTTCAACCCTGGCGGAATTCATTTTTATATCATTCAGTGCCAAGCTAGCAAACAGAACACTCAAACTGTAGTGTAATATTATTATTATTACTGTAGTGTAATAATGAAAGGGCACTGTCACGGCGATTTTTACGTTTTGGGGTGAAAATGTGCTAAAAATGAAATTAAATGCCTTTTCACGTACACGGAATATTCCCAGAAAGTCAAGAGAAGGAAATCTATTGATTTTCGCAAAGAAATAACAAACCATAGTCAGGTAATTACGGACGATTTTTCTACGGAACAAAGGAAAAACTTGAAAACATCAGCCCGATGTTTTCAAGTTGCGGCCATTCGTATCATGGCGATCCGCAGCCAAACACACTTAATTATTTTTAATAGTCTCAGAGAACAGGTTGGGTATTTTTAAGTGAAACTAAACCAGTATTTTTGGGTCTCCTGAGATTAGAATGTCTTTTGGCTTTTCAACGTTAGACTAAAAATCGATGACAGTATCCCTTTAATCTTCAACTGAAACATATCGCAATTATCATACGATAATAACCAAATGCGTGTTGCAATTTTTATTTAGGTACAGTAGACTCATCAAAATAGATATTTTCAAATTATTATGTTTCCTTACACGTATGTCTTTTAGCCACAGTATTTACATGAGAATTTTAGTAAGTTTGTAAGCTTTACGAGAAGAAAAGCCATTTTCCACTGCATGATTATGATTTTTACTTTCAATTTAATCGCGTTACTTTACACCTATTTTAAATAAACATTATCTTTTTAGTTTATGTTTTTAATACGTTGCTATGTGACAGATTCCCCTTGATTGAATTTATCGGCCTAATCTCCAAAAAGTCCGACGCGACAACGTTTTTCCTGACAATGACTGCAAATGTTGAGCGACATGCAATAGTTTCTCTCCTACATAAATCTGATAGTAACAGAAATTGGCGGCATTGTGTTCGTGAACGTTTTCAAGCGTTAAAAAATACTCATTGCTTGCTCCTGCTATAAAGGGAAAAACGTGGTATTATTTTAACGTATTTAAATTTCGAGCGCGTGTCGGTTTCAATTAGAGATAAGTAATTTCAGTTCGATAAAATTACAGTTCGGTAATGAAAATTTCAAATTAGCCAAACGACTTTTGCCGCACTTCATAGATAGATTTTTTTTTTTCATTAAACACGGATCAAATATATAACTGTGGAAAATGTTGCGAGGATTCTTGAGTTACAATTTTACTTCCTTACTGATATGTTCTTATCAAATCAAATTTTGTATTGCTACTTTTTATAAACACTATTTTCATAACCTTTTAAACGAACGTATGTTTGCTCCAATATGTCAGATTTGTCAGTATTATGTTAATCCTTTGCTCATTTTAGTAAACTGGGAGATTTTTTACCCTACGTGTGATTAAATAAAAACTTCTTTTTTCAGATGGGTATTTGACGGAATAACTGATTTCTAATTATTACAAAATTTCAAACCGACATATGATTAATTCTCACAAGAAAATCACTCATCGCAAGAAACAATTGAAGATTAAACAATAAACGCTTTCAACTCGGCGGTAATGTTGAACGTTTTAAAGGCTTTTAGACAGGGACACATTAAATGCCGCTTTTAATCTCCATTAGTGACACGTGATGACCAAAGTCCAAATTCTCATTGTAAAACAATACGTTTCCAGGCGAACAGGTGACAGGAAAAACGAAAATCATCAGCTACAGGAATATTGTTTTGATGAGCCACCAAATTATCATAACTTACATAAAAGAATGCATGGAAACCATCTGGGAGAATTTACATTTTCAGCTTAAAACGGAAATAGTTATAAGTGTTGAAAACACGCCTTCTCCGTTCGCACTTTAGCGAGGTTTGGCTCGCAGAACGTTCATCTTTCTTCAAGGACAGCCGTTAGTTAGAGGTATGGCGATTCAGTTTTAAATATTTAACCCTTCACTCTTTCTTTCTTTTTCTCAATATACATTCAGTCAATGCTTTTTTCGATACGTCTACTAAATAATCGTTAACATACTGATTATCCTTATAATTATACCGCCTTAAAGGCATAAAAACTTGTGACTGTTACTAGCTTTCTGCCTACAAAAGTAATTTTATGTTTATGGCGATGAACGTTTATGAGCATGAATCGTCGTGATTTCCACAGAATCGATGACCTGACCGGCTTCATTTCGGATGTATTATCACTAAGTGCGGTATAAGTTTTCATCAGTGCACCTCTAATGCAAAATTAAATCGATGACTGCTCCTTAAAGTTTGAAACATTGATTTGTTTCATTTTAAAAATGATTAACACCTCCCTTCAAAATATTTAACATCTCAGCAGTATCGAGTTCGAAAATGTAAACCCCAGTAAAAAAAAATTGCTTAATGGACCAAAAATAATGAATAGATTTTCTACTGTAGTGTTGACACATATATGTTATTTAAGTTATATGGCCTTACTTGTGCACAACAGTTTAATTTGCAGAATAACTTGCGACTGTGCTCAAGATTTTTTCAGTCGTTTCGCAAATTTCTTCATTTCAAATTTCATTGCTTGAAAGCTACTGCAAAAACATTCTTATTCGTATAAAAATCGGATTTTTCGAGGAACTACAAGAAACACCTGCTGGACAAACAACAACCTTGTTTTTAAAGATTCTCCTTTCTTACAATTTTGAATACATCATCAACCAAACAAGCAAATCATTTATTTATTTCCACGCAGAAATGTCACAATTAAAATTTTCTAAAGAAAAACTGGAAACAGGGTATTTTCCAAGGCTGGAAAGAATCGAGATTCTGGTCAACACCCTTTTTAATTTTTTCTCGCTAAAGCTTATTTTTATTCTCTAGTCAAAATCTAAAACTTGCCTTATTAGAAAGGTACAATTTTATTCGACGTCAGACGCCGATCTTTTAAGTCTTTTAATTCCCTTGGCTGTAATTTGTCAATTTTTTCATAAACAAATTTTTCGATACTTTAGTTATGGTTCAAACTTTATTGCGTACCTAGCTAGTCTATATCATCAATATTCAGTTTAGCCGCACCTCCTTACGAAATAAGTACCCAATCAAAAAGAGAATATCTTTAAAATATATGCAAATTTAGTCATAGCATCAAAAAAGAAACCGTTCAAACCTGCATGCCCCATTCACTTTTGATAGTTAACAATTATTGTACGAGCGCGCGGTGGATATGAGATGGTAGATAGCCAACTAGGCGCGTAGCGCCGAGTCCGCGATAACGATCTCATATCCAACAAGCGCAAGTGGAATGGTTGTTTTATTAAAAACGCCCAAAAGAATTGCAATATTTGAGCTCCCCAGCTGTTTTCGTTGACGCGTACCGGTTACGAAATTTGTGGTCAATGGTATATGAGCTCATATACCATTGCATGTTAACCAATCAAAACTTAGGAATTGCAATATACCATTGCTAGTTTTTTAATAATTGTCAGTATATACCTGTGGCAAATCTTATCAAAAAACACAAGAGGAGGTACAAGAGGAGTTTGGCTCGGCCGTTCTGAATGTAATTTTGCAAGGAATACTGTGTTAAAATGCAAGCAAGTCATATCATATTTTTGTAAATGGTATTTTTTTTTTTGGTTTCACGAGATATTGAGGCATGTTCGATTTGGACGCTTGACTCGTTAATGCTCCAGGGCTCAAAAGTACAAATTTGAATTTCGCACCCGCAAGGCGTGAAAAGTAGGAGCTACCATCTGTTTTTTTTTTTCAATTTTGGCACAGTGATTGTAATATTTTTCGATAAACATACGCTAGTGAGAAGATGAAATAAGGCATTTTTTCTTCTTGTATTAGTAATAAGAATTTGTTAATTCTCGTCACCTGTCTGCTTGTTAATTCATTGATCTCGAGAAGTGTTGCATAACTATTAATTTTTATACCATGCCATAGAAAATACGCGTACCAAATTTCGTCGTCCTGTATTCTGATTGGATGTATTTTCTATGGCATGGTATAAACATATTTATGACTCTTGCCGCAGGTTAAGGTGGATCAGTTCCACTGTCGCGTAATTTTAGGTACGTTAACGGGCGTGAATTTAACCGGCTTTACGGGCGTCAAGTAAAATAGTGGAAATGTATGGACTGCTTGCGCAATTGCGTCTGCGGAATACGTTGAACCAGATTCAACTCTTTCCGCAGACGCGAGACGTCCATATATTTATTTTAGGCACGTAAAGCCAGCTAAACTCACGCCCGTTAACGTACCTAAAATTACACGACAGTGGAAATCCCAGTCCAAACTCCTTGGGAGCCGTCACATGATATGACATTGCGTAACAGCCTAAACATAAGAGTTTGAATGGGAATGTAACGATCGCTTAAAGCAGTTCGAACTATGGAAATAAATTCAATGAAAACGACTTACTTCTCTTCTGTGTAATATAAGAAGAGGAAAACCCGCTATCGGGAATCGCTTTGAAACGGCCCCAAAACGCCACGAAAACGCAAACATTCAACCCACAATACTATCCGCGCTCGTGCAAGAGCTGGAAATATATATAACAACGTTCTCATTCATTTCAAAAGGATTGATTTGAGTGCAGTGGAACCCCGTTAATACGGACACCAAGGGGACAGGCCAGATTGTCCGTATTAACGGGGTGTCCGTATTAAACGGGGTCTCAGAATAAAAGTCACGGAATTTATTACATGTTTTCTCGACGCAAAGACAAAGGCAAACGTTTTCACGGCCACGAAACGTTGTTTAATTGTACTGTAACTGTAACAAATGCAAACTGTGAACTCTCCGACTAAAATTAATATTATTTTTTTACGAAAACCTTACGATCTAGTCATACACTCGAACTAAACTTTAATAACGTATCAAACTTTCGGTTGGGATTTTGGCTGGGCAATAAGTCTAACTTTTCGCTCCTTTTATGGTCTTAACTATTGTTTGATGGAAAGGGGCTCTATTGTTTGTAAGGCAATAGTTAGGAATCACCGACGCGTAGCCAGATCGCCGAGTGCGAAATACAAAATTCTTCGGAAGCGATGAGTGTTACAAACCTAGGCTTTGTGGTGGAGGGTGTGGGAATGATTGTTGTAGCTTGGACACATCTAAAAGGGAGTGGGGTGGGGGAAGTTTGAGACAAAGCCTTACAGAATTCAAACACTCCTAAATTGAATACAAGTCAGCTGGTCTTTTTCCGCACAGTTATATCCTTGTACAGGGGTTGTAGCGCGTTATCAAACTATACTTTGGCTTCCCTCGCCCCCATCAAAGTGAACAAACTCTGGCCATGATAGCGCTTTCGCAATTGAACTTGAAAGTTAGCAATAGAACCACTGAATGTAGTAGGTCAGCCGGTGATGTACAATGGGTCGCCAGAGCCCGCGTTAGCCATATCTAGGGAAACGGGAATGCAAAAGGGAACTGTGAATACTATAAGCTTGAAATGTGCAAATGTGTAGCGTCAAACGAAATGCAGGTGTGACTTTGACAGCTATCTTTTGTCTCCCGGGATGAGGGTAATTAACATATTTTGGAGTCAAATATAATTTTGCAAAAGAAGAAAAGCTAGACATTATTAGATATTAAACATCTTATTAGCAAAGCACTCGCTTAAGTTTTAGCGGTTGTTAAAACTAATTTGGATAAAACGAGTAACAAGTCATTGAAAATTGTTTCCGTTACTCTCTAATTACCTTAATTTTAGATTATATCAAGAACTGTTGAAAATGCTTATAATGGAAAATGAGTTTTTTTCTTGCAAACAGGAGCTGCTGACAGAATGTCAATATTATTCCAATATTATTCCTTTCAAGAAATTCCTTGTTATTTGTCACCATAGTTATTAATTGTGTTAGTGAAAGACTGAACTTCCTTGGTTCAGTGGGGCGCTTTACACCGAAAGAACGGTACAAAAAAAAAGCCACGTTTGCATCTGTAAGGTAAGATAATTCTTGGAAAATTCGAAGTGAGGAATTTTCATTTTACTAATTCCGCGCGGAAATGTCAGTTTAATTCAGCTTGCAAACACATTTATTTAGTCTAAGCCTGCAGAGTCTACAGACTCAGTCGGTTAAAACAACTTTGTCGTTATAACAGTTTAATTTACACATCTTTTTTATCAGAGAAGCGCTTGGTTAAATTTTTAATTTGGATAAAATTAAACCTGTAATAAAAACGTACACGTAAAGGCAAACGTTCTCGAATACAACAATATACATATATAGCTAAAATAATTTCCGCCAAAGTTATCTATTTTGGGAGTGATATACCGCAGAGCAATAGCTGCGCGTTCAGTTGGAGAGTTGAGAGATATTTTGAGGTAAAAATCTCAGGCAAGATTAGGATCGGTGCTTTTTTCTGTCTTAAATATATAAGATATTTCTTGAAAGTTATTTGTGAAATGAGAGTCAAACTTTTGAAGATGCGAACGGACGCTTTGAAAATAAGAACTCGTCTGACTGTTTATTCCATCTTGTGAACATTCGAACCGCACGATGTTTAGTTTATCAGTTGCTTACTATTTCGTAGCTTCCGTGCCAGTGTGATTCAAGGGCCCGAAAGCCCGCACAAAGAGTTTTGTAACCTCAAGCGCTTAGTTCTATTTTAAGAGCTCTTATTTCTGAACAGTAACTTCCATCAGTGGTCATGATTGGGTTTGTCTATTAACCTTGGTTTGGATTTCCACAAAAGATCTCTATAGATTGTTCCAAGTACTTTGTTAATTGTTTTCTTTTGAAAGTCACTGAAGACGTTATGGATTCGTTTTTCCAAAAGTTAGAGTTAGCTGCACCTAGAGTTAGCATTTACCCTATAGGGTTGCGTTTTCGAAGCTGTAAGGCAATCACAGGGTAATTCCTTTGCAATCCACTTTTGATATAGAAGAGATGCAGGCTATGCAAAGAGACTCGGGATTACTGAAAATCGGTTTTCCAAAATAAGAAGTTAGTGTAAGCACGAAGTGTTAGGGTAACATTAGGGTTATCAGGGCAGCGTTATTTAGAATTGAGAGGCGACCGCAGGGAAATTCCTTTTGCGAAGGATTATTCCCATGGGAAAGTTCAGGCCATGCCATAACATTGCGGATAGAAATATTTTTTTTATATGGTGTATCGTTATATCGGGGTTCCACTGTATACTAAAGAGAACAAATTTTTGTATCGCCATACAGCTACGATTTTGATAAACAACATAGCCTTAATTGCTTCGGAGCCAGGGAAGCGGGTGAGCAGCAGTGTAACTGCTGCTCGCTCGCTGCGCTCGCTCCGCTGCAAAAATGTAAAGACGTCTCGAGTCTGCGAAAGAAGTGAAATATGGTTCAACTTTTTCCGCAGACGCAAGCCGTCCATACTTTTTTCTCTATTTTATTTTATGCATCTATCACGAAGTAAACCCGGCAAAGTCGGAGGGGCAAAAGTTTTCAAGAAGCCTTCTTGAAAACGATTTTTGCCGGATTTACTTCGTTTCGCCCCATTAACTGCCCCTGGCCAAGGATAGGCCGGGAAATTCATAAGGACTCTGCATGAGAGGAAAAAAAATAGCTTCTAATTCTACTTTCATTTTCTCTTGGTCGAGACGAATTTTCAAACACAGCTGCATTATTATTTTGCTATTACGCACGTAAATGTCATCAATTTTAATGGCTGGATTAACTTTTTATTCCAACTTGTAAACATTTGAACTGACGCGCTTTCCCAGGCGCGCTTTGAACATAAAGCAGATAGAGCCTCGCTTAACTTTTTATTCAAACTTGTGAACATTCCAACCGACGCTTAGAACATGAAACCTTGCTTATCCTGCGCGCTTTCCAACCGATGGTTAGATCATGGAACCTTGCTTAACTTTTTATTTATGCTTTTGAACAACGAACCGACCTTGAACATGAAACCTCATCTTACTTATGCGAACCGACGCTTTAAACATCAAACCTCGCTTTACTTTTTATTCAAACTTGTTAGTCTGTCTGTGCTTTCCCAAGTAGGCCCCCGTTAGGACCAAAATGTCATCATCAGCAATGTGCCGACTGGATTCGATTTAACCCGAGTGTAATTTGGCGACACCGAACAGGAAAATCCCTAAGGATGGGCAACAATAGCTTCATTGTGCCAGAAAAATTCTAACCATAACAATAGGCTAAGTTTGATATGAACTCAACAGCGGAATTATTTGACTTTACTATATACAAGAAATAAAACGCATTTCAACAGCAACAGAATGTTTTCTATAAAGTTTCCTTTGTAACTGAAACTCGTAACCGTTCTTAAACTCTACCAACCCATTTGAAAAAAATCGGTAACTTTACTTTGCACGGGAGCTTTTAGCTTGCGACACAAGCGACACAAGCGACACAAGCGATAGCTGCAGTGTAGCTGCAGCAAAAGGCAAAAAAGTGAAAAGGTCAAACACCGGAAGTCATGCTATTAAGTTTCTCTTTGTAATAAAATAGTTTTAACTCTTCGAATTCTGTCATTATTTGACCAGGGTCCAATGTCTTCAAGTTAGCAAATAATCGCGACAATGAAAATTCACAGTGCACAGATAAATAGTGTCCGTAAAGCGAGGTTGACAATGTATAAGAGTTTGTCACTCGGGACACGGAAAAGTGTCCGTTGTCAGTATTTAAAACGGGTGTCCGGGTTAATTTAAGAGAAAATGTATGAGGTTTTCGTCGGGACCAACGAAACTGTCCGTAATACCGGGGTGTCCATATTAAGCGGGTGTCCGTAGAGCGGGGTTCCACTGTATCTCCAGAACCACCTTTTCTTCGTGCAAAGGCCCCGCCGGCCAAGAGGACAGATGGCTCTGGGTACGAGAATGAAGATAACGAATAAACAGTATGGTCGGAGTGTTTAATACAGTTAGAGGGCGTGTCAGTTAAAAGAAAATGGACGCTGAAAGTCTTTAAAATTACCAGCAAACCATGATAGCCATACAAAGCATAGTGTTCAAAACATCATTCCACTTCAAAGGAACTTCTTCTCAATAAACTTTTTTATGTTAAGCATTTTCGAATTCCTTATTGCTGTCGCCGTTGTGGTTAATTTGCTTAACCACACACTCTGAGACCTGTTTTTCGTGACAACATTAAGCTCATTAAGTCACAGAGTAGCTGTTAGCAAAGCTGCCTAAACTACAACTTACATATTGCATACTTATTTTTTGAATATCGAAGGAAGCGATATTTCTCTAACTGCCCTGGCGGCATGTTTTATCGTTGCATTTCTTTTCCGTTTCTTACTTATAATTGTGCTTAATCTGCTTAAAGGAAACCTGAAGCCATGTTTTGACGAAGTTCTCAGGCAATTCGTTGTTTTGGCCTTTTTTATCGTTGAATTAAGCCACTTTGGAGATCCTGTCGATTATGTATTGTAATATTATGGGTGGCTGTTCAAACGAGCCTTAGGCAATTTAGGCTTGTCTGGGAAGGTTCATTTCTTTGAATCAGGTAAACGACACACGAAAAACAACACCTTTTCTCAGTCTGAATGAAGTCACAAGGTCAACCTTAAACAAACTTGACAGAAAAGAAAACTTAATCTTGCCGTTTTCTGTATCAGGTTTTTGATCACGAGTACAGAAGCAACAAGGACGTTCCGGCCCGCAACACATCCTTGATGGGCGAGCTTTAGTCTCAGCAGTCGAAGCGAATCAAACCCTAACCAGCCTTCTAGAGCAACCTGGTTTCGATCGAGCATACGATTGTCAACTTTGTGGTAAGCTTTGTGTTTGGTTTTGTTTCTAATTCAGAAAGTGTCACTAAACTTCGTTGGGTGTCAACAGGCACTTTTCCTCTGCATACCTTTTGACAAGTGCACATAAGGTTTTCATGTTTTTTGTTTTGTTTTGTTTTTTAGTAAAGCAAGTAGTTTCTTCTGTGTGATATTCGTCAGTTACAGTAGACTTCTAGCCGTGTTCTGTTGGATATCTGTGATTCAGATTGTTTCTGCTACTCCTCTGATGGAACGATCGCACGTAAAATAAGACTTTTAAAAGGGCAAACTATTCTTGTTAAAAATTTAAAGGCGATCTCTGGCTAAAAATATTTAAAAAGTACGAGCTTTCGACTGTTTGAACTACAGTCTTCAACGGGTAAAAAAGAATGACGAAATATGAATATGAAATATGAAACATGACTTGTGGCTTAAAAATACATACAAATTTAATTTTTGGCCTGCAGTACTTCAGTGTTTACTAAAACAATTACTAGCCATCGTTTTTTTTTTTTCGCTATTACTAGAAACTCGCAAATCTGGTTGGTTCTCCCACTGCCCCTTCATTTCTTCCTTCCTCTGTTATCAGATAGTGTTATTTCCTTATCTCTTTGTATACGAGACTGAAAAACATGCAACTTGGTACAATTTGCATTTTTCTTGAATTTTCTCATATTTCGGCTATTACGTCTTTATAAGGTGAGGTCATTTGCATATCAAACCGGATAATTGTAAACCGTACAGCGAAAAGCTGACAGGCACCGTAAATAACAGGGGCAAAACAAAAGAAACATAAAGTTGTAACTAAGCAGACAAATCAATCTTCTTGGTCTTCGTTCCTCTTCGTTTATTTTTCATTACAAAAAGACTGAGAAGGCCATAGCAAGAAAATTTATCTTTGTTCAATAATATCTTCTTGCTAACCGCGCACGAGGGCCGTACTGGGGAATACATTGGCCCGAGGTTGTGGCAGTACGGAACAAAAACGATCGAGGGCCAATATTCCCCAGTACGGCTCAAGCAAGCTTGGTTATTAAGTAGTTTATTATACGGCACTCGTTGTAGCTGCAAATTTTGAATTTGCCGGCTTTCGAAAACAAAATATACACTGCTTATGACCGTTTCCACGGAAACGATCCGTATGGCAAAATCCCAACCAAGTACGAGCCAATCACAACGCTCGGATTTACCTCAAGACTACCTTGCCATCGAATCATAATAATAATTTGCAACCGGTTCGTAAAACTATTTTTTTGCGTTTTTCTTGGTTTTTGTTTTTGTTGTATTATTATTTAGATTACTTTGTTTTCAAGACAAAACACGTTCAAAAGTCAATATACAGAACCTTCGCTCTCACTGGACGAGAAAGAGAAAGAGCGAAGGCACTGGGAGCGATATTTACTATGCAGATAGGCCGAGTTAAACTTTTAAAATAGCCACTCACGCAGACGTACTTTGGCCTCGTCACGCTATCCTTTCTCCCTATGCCTTGTGAAGAAACGCGTGACAAGCCCAAAGGTCGTATGCGTAGGAGGTTAACCTGTACAGTGATGAGATGGACTCGCACTTCTTGTTCCTGCTCACAGCATTTTATTGCAACTGCAAGTACAATTTTTATTAAGCTTCTTTTTCTTTTTTGCAATTTATCTCATTAGACATTCAGGCCGTTGCATTAACGGGGTAAATTTTTTAAAGAAAATAGAGTTCTCAATCCAAAGTGATGGCCAGAGTTCGCGACGTATTAGCCAGGTGGTCAGAGTATTGAGGGATTTTTATAAGAAATTGGCTGTGCTTTAGTTTGGCCCAAGAGAAAGTGACTGAATACTGGGGTGCTCGTCACGGGGAGGTCGTTAACAGGTCAGGTTTCCACTCTCAGTACCAAAACGCCTACAATTTCCGATCCAGAAAAGGTTATTTATTTTATCACAGAAAAGTCAGCTCTTTAATTTACAGAAATGCCTGAACAATTCTAGAAATCGTTGACCAATTTCCAAATGGCCTCCTGGTCAGTTTCCAGAATGACTGAAGATTTGCTCATATATCGACTCAATATTTACCCCTGGTGATTCTCTTAGTTCTCGTGATTTATACACATGATAATGTGTTCATAATGTCGGGAGAGTCTCGCATTATCGTGATTATTACAAAACAACATCGAAAGAAGATATACTCTACTTTACGGCGTCTTTTAGGCTGCGATCGATAGTATCGAACAATTTTGCCATTAAAATATCAAACAAAATGTACAGAACAGGCTTGCAAAAAAATATTAATTTGAGGCCAACCTAAATTATTTGAATATTATAATCCTGCATGAATAAATAATGACTGAAATTCACTGAATGCATACTTATATTAGCAGACTTTAAAAGCCTGTATTTTTTCTTACGCTTTTTTGCAAGTGCATACAATTAGATCTCCCGAGTCCCTTCAATAGCACGAATCAAAATAATCATCAGAGGAAATGGTCGCTTTTTTGCGAACATTATGACAGGAGAACCTGATTTTCTTGCCGATTTCCTATCTTAATATCTTACTGTTATATTTAGATATCAGAATGCTTATTTGGCGTCGTCGCTACAGGTACAATCCAATAATCTTTCATTTGTTAATGCCAGTGAATAATTATCTCCTGGACTAATGCCATATAACCTCTGACTCTTATCTACTCTTATGCTAATCAAAGTAAGAAAACTATAATAACAAGATGATTTTAATTATTTCCACCCCTGATGGATTTTGATGGGTTATACTGTTTACATATCCGGCATAAGTCGTATAATACGAAAGAAACATCTTTTTTCATAAGAATTCCAGGCACGTATTAGATACGATATCTTTATTTATTTGCCTTGGCTAATTTTCCAATAGTTCCAGTAACAAATTTTGGACATTTTGGCATAAGGACCTGCATTATATATGTCATTAAGAGTTGTAAGTGTATGAAGTATTTTCTGAACGCGGTGAAAGAAGCGTGCTCAAACTCTAAAATCCTCTAGCAACATCAATACATTGTCCCATAGACCGATATAATTATCAACTATACGCTAGGCTTTGATGTGCTTCCATATTCTCAGAATGTGCATTACAAAATGTTTGTCAATCAGGATTAGTTGTTATAAATAGTCCACGATTTTGAAAGGTATAGTTTTAGGAACGTATCGGAGAAATTGTACTGAATAAAAAAATAATTTCTATAATATGAAAAATTATTTTAAAGTTCGTATTCAGTAGGGTTTCGTTGACGCATGTACCACATTAAGCTGAGAAACATTTGTTTCCATTTTAGCACGTTTGACCAAAGATCAACTAATTTTTTTTTTAACAAATTCATTTCGCGTTTTTCAATCAGGACCAAGAAGAATGTAACTACCGGTATGGTTTACTCTAAGATGTGTACGGTATTTTTTATAACACAGTTAATGAACAAATTATATATTCAAAGTGCAAATTTCCAAGCCGCAGGGAAGGCCATATAACATTAGTTATTTCAGCTGCAAGTAGGTTCTGCGACGCCAGTGGGAACTTTACACAATAAAGTATTGTATTTCATGCATGAATCCATACCAACTGAAGTCAAACAGATAAATATTAAGTTAAGCTTATGTAAATGTAAGAAATATCAAATATCATTCTATTAAACAATATTTCTCCATGTTCCTGTTGTAATATTCGATTTCATTACTTCGTTTACCTTAAAACACGAGGAGCAACAGCGCGACCGTTTACTTTATATATATATATATCACTGATGCCCAACAGATATTCAATTTTGTTATTATTAATATCGTTTTTTTACAGTATGTAGCTTTGTGCAGCAGAAATATTAATAACTTTGTTCTAAATAGATTTCCATGACAATGTCAATGTGCATTTCTGTTTTGTAAGGACAAGTTAAGTTTTCAAACAGGCTTTACACGCAGTTTAACGTCACGATGTTCTGTAACACCATGCCAAAAAGAGTTTTCCATGCACGTCTCGAAAAACATGTCCAAATTCGGCCTTTTTCAAGTTGTGCACTGGACGAAATATAGTTTGTCAAATGGAAGCTGTTATCAAGTTTAAAAACGTTCCTTTATTGCTTCAGGATACGTCCTGTTTTTAATGAAGACAGAATGAAAGAGAAACAATCGAATATTGACAAACTAATTTCCTGCAGGATATTAATTGTTCTGCATGTATTTATTCTTGTAGGTTTCAGTCGCGAACGTTTCACGAAAGAGGAAGCACGCATAACAGATAAGGACCGTCGACAAATTGTTTTTATTCGCGCCTGTAAAGACATAAAGCTGCTTACAGATCAGCTTACTTGTGTGCTTGTGTCTACAGAATCCGTCAGGAGGTAAGAGACCAAAACTGATGAGACAAGAGGGCTGAAGTTATAATGCTTTTGAGAGAATCGAAAACATCAATCATGCAGAAGCGCACTAAATGATATTCAGTTCTCTCGAATGCGTAAAATTTATATTTGCTCCAAACGAGCTGAAGCGATAATTTGCATCTTTTAAAAGAAAGTCGTCACCTTTTTGCAAATTGCAGTTCGCACTTTTTTTGTATTATTTTATAACACAGTGTCGACCTGTAGTGTAATTCTTGGATAACCAAATTATCTGACCTTTCATGTCTTACCACACGATAATTTTCAGTATTTTATAGTGCTTTTGCAAAAGCCCTCTATCGTCGTTACAAGCTTGCTTTGCAGTAAAACATTTGCAGATTACAGTGTTTTACGAAACCTTGTACTCAGCGCTAGGTTACATATCATATAATTATCTAAAAGTAATATTCAGTCTTGATTACTTGCGTTTCGTCATCTCTTTGTGGTATATATTTCAAATGCACTTATCAGGTCACAGATTTGACACGATTTTTGAAAGGATGACTTTTCCACGATATTCTTATTACAGAGTAGACAACTCATCAGCTCAGAGTGAAAAAAAATTTAATCAATCATACAAATAAAATCAGTTTGTTTTGCATACAGATGTTCTTTGGAACAATTTTTTATCAGGTCACAAAAAAATTCATAAAAGAAAAATCCAGCAGAGTGGTTCTATTCGAAGCGCGAAACACTCGCTTTACATTATTCAATTTTCATATTGAGGTACAAGGGAGGTCCGAGTACATTTAGCTTGAACAATAAATCAAATAGATATGAAATTAAAGAGGAAGGTCCCCTGCTGTGCGGAAAAAGAACTAACCTACCCAGTGGCGATTTGTAATTACAACGTTTCTCGATCACCACTGAATATCCGAGGCCGAACCAACGAGACTGTACACACAATTTTCGAATGAAATTATGTGTTGTTGTGGAGTTTTTGTTTGTTGTGTTGCAATTGGGAAAAAAACATGTGTAACCTGCTCTCAGCCAATCAGAACAAAGAAACTTTCTTCTTTGTTCGATTTTCTTCTGTTTACGATGCGCTCACATTGCCTCATGATTTTCTATATACCCGTGTAACCATCACCTGCTGTTGCATCTACAGTGCAGGAAACTATGAAACAGAAATTTGATCATTTCTGTTGTTGAAATATTGAAAATTATATGCAAATTTCAGTAAGCTAAGCAACACGGCTTGCCAACACCAGACAGTACTAAACGATGGTCATTTCAGCTCTAAGCCACGACTAAGTGTGGTCTTCTGACGAGTCAAATGTTTTACTTTGCAACAATTACTTTTCAATCGATCTCTTTCAGCTATATCAGCAAAGACATTTCGAGCGAGTCAACGGTAAATGATGTTTGCTTTTACGAAAGCCAAAATTAAATTTAGAGCTTTTAACTAGGTTGTAAGAGAAAATTTTGCTTTGAAAGTACTTTTTTCACGCTTTTGTGAACAAGTGATTATAGAAAGAAGGATTGAACATTATAAACACAATCATTAGTTCTGAAGCAATTTACAATCGTTCCTTCAATTTCGTCGCTTTGAACTCGAGCATCTATAGTTACAAAGGCGCCTTTTTACATTAAGAAAAGGAATGAATTTAATTTGAAGAAACTATCATTGAAAGAATGGCTAAAGCTGTTTTCACAAAGGTCATTTATGAATTAAGTAGTATTTCGCTTTTTACTTTCATTCAATTTTATCTAATACACGGATCATATTTCACAAGCTAAAAGCAAACCTTTTGGTTTAATCCCGTTTGTGTGTGTGTGTTTTTTGTCATTCGATCGTCTTCGACAAACTTGGATCTTTCTTATTCTTGAATTGGAAACTGCTCATCTTGTTTAAATTTTCGAATGTTGCGAAGAAAACTAGTTGTTCGCGAGATGTTATTCATGCATAAACATACTTTTTTCATCTGCAAATACCCTACTTCGAGTATTTTATTTACTCCAGATAGCTTTTAAGTCAGTATCGTTTTTCTTTGCTACCCTACGATAAGATGAGAAAAAAGTGCTCGAAAACCTATTGACAAATTTCCGCGGAAAATTGCAATGCCGTACGCCCAAAAAGCAATTTGAGACAGATTTAATCCCGTTTGTTTTCAGCATCTGATCATTCTGTCAACCTCAACAGTTGTTTCCGCTGAATAAATTCGCATGTACGAGAATGATTTGAAAGAGCAAACAAAATTCAATACAGACATATCACTTTCCAAAAGTATATTTATACAGGCAAATGGCAGGCCTGGGCAAATGGGAAAGAACTGCCATCCGCTCTTCCAGTACTCGCAACGCATGTTTATACGTCGTCCAATTCCCCCATGATACTGACATCAGTAAAATCGTTCTATAATCTTTTATTTATATTAAAGGAAGCTAAACAAAAAGAAAGTCGGTCAAGCAAATTCACCGATAACAACGATTAAAAAAGGAAAGAAAAATGTCCCAACTTATTTCTCTTTTGAGACATGGCAAAGTATCAGCATTACGCTTTTTTCCAACGACCAATTCACCAAAATGACAATTTTTAATCGGATCGTCATTCGGTTATTTTGCGAAGAAAACGAATTCGTGATTCGTATGTGGACAGCAGTTAATGCATGTTTACAAAGCTAAAGCTCGGCCATTTATGACTTGGGTTATTTTAATTTCGTTTAATGCCGTTTGCTTTACGAATGACATACAAACACTTTTTTATCACTGAATTTACATTCAGACAAATAGTTTTCGCGATTATCGTCTTCATAGACTTGCCGATCATCCATCTTAATGGCACGTACTTTTTATTATCTTGGCCAATCTAATCTTCTGTTCGCACTTTGCGATTTCCACTGGTGATGCAGCTTTGTTAATTAAATACAACGCCTAAAAAGGGACATTTTAGGACTATTGTGTCCGCCTAATTGAATTATGCCTAGGGAATGACAATTAATAACTACACACCTTTTATCTGCTAGAATAAATCAAAGACTGAGAGCTTGTCAGTGTGCGACTGGATTTATCATATAATTTATATAAAATGAACCACAATCAATGGAGTTAATTTGGGCCATTTGGCTTGCACGGAGAAAAAAAGATCTGGAAGGAAACACATTCAGCTGATTTAGCGGAAAAAAATCACCTGAAATGTAAGTTTAGAGCCTAATACATTGCCCTAATGTTACCTGGTAAATTTGTATTTTAAAAAAAAAAATTAACGCCCATTCACAACACAGTCTCGAACTTTGCATATCAGAATACCGAAAGACAAACAGCACCACATGAAAGTACCTTGCTAAATTACTTTTATTTGAATGGTCACACCGCACTATACAGGGCAGGGCTTCATCAACAAGACATTAAAGTTAGAATTACTTTGGTCACTCTGTAGAGGATAAAAAACAGCACCACATGAAAGTACTGCTTAATAAATTTCATTTGTTTGATGATAACTCACTAAGGTTTCATGCATGCAAGGGCCGGTTTCTATATAGCGCACGCAAAAAAAAAATTACGGAAGGTATTGATATTTTGAATTTCATAAAAGATTCTATTCGTCATTTTGGCTAGTTCTTTAGTTTAATCAGTTTACTTTTCTAGTTGTGTCGATATTTTTCTGTCCAAATGCCGGTAACCTTCGACGTGGTCTGTATAATGTTGTAACTGATCTTAGACCTCAAACAAAAGCTGCGTGAAGTAATGTCATTTCTAAAAGCCTGTGTACAATGTGTCAATATTTGCTTTCGTCTTTTACTCACAAAACAAAACACTGCTTTCTTTAGTTAAATAATGTCAAAAAAAGGATTGATGCAAATGCACACAAAAGACATTAGGAAAAGAGTTTCTGTCAAGGCAATCAATCCTGCGGTTCCACAACGCCAGGCTTCATAAGCTATTCGGAGCAGGAGCTTGCGACAGTGCTAGCTAGATTTTGGTTAGAACAGTGTTCACTCTGCTGAATCGCTTCTTCTTTCTCGATTTTCCACAGTTAACTGAAAGGAGTGAGACCGCAGTATTCAACAATGACCACGCCAAGCTGCTTAACAACGCAAAACTGTAGTCCAAATTCAACGGATGTTCCTGACGCCGAACATGACGATGGTGGTGATTATGTGCCCGGTTTTAACGCCAAAACCAACTCCTTCCCAATTGCTATTGGCATCTTGATTATCGTCGTGAACTGTTGGGTGATTGCGCTGGTGGTCTTGAAGCGAAATCTGCGGACAGTGACAAACTACATCTTGACAAGCCTGGCCATATCGGATCTCTGCACTGGCGCTATCTCGATCCCGATATTTCTGTCCTGCAACATTATCCTAGAGAAGAACATTTGTGCGGCAGAAATGGTAGTGATGCGATTCACGTCTATTTCGACGGTACTGCACATTCTGACCATGACAATTGACAGATACATCTGCATTGTTTATGCCTTGCGCTATATGAGTTGGGTCACCAAGAGACGTGGTTTCCAAGTTTTAACATTTATATGGCTTCTCTCCCTTCTCATGGCGCTTGTCCAACTCGCCTGGTACGATGCGGACGAAGATCTCACGGAAGACCACTCCAAAGAAGCTAGGAAGCAGGTTATCATTTACGATGTCTTCTGCTTCTTCGCCTTCGTTGGGATCCCTGTGGTCTTCATGGCTTTCACTTATGGCCGAATCTTGTACGAAGTTCACAGGCAGAGCAGAAACATCCAGCAACACAACACTCCCGGATGGCAGGAGACGCGGCGAACCACCAAGCAGGAATGGAAAGTGGCCACCATCTTCCTCGTCATGTTGCTGGTATTTATTGTGTGTTGGGGGCCGTTTTACCTCCTGCGACTCGAATCTGTCCTGGGCAACGACTTTTTCGAGCTTAATTTGAGCGAAGTAGCTTATGTTCTGTTGCACTGGTTGAGGTTCGTCTCGTCCCTAATCAATCCATGTTTGTATATCTTGGGTAAGCCGGATTTTCGCAAGGCCGCGGGTTTTAGAAGAAAGAGAAGGCATCGGTATAATGAGTCTTTGTCAGGAACTCGCACCTCAAAAGTGTCGTCGACCGCTGTTTAATTCGGTAATAGTAGGGTGAGGTTGGATGGGGGTGCGCGATTGCTAAGTAAACGCATTTACCGGCAACACCCTTAATGTAAGTAAGTTCCCGAAATCAGGTTACTGGAAGGTATCGCACCATGATTGGAAAAGCTTTTTCTTATAGCCTCAGTCATATTTCAACAAACGGGCTGAGTGTAGATAACACCTCAAAATCAAACGGAACCCGATAAAAATGTGTCTAGAGAAAGAAATCTGAACAGTATGCTTTAGAAGACCGTTGATGCAGATCAAAAGGGCCAAGTAAGGCACATCTGACTGCAAATCGTTACTTAATTTACATGACAACGTAATTTACACATTGCTTTAAATCATTTAATTGTTAATATGGCAAAGACTGCATTCATCAGTAATTGTTAACTTAATAGCTCGCATAAAGAGATCTAGACATAAGGTAGTGATCGTTAAACATAACTATCTATGAAACAAAGAACAGTTATATTTTAGTAAATTACTACCCGCAATACTACATGTCAGAGCCTGGTGTCCACACAGCGGTTGCCCCGCCCGATTTTCACACAGCAAATCTTTCTCACTCTCGGCTTCTTTTTGACGAGTGCAAATACAGACTCATGCGCCAATAATCTTAGCAAGCGTCTAAGCTTTTACAGTCATAGCGAATCTAGTCTTTGAACATAGTTATCAAACTTTGTGTCATTGCGTGATTTCATCTGCAAAAAAGATGTTCAAGTCAAACATGAAATAGGTATTGTTAATAACACCCAGGAATATATGTGAATACTTATTTTCTGTTTTTGGTCCATCTAAGTTGGTTTTGAATTGTGATGTACAATATATATGTAAGGAAAAACCTGTATAAATGGGATTTAATTTCAAACGAAAGCATTAACTTAGCATATAATAAAACAGTGGATAGCGTTGTTGGCGGCCGCTGATTGGCTACTCAAACTCCGGATACCCTTTGCTATTCACCTCCGAATAATACTTTATTTACCCTCGGATTGCAGGGCAGCTCTAGCAGAGCAACTCGCGTGCGAAAACTGTAATCGTTGACGGGAATAAATGACTTTAAAATAATCCTTTTTTGGTTATATTATCTCACTGTTTAGAATATACTAAAACAACAATTCACCGAAGTGAAAGTGGCTTGTGGTGTGCTATTCACGTCGTCGCTTCGTGGCTCAGTAAATATCCAGCACTAGCCACCTCCACTTCAGGTGTATAGTTGCTAATTAGAATGATCTTTCACAAGAGCAGATCACACTGACTTTACCGAAACCGATTTACAAGTCGTAAGTCATGTAAATAGCTCAGGAATATTTGAAGGTGTTTTCACTTAAATGGTGAAATACACTAAAGAGTATTACAATAAATCACTTTATTATGTCATAAAGGTTATCTTTTTTTGTCTCAAATGTGGACTCTGTTTAACATTGCTTCCTGCGGCCGCGCTAAGAAAATTTCCTTCAAAAAGAAGGTAAGAATGCAATATTTAAAATGGTTCATTAGCGCTTCCAAATTTCATAAACTAATTAAATGGGCACGAGCTAAAAATAAGCTGTAATTCCACTGTTACTCCGAAATTGTCAACTCTACAGATTCAAGAGCTGAAACATATCGTCTACAGTTCTTGTATTTCAGTTACCTAAAAATACAAAGAAGCCGAATCACTATGAAAACACCGGATCCTCATTACAGATATTCAATTTTGTGCAGTTCGAGGAAATACATCAGACCTATTCAGTTCAAATATTGAAAGTGATCAACTGGCCGTAATTAAGTATTTCAATATTTGACCTTCTCAAAAAGGCAAATTTGTCAAGTTCTTTCAAGAGTATTAAACCGAGATCGGCACGGAAGTGGGTGATAAGTTGCCTTTAAGAAATTAAATTTGTCGTTTCCTCTAACAGGCATTTTCAACATCTTAGTTTGATCTAGATTTAAAATTGTGTCAACAAATTTATTAAGCGATTACTGTGACAGATAAAATAATTGCTCTGTATACAGCCGCCCACTCTCCTCAAGAATAATCGGACGGGAGGACTATAAACAGACCACCAATTTCCTTCTCAGTGTTGATTAAAGGAGCATGAGTATTTTTACGGTTTATCCCTGTAATTACGGACTATAGCCAACAATTTAATCACAGTTCATGAAATAAAGAAAAACACGATTCCCGCTTCACGGATTAATATTACGCCAAGTCATTTGCTGTAACGACTCACAGCCATTTGCCAATTCGATAGCAAATGTTCCACGACAAGAAAACTGCTCACATTTTCCGCAATTCCTCTCTCACAAAATAACCCATACCTCCCAAAATTCAGCCGAGTTAATTGTTTTGGAAACATGTTTTACTTCATTTGCCTACAGCTCATATTATGTCATTAATTTTCCCACTGTTCACATGTGATATTTAAGACAGCAACAATACGGAGACGTTTTAGCGGGTTTCTACTGATCCCGACTGTGCCCGTATTCACCGGACTTCTCATAATTCACCGTAAAATGAGATTCAGTCGAGGTGGTGGAGGAAGACATACCGCTCACATCTGCAGTAAATTTTATTAAATCCCCTTGTAAACGCACGATTGAACACGTTTTCTTTTTTTTTTTTTTTACAAAATAACACTATTTGTTTTTTCTTTATTGCTTCACAGAGCAAATTATGCAAACAATAATATCGAGTTTGTTTAACCACCTAACTACCAAATCTAATTTAACATCTAATTTCTCCTTTACAATATCAATACATTATTAGACAAGTGAGGAGAATAAAGAAAATCATCTAATGCACCATCAAATTCTCATAACTAACATGATGGGATAAATGGCAATCATTAAGGAGAATCACTATTTTGAACTTTGAATCTCTAAAGGCTGTTGGGTTTGAGGAGCAGGGATAGCGCTATGGTGAGAGCACTTGCTTCCCACCAATGCGGTCTGGATTCGATTCCCAGACCCGGCGTCATATGTGGGTTGAGTCGGTTGTTGGTTCTTGTCCTTGCTCCGAGGGTTTTTCTCTGGGTTCTCCGATTTTCCTCCCTCCACAAGAACCAACACTTCTAAATTCCAATTCGATTGGGAATTCGAGGGCCCCAGGTTTGTCAGTTACAAGACTGTTTCATGCAACCCTCGTTAAACAAAATCGATTTATTTATTTACTTGATTGACTGATCGGATGTGTTATTTACAGCCTTAGAAATCATATCTGATCACTTTACTTTACCTTTTGGCAGTCACTGAGAAACGTGTTTTTTAAAATGGGATAAAAGTTAACGGTGCAATAGAACGGAAATATTTTATCCACACCATCAAATAGAACAATTCCCACACGACCACTTTGGGTTGGGTGGTGTCTATTTTGGTGTGAATTATAAACCAACATTAACTTACAATTTAGAAAGTTAACTTTTCCGACAACATCTTTTTCAAAACTTCTCATTAATCCCCCACCCATTTTCATTTCGTCAACAAACGAAATCTTTGGGGCCTTCCACTACACCCTAAAGACGGCATTTTTAGATTTCATAAAACCTCAGAGATAATGGGACTGGTGTGCTAAAACGCATTAAAATCTTAAGCTTTCAACTATGATCTCCCTTATTAATTAATACTCCTTCTATAACAAGTTACTTACTCTTGAATTTTAATAATAATAATAATAATAATAATAATAATAATAATAATTTAATAATTATTATTATTAAACCATTTATACAGGATTGCAGCATCAGTTCTGAGGAAAAACTGGTATCAATGCAGGTCCTGTTAAAAAAAGTTACATTTCGTGCTATATTGACATCATGAAGATCACATTCATTTTTCTATCACATAAACAAACTAATGTCGCGCTGCTCATGCAGCTTATTCCATTCATCTCGCGCCCTATGGGCACATTGTGCAAAAATCAAAACGACCGTCCAAAGATAATTCCCCAGGAAACTCTATTTTTAAATAAAACCCTTACAACCATTATGTAGTATATAACACAGCGCTAAAATTCTTTACAAGGAAAGTTGATCATATACGAATAAACCTGTGCTTCTCGAAACGCAGAATGAGGTAAAAGAGGTTTTAAAATTGACATCAGTTTTCAAAATTCCCTCTTTACCGCTAAACATGCAGTTACACCACGTTATGTTCCGTACAACTTGTTTCGCCCTTTTGTTACACCGTCCCGTCCCGTCCCCTCCCCAAATCCCAGTTCCAAGTACAGTGAAGGCGAGTGCTGCAACTAAAAAGCCAAGTTCACTACGTTTCAGCATCGCCACGGACATTACACCTCCCTTTATTTCATTGGTCACGAGTTGTGAACCAAAGAAGTACCCCCCAATTTTCTGAATCTTATTATGTAATCAATCAGAAAATTGCACGAGTACTTACATTCTGAAAAGTCGTGACATCAGCTTATCATCGCAAGATATGTAATGTTGCTTGGCAACGTGTCTGACAAAAAACGCAGGCTTGAGTATTTTCGAAGCCGGCATGCCACCTGATAAAAGATACTTGTTCCCAAGAGAGAACCAAAACGACATAAGCTGAGGTTGAACACCAACCAATATTAGTCGAATGTTGCAAATAATTTCTACATATAAAAGCACATATCATCCATATTCAACATTCTCTATATCTATTTCTGTTTGTCTATCATTTGTGTACGTTACTGTATGTCCACTTTAGAGCACCAAACACTTTCTAATATTAGAAATACTTAATACTGATATTATGAATATTACGAAACCATATTAAAATTCATATTAATAATAATAATTAATATTTATTATTATTAATATCTATATTAATATTCATATCACTTCTAGTGATAGTAGTCCTGTAGCAGTAGATATTTTTCCCCATGCAGTAGCACATGCAACCTCGTTCCCGGGCGGGGAGAGAGACCCTGGGAATGAGGTTGTAGCACATGACCGTTATAGACCTGGGTTTGTCCACCTCTCTGCAATGAGAGAACAGGTCGCTCAGCTCCGCTCAGTTTTGGAGAAAAAAAAACTAACAGTGTGAAGTGTGGGTTGAACAAACAGGAGACTCTTTCATTAGCGCCATATCACCACCCAACCGACCCAATCTTGAAAAGACCAGACCACATGTTGTTATACCACACAAAAACATACATCAATTGCTTACAGTCGGGGGCTATGTTCAAAGCCAGCTCCTGATAAAATAAAGATTTTTTTTCTAAAACCTTTTCAATCTTTCAAGTTAAGATTGAAATCTTCCAACAATATTGAACAAATCTTGAGTAAATGCCATAAGCTCTGCTGTGGCGTGCAGGCCAGGTGGCAAAGGCGGGGGAATAAACGGCTGAGGGGTCGCACTGACTCTCGGGACGGGGCGCACGCGCGGCATTGGACCGTGAGAAGCTGATGTTAGGGGCAGGGGATTAGGGGCGACCGAGGTTGTAGCAGAGGCTTGAGGCGGGGCTGCCCGTGGGACTGGTTCTGGAGTTTTCGACTTCGATTTAGCTTCCTCTTCATTGACCACTTGCTCCTCTTCTGAAGCCATCTCGTCATCGCTCTCGGATCCCGAAACATCAAACGCTTCTTCGTCTCCTCCATCTGAAGTTTCCTCGGGTGAAGATGGCACAGTGTCGTCATCCTGGGAAGACTGTGCAGCTTCACTGCTCGCTGCAGGCGCCACGCGTTCAGTAATGGAGGCACCAGAAGCAGCACTGGAATTCAAGGGGACCATAGTGGGGGGATGATTATCCATGGGATTCGCCGCTGCATCGGAAGAAAACGATTCTCGGTGAGCAGACCTCATGTGTTTCTTCAGCTTATGCGGTCCAAGGAAGCCTTTGTCACACAGCTGACATGTGTGGCTGTAATTACCAGTGTGAATCCGCAAGTGGTCGTTCAAGTTATCCCGGCGTGCGTAACCCTTATTGCAATGTTCACACTTAAAAGGCTTATCTTTGGAGTGTGTAAACAAGTGTCGCTTGAGCTTGTCGTCTCGGTAGAACGTCTTCATACATCCAGTGTGACTGCGGAATGGGCAGATGAAAGTCGGTCTGGTGTCAGGGTAGTGGATTAGGGAGTGCCTCTTCATTTTATCTCTGCGAGCAAACGCTTTTCCACATTCCGGACACTTGTGTTTTTTCTCCGTGGCGTGTACTGTTCTTTTGTGCGAGCGAAGGTTTGCTGAAGAGCAGAACGATTTCTCGCACTGGTCACACGCGAAAGGCCGTTCTGTCGAGTGCGTGGTCTTGTGCTTTTTAAGCTGCATGTTGCTGTTGAAAACCTTGCCACAATCGTCACACGGGTGCGAATGGCTCTCATTCAACTTGTGCTGCTCAAAACCGCTTGCAGTGAAAAAGCTCTTGCTACACAGCGAACACTTGAACTCCTTCTTGTGCATCTTGTAGTGCTCTTCTTTCTCGGTTAGCGTGCTAAATACTGCAGGGCAGCGGTGACATCTATACGCTTTGGACGGAGGGTTGAGGTAAATTGGCACAAACACACTAGTTGCGCCCTGTTTCCGCACACCGCTTACGTGGGGGGCGGAAGATGGGTTAGCTGCAGAACCGGAAGTCAGATGGACTAGCTGTGATTCTGGGATGTGCACAGTGACAGCGTCGTCAGTCGAAGTGGAAGATTTCTTACTGCGCTGTTCTTTTGTCTTCTCTTGATTGGCAGCTTGTGTGGACGAGGAAGAAGATTTACGCTTCCTGGTAGTCTTCGGATGGGAGTTTTTCCTCTTGTGCCTTTTTGAGGGCTTATCTGCGACACAAGACGTTTTTTTAAATATGGAGAAAAATTGAAATTAAACATCCCAGGGTTTCTCCCGCTGTATATTAGTTATATACATGTGTACATGTACCCTAAAAGCTCCCGGAGGCGAGGGAGGGAGTGGGGGCTTTATTTGGCTTACTTTTGAGGAGGGGCTTAATAGTAAGGGCTTTTGAATGGGGGCTTATTATAAATCATATATTATCAATCAGGGTACATAATGTACATGTGGTTCAATTTCCCAATTGGTACAATTTGGTATTTTCCTTTGTTCTGGTGTATGTATGGCAATATAAAAAATGAAAATATAAAATTTTATGTAAAATTACTTTCTTTTCTTCCCGAGATATTGTCTTGATGAAACATCTTGGTGATGGTAAAAGGTGATGTCTGTTTATTGACCCTAGTGGCCCATCAGGCTGGAGCTTATCCTGATTTCAGTAGCATATCTGATTTATGCATATGTACATCTTTTGTATTTATTTTGGCTTTTATTTATAGTTGATGTGATGTCTTTCAAGATTTTATCAACTTAATAAATGTAGATGTAGATGTAGATAAACTGACTTGGAGTATTTCTATTCCCCCTGGATTGGATGCTAGTCTATCGCAGAGTTACCCCCAGCAGGAAATCTCCTGGAAATGGAGGGAGGGAGGGAGGGGGAGGGGGGAGCTTATTAAAAAAATGAACTTCCAGAGGGGTGCTTGTTAGAGCAATGGGCTTAAAAGAGAAAGGTTGCCTACATGTACATGTAATAGAGCTTTTATGGTAGGAGTTGGACAGGGTGTGAATTAAGAAAGCAGGCATGCCAAATTTCTCTCAAGCCTCTCATACTTGAACAGCTTGTCATTTTATATCATTAGGAGGGGGGGGGGGGGGAGGAGAAGGGTTTTCAGCTGCACTGACTGTCTTTTTTTCTTTATTTCTTTCTTTATAATTTTTCCAGCATTGGTGTGTTTTAACTTGGGCACTCACCAGGTTTGGCATTATTCACAGCTTTTTGACCAACATGTTCGTCCTTCAAAGAAGACGGCACACTATCACCGGCTACCACGGGGTCTAGGAACTGCACCTCAACCCTCTTACCCGAGGGGCCTTCCTCATTGGTCTCGGCATTTTCATGAGTCTTCTTGGTTGGGTCTGCTGACGTGTCATCTGCAGCATCATGGCTCTTTCTCATCAATTTTCCTTGTGATTGGTTGCTATCAATGGGTAACTTCTCAACCACATCAGTGAGGGAGCTCTTGTTCAGACAGACTCTGTTTGCTTTGTGCTTGATGTATTCAGATAAATCAGTAAATGACAGTTTACATCTGCCGCAGTAGTGAACATCTTGATCATCATCTAAAAGAAAACAAAAACATACTTTAAAGTCGCAATACAAATTCTCCTTACTGGTCTTCATACATTTCTTATAGTACTAGTTGGAGGAATTTGATGATGTATTAACCCCCCCCCTGACATTGACATACAAATTCTCCTTACTGGTCTTCATACATTTCTTATAGCACTAGTTGGGAGAATTTAATGATGCATTAACACTTTTGGCTGATGTCAACATACAAATTCTTCTTACTGATCTTCATACATTTCTTATGAGTAGTAGTTGGGAGAATTTAATGATGAATTAACACTTTGGGCTGAGGTCAACATACAAATTCTCCTTACTGATCTTCATACATTTCTAATAGTATAAGTTGGGAGAATTTAATGATGTATTAACACTTTAAGCCATGATGTCAACACAAATTCTCTTTACTGATCTTTATCATAAACTTACACTACTTGGGAGAATTTCTTTACAGTCAAACGCGCTGAGCCGTAGCCACCCGACTAAGTTTTTGACATCTTTTTGACAAGTTTTTGATTAGTTAGATGGCTTCCGTTTGCACAACAGTTTATACGAACGATCTGTGAAATGTTCAGTTTCAACTGGTTTTACAAACCCAGAAGACATTTCCTGTGCGAAAAGTTAAGTTTGACCAAATTGTTGTCGGCATAAAATTTATTTATTGCCAGTTGAACTTTGCATAATCACTCATGCGAAGCGTTGTTTGAAACCCTTTCAAACTCTGATGTTTGAAGACGAACTGAATCATGAAACGGTTGATATCCCACCTTCCATTTTTCAAGGCATCTGATTGGCAGTTTAAAGCAACCGGAAGCCGTAAAACTCATCAAAGTAATGTCAAAAGTCAAAAAGATGTCAAAAACTTTGTTGGGTGGCTACAGTTGAATGCATTTGACTGTAAGAACCATTTAAGCCCTAATAAAGGCAATGGAAGCTTTTGAAGTGAAATTTATAGCTGTTTTCCTTCAGCTGATATGCTGGGCTTCACGACATGACATGATTTCAAGTTCGCACATATACATACTCAACGTTCTTAAATTTAAACAGCATGTCAGTTGTAAATAAAATCCTGTTAAGTATTTTGAATTGAGATTCGTGCAGCTTTGTATCTAGAGTAATTGTAAAAGGTGATGAAACTATTTTGTCCAAGTCCAACTGAAAATTCTCATATCTTTTTGTACCTGTTGCCAAGGTGGAGATTTTGGATATAAATTTATTGTATAGTGCCTTTGATTGGAGCTTTTCTACATTAAATTTGTCATTCTCAAAATATAAACAATACAGGTCTGAAGTTAAAGGGTGTGTAATGAGTAATGGAAGTTTTATTTGCGTTTAGCATATCCAGCCATACTTGTGGTATGGTGTTTACCATGCTAAATAGAAGAAAGATATCTACAAGGAGAGGGATGAAAGCAATGGCTACTTCATGATTTTCAGTTCCCCCAAACTGCCATAACGTTCGTACAATAACTTGATTCTAGCCTTTGTGGCAAGCTTAAAGCCGTTGTAAAAAGCTGTTTTAGAAAGCCCTTTGATTGAACTGAAGCTGCAAGCACAACGGTCTCACATGCTGGCTCTAAAAATCAATTGGTAGTTCAAGAAGAAACTGCATAGAACAACAAAATACACCCAGGCAGTTAAAAAGGACTAAAACAAAGTACATAACCGAAAGAGAAAAATTACATTTGATAATTTCTCTTAGATTTGAAAAACAGTGATGTATTTTATTATTTACAGCAACAAGAAAACAATTAACCTGAGGGATTGTGACCTGGCTCAAGCAGGTATCATACATGTACATGTACAATGTATATCCTGTTGTGAATGCAATACTACTGTACAATATTATATAAATTACATTAACATTTCTCTATTATGTATTATTGTATGATTGAAAGAACTTGTTAAAATATTGTGTATTTCAAAATATACAAAGGAATACATTCAGGACAAGTGGACATGATAAATTCTCTGACCATCTCATCACTGAAGAACACAAACTAAGCTCTCACATTTACGCATTGTGGACCGGTTATTATTTTTCCTTTTTCAAGTCCTGATATAATGTAAGCATTTAATAAAACTACTGGCTGAGGTTAATGGGTGATGAGGCAATAAAGGGAGAGAGCTTATTTATATTTTACCCCTTACAAGGGGTGGGGGAGGGGGTGGGAGTCCATTTATTATAAGATAAGGAGGTCCTTTACAGCATTTTCAATTCTGAACTTCTACTGATGAATCAATTAACAGATGTCATTCTGTCTTCAAATAAGTACCTGAAGGCATGGTAACTTCCTGAAGAGCCTGTGGCCTCGCAGCACTGTCACCCTAAAATGATTTCATTAAAGTATATATATTAATTAAATGAAATTTAACATTGCATTTTGCAGACAGATAACAGGCAAAGAGATAGTATCATTCTCTGTTGTAGTTCAAAATGTGTGGTTCCAGAAAATATCCATACCCCCACCACAGAGGGAATTGGAAATTCCAGAGGGGTGGGAGGTTCAAACACCCAAGAAATTCCAGGCAGGAGGGGGGAGGGGTGTGACGCATTTCCAGATGGTCAAGTCAGGGCTCGACACTAACTTTTCAACTTACTAGCCTAGTGGCTAGTGACAACTTAGATGTTACTAGCCAAAAAAAATTTTTACTAGCCACGCGGTGATGTCTCCAGTTAAATATCTTCTTATATCCATTATGCCCGGGATTATAGAATTTTAAGAAAAAGCAACAATATTCACGTCTCAAACCGCTTGACACAGTCGGCACAGCTTGTGTCACGCTTGACTGGTTTAAACGCAGCGAACGAATTTATCATCTAAATGAATTGCGCTGGTTTTAATTTTGTTCAATGGGCTTGTGTTTCCCTTACATCAAATCTCTCAGGCCGACAGCTCACAAAGGAAAATCCAAAGATTTTCCCGTTAAGACTTTCAGGACTCTGTTTTTCTGTGAGACTTCTTTGGAAAAATATCGGGACACCGAGATGTCATTGTTAACACTGTCAGGTCTTCTTTACAAACAGGCGCCGGGGTAGAAACGTTTCAAAAGCAAAACAACTATCTGAACAATACTGCAAACTGTTGTTGGCGAAATTCAAATGCTAAAAACGGCTGATTTAAATTTGGAAGGATATAAATCTTTCTCTAATTATTTTTGTAGTGGCAAGCTTTGTCAGTATGCATATGATGACAAATCACCGATGTGTTGTTACTCAAAATGAAATGTTATCCCTTTATAGTTCCACACGATTTTGCGCATGATTTAATCAGGAGAAGCTCGTGTTTTGTTCTACTAATTTCGAAACAAAAAAGAACATCGATGTGTGCTTTCAGAAAATGCTGTCTTGTTTGTCAAATGCCACGCAACGAAAAGTAAACAGTCTTAAATTTGCATACGTGCTGAACAGCAATGCCCTTAATGCCCAGTAATATGGTATGTCAACAAGAAAGAAATTCCGAGAAAATTGTTTGCGTATGGCTTCCTTGTGAATGACAGAAACTAGTTCGGCCAATTTCATTTTGTTTACTAGCCAAAGTGGCTAGTGGAAATCGAAAACCCACCAGCCAAAACTGAATTTCTACTAGTCTGTGGCTAGTTGGCTACCGTTAGTGTCGAGCCCTGCAAGTATGATGCAGTGCAAAATTAGTTTCAAAGTCATTTCTTGACTGCTCTGAAAATCTTTTACATAGAAAAAATAAGCTACCTAGTGTATGTTTTCGATACATGATCACATTTTATTTTAAACAGGTTTTCTTCCTCCTGAAAGCTAACAAGTTCAAAGAAATCCTCCATGTTGTTCCATGAATACGACCGCCATTACTTCTTAAACGTCCACATAAAATTGTCACGCAGTTTGACCAAAATGCACTGGAGACTTACGTTGTTTCTCGCATTCGATCAAGAGAAAGTCGTCCTTGTTTGCCAATTTTTTTGTGTTTATTGGTTTTGAAAATAGTTTGACAATTTCAGAAACCTGAGAATAGCATGTTCTTGTCATTTCTGGCTATTCGTTTGCAATTTTCCAGTTCAATTTGGCTTTCTCGGCGAGCTTGTTTGAGATTTTGTGATCATGTTTTAGGTGAATGCTATCAACACTTTTCTAGCTGACTACCAGATATTTTTTCTGACACAGTTTTGGCCTTTAACAATATGTTCAGATGGATTAGTTTATATACACTATACTCTTGTTTACACGGAAAAGCGGCCTAATGTTTAGAACATTTGCAAAATGTCTTTTTAATTTTTTTTTTTCCAGAGGGGCAGGGAATGAAGGTTCCCTTTGGCTCCCTAGTTCTAGTTAAGAAAAGATACTTACTGTACATCTGACCACCGGTAGGCCATAGGGTAGGCCACAGAGTAGGCCATGGCCTAGGCCACATGGCCTACCCCATGTTTTGTCCACACCCCCTCAAAATGTAATGTGGCCTGATGAAATAATGCATGTGACTAGTACCAGACCAGGCATAAATGAGGCAAGATTGGCCGATTTTATCTCTCTTGCGAGCATGGTGACCTATCTTCTTTATTGTACTTTTCAAAATAGTGCTTGGTAAGGAACATTCAGGGAAAGTTTAAAAGAAATTGATCGACAAGTTTTATTTCTAAGGAATCACCTTACGCACTTATCTGATTAGCAAGCTGCATTATTTTACAACCATTAGTAGCTCTTACTTAACATCCAATTTTGGAACACATTTTATCGTTCCTATTGTTTAATTAATACCTCGTTCTAGAAAGAGCTTGACTCAATGAATCTCATTTGTGGGGTATTCTGCAGTTGCTCCCTTTTTCAAATGGCAGTTCTTCCCATGGGCAGATTTTGGGGGAGGGCCGAGGGGGCTGCCCCCCCCCCCCCCCCCCTCCCCTCTTTCCTCAAATTTATTTGAAAAACCATTGTAATCAACCACCTTTAGAGTGGTATTGTGCAAACAGGATTGTGTTGTGGCTACATATGGGGCAAGATAAATGAGCTGTAGCTGAAATTTTTTCGCGGCCCCCTCTTTCTGATTTCTCTGGATCTGCCCCTGCTTCTGGGGTCATTTTTCTTAACCCTAACCCTAACTCGGCCCGCTCTTTCTGATTTCTCTGGATCTGCCCCTGCTTCTGGGGTCATTTTTCCTTCGTTAAAAAACCACACAGCTGCAGTCTGTTAATCTACATGTACAGTTTGTAAGCTGCAGTATTTCATCAATTTCGGGAATTTCCAGCGTAAAATGTTTAGTATAAAATTTAACCAACTGAGAAAACATGTATGTCCTGAAAAAACGATATCAGTTTAAATAATTCCGGAAGTGGCTCGCTTTTCGTACATTTGATATGCATGTTTTCGAAAACACCACGATTTATATTAGTCGGTGTTTTCAAAACCGTTCGCACATGATTGCTCAAATAGTGTTAACGGGTTATTCACCTCGCGTTTAAAACTGTTCTAGTACAAGAAAAAAAGAAGTATATCAAGGGCAACTTCGATATCTTAAGGTTAAATAACATCAAAAGGAACGTAATTAATGCACAAATCAATTTAAAAACAATACCTCAGCTTCGACCAGACTGTCCGCCATGTTGCTAAAGAGTTCCCTCCTGATCGAGCAGAGTTCACTTCAATTCCTCCACAATCACACTGACACAGAGAACTAAAACCACTTCCCAGCGATCATACGCAAAGTTTCAAACACAATATATGAAGTTCATGAGGATTTCAGGCGTACTAAAGCGACAGAAAGCGAAAATTCCTTCCTACCGCGGGTGGCGAACAAGAAATCTTCCACCCCTTCCCATCTCGCTTAGTGACCCCTTCATAATAAGGCGAGGTTACTCGTTGTGGAACATGTGATCCGGGATCAAATTGACGCGGGTAAAGAGCGCTTTGTGTTGATTTCCAGCAATAGGCACAAGTTTGCAGGTAAGTTTATTGTTTCATCGCTGCTCCCTTTGTCTTTTGACGCTTTTATTGTCCATTTTGCTTAAAATAAGAGCAAATATGGGAATTGTTTTGGTGGGGAAAATGGCAGCAAAGAGGAGACTACCAAACAGATCAGAAGATTGGAAATACTGCACTGAAGATACAACTGGATTTGGCGATTAAAAGCCATGAATCGTGTTAACTTGGATTTTCTGATAATTTGAAAATCACTTCACAGGGGTCTAGTTGCCGTGGTTAAACTATTTTATTTTTTGGGGTCACTGGCTTTAAACCAAAAACCCATTACTGTGAGGAGACTACAGACATTTCCTGGAATACACAACAAATTATTATTTTTATTGGCACGCACTAAGATGAGTGAAAATGTGTATCTTTGATGTATTTAGTACATTGTGCAATTTTGTTTCTGAGATTTAGGCACATCAGTAATTTTGTTTCTAAAATTTAGGTGAACTGAGACAACATGATGTAGGAACAAGGCCTTCTGTGATAGTTTAGAGCTTGTAAAATGCCGCCCAAAAAGAAGCCTTTGGAAGATGCCCGGAAAAGATTACAAGAAAAGTTAAATAACGTTGAGGAACAGTCCGAGTATATTTGTCAATTTATCAATGATCTGGTCAATAAGGTACTGTGCATTTGTTTCATTAGTCCTGTGAGGTCCCTGACAATTTTTGGGGGTTATAGTGACCTAGTGGTTAGCATGTTGAACCGAACAGTCAGGGACATTGTGCATCATGCTGATTAATTGTGTGCATGAGAATGTCAGAAATTATGAGTCACTGCAAGATGCTGTTCAAACCCAGGAGCTTCCCAGTCAGCTCTACGAATTAGTAGCTTCCAGCAAATTGCTACATGTTGAGAAGCCTGACAAAATGCTAGGGTTTTTAATTAACTTATAATGGCTACTAACTGTGTGAGGACCATACTGGGAAAATATTATACATCACCCCATGTCTTACTGGTATATTATTGTACAGCAAAAGCAAGGGCCGTACAAGAAGGACCAGGGGGCATATTCTTCCAGCATGGTCTCAAGCTAGTGAGAATTTATAAGAAGTATTTGGCAGTCCTGTCTGCATGTTGCCCTGTTTGCCAGCCGTGGTCATTGCAGGAAAACCCAGTGCTGACCATAAGCCAATCACCAGGTGTTTTATATCTCAACAAGGTCTAGCCATACAAAATTATGTAGCAATGCTCCATATATTTTACTTCATACTACAGAAATCAAAATTAACTTTTGGCAGTTTTGGAGCACTACATTGATCATGAAGATTTATAAAAACGACCTGTAGCTATTAAAGTACTGTCTCTTATAACATATACTGTGTGTTTTCTTTTATTTATTTTATGTGTCCCCTATTAGTAGAGGGTTTTTATTCTCAGCTAGACTGTATTTGACACATTAATAAAGGTAATTTTTTTTTGTAATTTTTAAATCCATTACTCATTGCTGTTGATATTAAGTACCTGTATTTATATGATGTGATCGAAGTCAGTAGAGGTCACTATGATGTGATGCATATTTAATCTTTTTGTCATTTAGGCATCCAATCCAGCCAAGAAACTCTTAGAAGAAAAAGATCGTAAGAAGTTTTTCCAAAAGTACTCATCAGTGAGCCAGGAACTGGAAAAATGTCTTGACTGTCTCCTGTTAATAAGTGACTCTGTCACTGCACTTGGAGAGGAAGACACATTGGGTAATATTTTAGGCCTTAGATTTCCTTTCTTCTATTGACTATAGCTGGACAGCTACAATGGAATTAAATAGTTACTCACTGTAATTTTCTAGTTGTCGCTGGGACACCAGTAATGTCCCTTTGATATTTTCTTTTATGGGAACACAGTTCATTATTATGTTGTTGCTGTTGTTGGTAGTTGTTGTTACATTGTACGTTGTAGCATGTCCCAGCAAAGTGACCCCTTGTGTGAACAATAAATCTGGGATTTTGATAAGTGGTCGTGAACTTAATTAATAGAGGGTGACTCCTTTTTAGGTTTTAAACTATACTGTAATTATATTGTTATCAGGTGCCAGTGAAGACTACAGCAGTTCAACACCATCTGAACCCAGTGAACCTGCCGAGCCAGCTGAGAAGGACACTGTATTGACAAAAAAGACAGGCAGGCTGAGGCATGTGAACGATTCAGCACCATCTGCCGATGAAACAAACAAAGGTTCTAAAAAATAATGCAGTATCACCAGTACAGTCAACTCTCGCTTGTGGATTACCCCCCCCCCCCCCCCCCACCTAGTACAGATGAAATCCAGATATATTTATATTCAGATATTTCTTTTTCAGATGCCAGTAAAGACTACAGCAGTTCAATGTCACCTGAACCCACTGAGCCTGCTCAGCCAGCTGAGAAGGACACTGTATTATCAAAAAAGACGGACAGGCATGTGAAAGATTCACCACCATCTGCTGACGAAACACACAAAGCTTCTAAAAATGTAGTTTCACAAGTTACAGGTGACTAAATTCATTTTTGAGTTCTGCTGGCTTAATGCCAGTGAGAGTTCTTTGTTGGCAAATGCGATGGAATGATAGAATAGAATCATTGGAATGTGATGTGTAACAATAGGGAAATTGGAACCAATCAAAGAATCGGAATGATCTGAGGGCTGATCTACTCAATTTCACGTCTTAGTTTTTCACATGATCAACTGAATAAACTGGCATTTTTCCAAAACTGGCCTTCCACTGAAAAGTGGCCTTCTGCCAAAACTGGCCTCATGCTAAAACTGGCGTACTGGCCTTCTGCCAAATTGGCCTTCTGCTGAAGAGTGGCCCTTCGCCGAAACTGGCCTTTCACTAAAACTGCTCTTCTGCAAAAAAAATGGCCTTCGGCTAAAATTAAAAATGGACTTCAACCAAAACTGGCCTTGTTTGGTCATGGAATTTGTAATTAATGTGGACCTCCCGTCCCCATTGTTTAAAGGGTGAATAACGCTATCGACCAGATAAATCACTATCCAGTGGAAAATTATTAACTAAACGAACTACCCTATCCACTGGATAGTAACCTATCTGGTTGACACCTTATCCATCCTTCGATCAACTGGGCCCTGTTTTGTTTGAACCGTTTGTTTTGTGAAGTTCGGCATTTCCCAGGTTGGTTTGGCCTCTATAAGTAATATCTATTTCATAATATGGAGACAAAAGGCCGGCTTTGCAATCACAAAAAGAAGTATGTGTTTTGTACAAACCTATATTTAAGAGCATCCGACTCTATTTTTCGAGAATTCCGAGACATAAAAAAATAGGGTCAGATGCTCTTAACACTATGACCGCTATAAATGTTTGCCACAACTTACTTCAATCAATTCATTTTCAGAGGATGATCACATGGTTAGCAGTAGAGCCCAAAAAAGTATTGAAGTTGGACAGGTCAGGTCACAGTCTTCATGTGCTGCTAAATCAGCTGGAAATGATAAAGGAGCCTCCATGTTAAAAACAACATCTGAATCAAGTACAGTTTCTGAACCACCAAATGTTCAGCAAATGCCTCAAAGCCAAGCGAAGCAGTCAATTCCAGAAGATCTTAATAAGCAATCCCAGAAGCTTTCATCTGCCAACAAAGCGACATCAAAAAGTGGTGAAGGACTTAATTTGATATCTAAGCTCATAGAGGTCAAGCCTGCAAAACAACTCATTAATCAACAGCAAGCAGAAGATACTTCATTCGCAGGATCACCAAAGGACGATAAGAGAAAAGAATCTTCTTCTGATGTTGTTCAGGATGTCAAAGAGCCCAAACAGTTTATTAATCAGAAACATTCAGATGATACCTCATCTGCAAGGCCGCCAAAGGTTGTTAAACGAAAAGGATCTTCTTCGTCTGTGAGTGCCCTGTCTGATATTATCCAAGATATCAGAATTTCTCCAAGAGAAGCTAAGACTGTAGCAGAGAACATACCAACAAAAGGTTGGTAAATTTGGTCAAAGGAATAAACTCCTTCTGTTACAAACTCAAAATATGAATTCTTGTTACTGATTTCACCGTATAATATCAATACAATTTCCCTAATTTTTAACTGCAAGAAAGCAAATTGTCTGATGAAGTTGTTCAACATTATATTGAAGTGGTCAGATATGAAAGGCATTTTCTGAAGTGTCACAAAACATAAAGCATGTGTTATGGTTAAATATTTTCAGAGTTGTCGTGTCCTGCAAAATATTCTCTTCACTTGTTTCTTGTTAATTGTAGTTGAACTTAAAGTTAAGGGACTGTGACTTTTGGTAACAATGTATCTCTTACCATGATCTTGTTTTGTTTCTGCAATGATGTTACAGTTCAGCTTCCCCAGTTCCCATTCAAGAATGGCCAGAGACTTGAAGTTGTTGTCACTGAGGTACTGAGTCCATGGGAATTTTGGGTGCAGCCTGTTGGCTCTGATGAGCTGGATCTGTTGATGGAGGAAATGTGGTAAGGACAAGCAGAAACTTGTGGCATAGGCATAGACTGACTCAGTCTGACTGACTGACGGTCAGACTGACTGACTGACTGACTGTTGGACAGAGGGACAGGCAGACCGACTTGCTGGTTGGCTGGCTGAACGGCTGGATTGATCAATCATTCCAGCAAGTCTGTCTGTCCGTTCCTCTGATCGACTGACTGATTAACAGATGTTCTGGTATTTCTTTGTTCCAGCATGCACTATGCGAAAATGGCAGCTGCAGGTTACAAAGGAGGTCTTGTAACAGCACCTGCCGTTGGAGACTTTTGCTGTGCCAAGTTCACACAAGATGACACGTGGTACAGAGTGCTAGTAACAGCAGTCGAGGAATCAGACAAAGGTTTGAACACCACAATGTACAATCCAGGACATTTTGATATTACTTATCCTAGCGGTTTGATTAGTAATATCAGAAGTCCATAAGCTAGACGTCTACATCTCCAGTTATGGGCCATGAGATATGTCTTTCGTGAGTAGGCGATTTTTAGAACGCATTTTCCACAAACCAGTAGCCAATGCGTTGAAGCATTTGCCTTTGCGGCTTTTGATTGGCTCCCTCCTAGTTGGGCGAGAAGCGCTTGCCTTCCGGTTAGACCTGGTTTGTTTACTTAGTTACTGCGTCTTGACGAAACGTCGCTATCGACAGACACCTTCAGGCTGATGGTGAAAAAGATTTCGCCTGTTTCTTCTGTATTTCTTTTCATAGAACGTCAACATGAAGGGCTATTACGAACGCAACCGGAAGCCGTAATTTGCACGTGCACGCTATCATTTCGCAATAAACTACGTCGTTTTCTCGCACGCAAGATTTGTTCTAAAGATAGCGTACACGCGAAAAACATAGCACACGCCCTAATTCTAGAAGTAGACTTCTCACTTTGCGAACTTCTGCTAATAAAGAATCCCGCTTCGATTCGTAACTAAAACAAGGCGCGTCTGTAAGTGGCTCTACTTCACGTTTGTTTAGAGGCGTCACATTTAAGCTGCATGTTATTTTTCCCGTGTAAATAACCCTAATATGAGACTTTCCTTCTATTTCAAGGCCCCGCTATTGAAGTTCTGTGCGTTGACGATGGCAACCGTGAGAAAGTCGGTCTTTCTCGTCTACGCCCGCTGGAGGAGAAGTTTCTCAAGTTGCCTTGTCAAGCCTTGTGCTGTGCTTTGTCAGGAGTGCGGCCTGTCAATCCACCACAAAATAAACCAGGTATTATTCAAATTGATTACCGTTTGTTTTTGTGTCCTTGCTGTACATGCATTTCTTCCTCTCGTTATAATTCTTGTTATTGTGAACTGATCAGGCACGGTATGCCGTTCCAAACACAATTCCACCGAATAAATGGAATTGCCTTACTGCGCACCGTAATTGGTTAAAGATAAAAACGAAAAACATCTACCTAACCAGTCTGATGCACAACACACTAAAACCAATCAAGACTTTGCTCATGTGCATATTTCCTCGAATTTTGATTGGTTTATTGTGTTGTTGACGTTTGTTGTAATAGGCTGTTGCAATTTATTTGATAACAAGGATGTTAAGATCAGAGTACGCGTACGAATTTCAATGCAGTTACGTTCCTAGAGCCCTCACTCCTCCCTGTTGCTGACCAGTTGAAAAGGAGACTATCGGTACGAGATTGGTGTGAAAAGTTATAATCTAAAACAGAAGCAATAGGTTTGAAACGTCGTCCTCTTACGCATATTCCGATTTGAAGGTACTCTGATCTAATGATAATTCAAGGTTAAAACATCAATGTAAACGCGTGTCTCTTTTTGACTCAAGAGGTCGTGGTATTATGTATCTGCTCAGCTAATATGCGCATTAATTGTTATGAATTTTGAATTTGACTTTTTGAAATAAATTGTCAACAGGAACCGGGTCCTTGTGGAGTGAAGAATCCATTGCGTGGCTTAGATGTAAAGTTTCTGGAGCAAAGCTTCGGGCATATCCCACGAGAGTCGAATCCAGCAAACTTGTAATCATCGACCTCTTTGTTTTTCCCCCTAAAACTCCAAAACACAAAAATCCAGTTTCATCTCAAGCTGAAAAAGGTCTCCCTGGCCTGCAGTTCAGTATTGCAGAGATGATGATCTTCGCGGGCATGGCGCAACGAATCATACCACAAGTTAGTAAAGGAGCTGGAAGGAGCGGTTGTTCAAGTCCTGTGTCAGTGACGAGCAACGAGTCTTTACCGCGGAGTTGTAGCAGTGTCAGTATTGAAAGCAGTGTTCAAGAAGGACCCGCGTGTGTAAACAACTGCGAGCCTGTCAGCAGTAAAGAAGATAGCGCGTGCACGGATAATTCATTTTCATCTAAAGAAACTGTTATTCAAAAACCTGAGGAAAAGCAGGAAAAGGTTATTAGCAATGGTGAGGCTGTGTCGAGAAGGAAAAATTCCAACGATGCTGCAAATAAAGAGGAAAGTGTTACAGTTCAAGAGACGGACAGCGCTTCAGGGGTTAATCTCGAAAGTGAAAATTGCGAAAATTCCAAAGATCAGCAAGAAATTTTATCCAATGGTAAGATACAATAGTGCAGTCTTTTTGCTCGGTTGAACTTTTGTCCAATTGAATGTGCTTATTCATAACCGCATTGTTATGAACTAGAAATGGACGTTATGTACTGGATACTGAGTCAGCTTAGGTTTTAATATAAGGCGTGGTGCTTGGGGGGTTTATTATACCTTAAGACTGCAAATGTTTTTCGTATACTATTGTTAGCGTGACTAATTTAAGCGATTTTTTTTTCTGAGCAAGATTTAGCGACTATTTAATTTAAAAAATTAGCGATATCGTGCCTTTTACATTTTAATGAACATTTAGTACAGCTATGTGTTTGATTTGATACCGGCGTCTATCTTTTATTGAATTTTTCAAGTAGACTTTGTGTAATTGTTTTCCTTTGAGGTGGGGTGGGGGAGGGGGGGGTACTTAAATTTAACGCTTGTTATAATTATTTGAACGAGACAAATTTTAGCGAGTACTAGATTTAACAATTTTCGCCTTACTCGCTAAAATCGCTAAAACTCAAAGTACTTACAGTATGAATATAAAGTGGTTGTGTTGTGTTGTGTTGTATTGTGTTCTAAATTAATGGTGAGTTTTTTTTTTTCTCCACATGACAGACATCACAATGCTCCAAGAGCCCTTGCCAGTATCAGGCACGGAGGAGTCGTTTATCACCGAGCTCCCACCCATGGAGGGCCCGGTATGTCTTCAAATGCTGATGTCCCACGTGGTGAATCCCAGCCAGTTCTATGTTCATCTTGTCACGCCAGATGCTGGACTTCTTGATGTTATGATGAACGATCTTAACAAGTTCTATGACAGTACGTCAATTTGTTGTGTTTCTTTAGGAGAAAAGTTTTAGGTGGGAGGCATGGTGGCTCAGTGGTTATTGCGCTGGAATCTGGATTGAGCAGTCCAGGTTCGAGCCCTGGCTGGGGTCATTTTGTTGTGTTCCTGGGCAAGACTATAATTTCACAGTGCCTCTCTTGTTTACTCGGGTGTTAAGGTGGCTGCATATAGTAATCTGCAAGTCGTTGCAATTACATTTGCGTGAGCGTACTTCTGCCTTTGCAAATATTTTTCGTATAACACTTCATATAATGTCTACAATCAAGTATCTGTAGCTTTAATCTATCTAAGGAAGACTCTTTCAGTACCTTATTCTCGTTGCTATGGAAACAAGCAACAGAGATACTTGGCTCGTTTTGTGACGCAAGCTTACTTTAACAGCGATTTTCTAGGTTTCTTCACGGTGAATTTTCCCCGGGGCGGGGACTCCCATATGGAAGGGACGGGGATGCTCGTCGGAAATTTTGAATTTAACCCCTAAAAGAGACCAATCTGGCTGTGGCCGAACGTTATGCAGACCCCTAAAAGAGTAAATATAACGAATCAAAATTCTTTCTTTTTTGTTATTTCTTCGCGTGCAACCCTAAACGAGAAAGCGAGATGACGAGCATCCCCGTCCATTTCATATGGGAGTCCCCCCCCCCCCCTGGGAATTTTCCCTGTTTTTGGCGTAACAAAGTAAACATCTGACAAAGCCATAAGCCATAAGAAAATTGGTATGTAATTTTCGGCGGTTTTCGCAATTTTCGTTTCAACGGAGAACGGATAATAGCGTTGGCCTGATAGGCCTCTTTGCTCGAATGTAGACTTTGTTGTAGCCGCTTCTAAATTCTATGTTTGAAGCAAGGCCCGTTGCTTGAGGTAAGGTTAAGTCTGTATACGAGCCTAGGGGCCCATCAGGCCGGAGCTTATCCCGGTTTCCGTAGCGTGAAGCGACTCGGGAGTATTGCTTCTCCCCCCTGGATGGGACGCTAGTCCATCGCGTGTAAATTCGCCGGTACCCATTTATACACCTGGGTGGAGAGAGGCACTATGAGAGTAAAGTATCTTGCCCAAGAACACAACGCAGTGCCCCGGCCAGGGCTCGAACCCGGACCGCCCGATCCGGAGTCCAGCGCACTAATCATTACTTTACTTACTAATATTACTTTCTCCTTTCACTGCTGATCCAGGTGACTCTTTTCCCGAAAGCTGTGCGCCAAGTCATGGTTACCAACCTCAAGTAGGAAACTACTGTTGTGCTCGGTTCACAGAGGACGGGAGGTGGTACCGCTCCCTGGTAACCAGCTTACGCTGTACTGTGGACGAAAAAGAAGGACCGCTGAACGGTTCAACGGATGTCGAAGTTTTTCATGTAGACTTTGGAAGTTCAGAATGGGTTTCCGTTGACGATGTCAAACCACTTGTAGCAAAATTCTTCTCCCTGCCTGGGCAGGTTGTGAAATGTCGGCTTTCAAATCTTAAACCTGAAATTATCGAAGGTGGGTCGTTTAAAAATTTAAGAAATAGTTTAAGCAGGCAAACGTACTCTGGACACTCGAGAACCTTTTAATTACGTTTCTGCGTGTTTTTGTTGGTTTACCGCAATGCTTAACCAATCAAAAGCCAGTAAGGAGAACTTTGCACGCGCAGGAATTGCACGTGCATTTGCTAATTTTTCTTTGCTCTGTATTTCGCTAAGAAGTTAAAATTCTTAGATCATTAAAAAGAGCTTTCGCAAGTGAAAATACGTCAACGTACGAGAGCTTTCGCTATTAAGAAAATAATCCCGATAAGTGATCTGCACGATCCCTTATACCAACAATTCTATGTAGAAGTGTTGGCAACTTCAATTTTGAACGGCTGAAAAAAATACCTTTAAGGTGGTGGCAAACGAGGACACATTGTTGCGGACACAAATGTCTCCCCGTTTGCCCGTGCTCGCAACATTTGTTGCGGACACAAAATTTGTGTCCGAGACACAAATTTGTCAGAAACATTTTGTGTCCGTAACAAATGTTTCCCCCGTTTGCGCGGCATGGACACAAAACAAATGTTTTGTGTCCCGCTCGTTTGCCCACCCAAGAAACATCATGAGCAACAATGTGTCGGCAACGATGTGTCCTCGTTTGCCACCACCTTTACCTTTTATGTGGTCTGTGATGTCCTTCTTTGGTTATATATTAACTTTAACGAGTTTAGCGATTATATAGTTCTTGCTTTGACTTCGTCGTGTGCCTTTTCAGTTATGCATAATTCAAATGAATTTTCGCAGATATCAAGACGATCTCTGAACAAGTTGTTTCCATTCAACCAACACCCGAAAAAACCGACGCCCAAGCTGAAAAAAGGCCACCGCAGGAAGAGAAACCAGTCCCAGTATTTGAACCACCATCCAAAACTGAATCTTCTCCTACGGCAAAATTACGTAAAAAGGATAGAAGGAAACGAAAACGGCCTCCAAAGATATCCTTGAAGGATAAAAGTATTCTGATACGAGCAGCTGGAGATGAATCGTATGATAGCAGTGAACTGAGTGAAATTGAATATGTTAAAAGCAGAGAGGAAGAAAGAAGGAAAGATAAGCAGAAAGATCAAGAGACATCCAATAAAGCTGCCTTTCCTGTGAGTACGAAGTCTGGGCAATTATCTAACTAGGCCAGAGGTTCCTTTCTCTTTTTCGCCTTGTTTATGTTGAAGACAAAGTGAAAATGAAAGCGTTTATTCTCGTATTGAAACTAAAACCTTCAGAGTGCTTAAGACGGAATCCGCCAGGACTTCGAGTAGTTGTTGGACAAAATTATGTACCAAAATTATTTACACCTTATTGCAAGCTTTTGTGTTACTGCTTCAAATATCTTATCAAAAGAAATCTTTTCTAACAACAGCAAACAGCGAAAACCAATCTCGAAGTTCCGCTGAATTCCACTAAGTCGCTTAAAAGACGCGAGCTTTTGCCTATAGCTTGTGAACTTTGAATTTCATTTTCTCAGGGTCTGATAAGAAATTGTTGTACCAAAATAATTTACACCTTATTGCAAACTTTTGTGTTACTGCTTCAAATATCTTATCAAAAGAAACCTTTTCTAACAACACCAAACACCGAAAACAAATTTTGAAATTTCACTGAATTCCACTGAATCGCTTAAAGACGATTTTACAAAATGGCTGCACGTGAGAATTTCCCTATAGCTTGTGAACTTTGAAATTCATTTTCTAAGACTGATAAGAAATTGTTGTTGGTGTTATCAGTGATAATTACTTACATCTTTACCTTTTATTTAGGGTAGAAAATAACGCAATAGGATTTAAATTATTCTGGTACTCGATTTTTGTCCAACTTAAATAAATATTACTCGACTTCCTGGTGGATTCCGTCTTAAAGGGGCACTGTCACGAGCATAACTTCAAAAATGCAATAGCCCCAAAACATGTTGACACCGTTGGAAACCTATTAACAATGGTCAAGTATTCTTAAAATTGCTTTATCAGTGTACTGAAGCTAAATATAGAGTGATATCACTGTGATACCATCGGGAGCTTTTGATCTCAACTTGAAAAAGTCAGCCTGACTTTTTCAAGTTCTGTCCTTGTGGTTTGGAAAAATTGATGAAAACTATTTACGGTAACCCTCTTCTTTAAACAATTTGCTAGATATCCTTCCCTTTCAGTTCTAGGAGCATTTCCTGCATGGTTGAAAGTAGTAAGTCGTAATTTTGGTGCCATTTTACTATAAAAGCCAAAAAATGTCCGTGACAGTGCCCCTTCAATTAAGTTAAATCAACAGTTCAGCTGCTCTGCACGTGCGTTTTAGAATTTGGTACATTTCTTAGCTGTCGTTCAAAAAAGTTCAAGCGTTTCCCATATTTTTGCAATGGTTATTTATATTTTTACAGGCAAAACGCTGAATGGTTCCGCTGAAAAACTGATTTTAACTTTCATTAATTCAGTAAAATTTTGTTTCACTGACAGACCGCTCAGTGAACAATGATATCAAAAAGCTGCCCTTTTGACCATAGTACAGCTTACCACCCATCGAAGTCTACAAAATAATTACTTGAAATTTTTCTTTTATACAGGAAAAGTACTTACTTCCCAGTCCAGATGTAAGCCCGGAAAAACTGTTCCCACTTCTCACTGAAACTGCTGCCGTGAAGGCTGAACACCAGTGGCCGAGCGGTTCGTCAGAGTTGTTAACCGGCCTAACGGACGACAACAGGAAGTTAGTTGGTTATATTGTTCCATGGGATCCTTGGGTCTATCAACAGTTATTTAACCCAACTGTAGGAGGGAAAACGGTAAGGAATTTGTAGAGTTTCTGTAGTGTAACCTCAGCTGAAATGATATGATTGTGCGCTAAATTCTTCCGCCGCTCGCGAGAGACGCCAGTTTCGACATGAAGAATTCCATGCTTATGACGTAGGTCTGATGAGACCCCTGTAGCGCATCTGATTGGTTGATACTCCGGCACGCGGAAAAACTCGAAACCAAGCAACGTCCAATCAAAGTACAGCAGAAATTTCTGTAGAAATCTCGAAACTTAATTGCCAAAAAACACCTCGTCTTTTATTGTGCGGGAGGCGCGCTGGCCTAATTGTTAACGCGCTGGACTCCGGATTGAACGGTCCGGGCTCAAGCCCTCGCCGGGGCATTACGTTGTGTTCTTGGGCAAGACACTTTACTCTCATAGTGCTTCTCTCCACCAAGGTGTATTAATGGGTACCGGCAAAAAATAATGCTGGTTGGTAACCCTGTGATGGACTAGCATACTAGTTGCCCGAAGCAGACACCTTTGTTTACCTTTTTTCGAGCAAGTTTTAATTTTATTGTCTGAATATTTCCAAACCAGAGATAGGATTATTAAAACGTTGCCGTAGACCTGTGAAGACACAATTCCAAAGATACGTACACTTTATCCCACAGGTTGATATATCATACAAGAAGCCAGTCCTTAATCTTAATTTATACGACACGACTGGAGACGAGGATATATTTATTAATCAAGTTCTCGTGGACACAGGAATCGCTGTCTTTGTGGAAAATCCAGAAGAACAAACAGGTGAAAGAATTTTTCAGTCTCACTTATTCCTGTTTGCTCAAAAAAACAAAACGAAAATGTAACGTGAGATGTGGAAGTATGTAGTAATGTGGCCCTCTTAAGATAAAGGAGTAATTATCGGAACAAATTCCTTAAAAATACGGAAGGTTATGTGACTTTTATTTTCTAGATCTAGCGACCGATGCGATGACTGTTCAACTCTCATTTGAGGATTTAGAACAAACTGCCTCAAGTATGCAGCAACAAGGTATATCCATTGCATGTATCCCAGAATTTTTTAAATTTTCTTCGTTTTCATTTTACTTGCCCTAAATTGAACTCATCCATTTAATGAAATGTTACTCCGCAGGTTCACCTTCCGAAGAGATCGACAGCAACACAGTGGCGAGTCCAACAAGTCCACTGAGCAAATGGGATCCGATGAAGGAAGATTTCCTCTCGTCTAAAAACACATACGCTGTTAATACCGACGATTTGGACATCGTCTTCCAGGGTTATCGTATGTATTCGAGTTTTCCAGAGTATAACGTAATGAACAGTACCACATGAACATACTGCTCAATAGCTATCATTTGAATGCTTACACCATAGGGTTTCATCCACAGACTTAAAAGCTACAATCATTTGTACAGCATAATAAACAGCACCTCATGAAAGTAGTACTCGATAGCTTTCATTTGAATGGTCACACACTAGGGTGTCATCCACAGACTTAAAAGTTAGAACCACCTTGTACAGCGTAATAAACAGTACCACATGAAAGTACTGCTCGATAGCTTTCATTTTAATGGTCACACACAAGGGTTTCATCCACAGACCAAGTTAGAACCACTTTGTACAGCAAACAGTACCACGTTAAAGTACTGCCATTTAAGTAGAATAGGGATCTACGCACACTAGGGATTTTTAATACACAGACTTGTACACCAATTTTACGTGTTTTGAGTATTGATTATGGGATTGTTGTCGTTTTCTTTAATGTTCTCTTGTTGGCCATTTTCTCTCGACATGCCGCCTTTTGATCACTTACACAATATTTTGTATTTCAGAGGACTTGAGCAGGAGAGTGTGTCGTTATTACCAAACAAGGTCGGGCTGCTGGCGCGGAAGCCAATGTCCTAATCTTCATGTTAAGAGAGGTAAATTGGTACAACATACCAAGGTATGACCTTAAATACCCCAACTTCGCCCTTCCCCCAGGGAGCGAGGTCGATAAACCCCGTCTTTATCCATCTCCCCCCCCCCCCCCCCCTCTTCTTTCGCCTACTTTCCCACGTTACACAAGATCACGAGGGCTTCTTGTACAATTCATTGCTGTTTTCCTGGTTACGTTTTGTAGGTGAAGAATTACACGACTACGTGGAGGTGTTTTGTGACAATATGGACTCGTCTGTCACGCTTCCCGATATCGGAACTTGGGTCGCAGTCCGTGTCACGGCCATCTTCAATCCGGGACATTTCTGGGTACAGTTCCCGTATGGACCTGAACCAATAGAAAATCGTATCATAGCCGGTATGTTGCAACCCGTACAGGAGCGATGTCCCGGGCAGCGCAATTTCATCTTTTGTAATCCGTCTCAATCTTTCCATGTTTTAGCCATCCTTGTTTCTTTTTGATTTATTATTACTTCTTAGCTATGTTTCTACCTTAATTTAGACTTGTTGTTGTTGTTTTTTCTTTTTTTTAAGCGAGGATGGGTCGTAACTTTGATTTGGATGAAGAGAACCAGGAAGAGAACCTTGACTCTCTCATGACTAAAATAGGGTAGAGTATATTTACATTTATATTTATCCCAATATAAGGAGCATATCAGTCATGCTCATTTGTCGTCTGCAGTACAGTGCTGTGTTAATAAAAGCAATGAATTTATATAGTTCCAAAATTACAAAACAGTGTTGTCACTCGCAAGTCCTCACAGCAGACTCCGACTTGCTTAGTCTGTGATTTGTCTGTTGCTGATTTTTATTTTCTTAAACCTGGTTTAACTAAACATGTTTTGTTGGTGTGAATCAGGTATAAGTAAATATGGGCTCTTGGTTGCTCCAATAACGAGGGAGGGCCATCCCTCCTTTTGGTCCGTCATTGATTTCAACTCTACCATTTGCAGAACGTGGTTTTCGCTTGGATTACCTTCTTTCTACTTGTTTGCACGACACATGACCCACTATAACAACACCTCCATTTTGTTTCGTGCAGGAAATTCTACTCTCGAAACATTTGTCAAGATCCAAGGCGTATTCTGCCGGCGGCTGGTGAGCTGTGTGTGGCTAAATATTCCAAGGACGATAAGTGGTACAGGGCGCGGATTACTAGCGTGCGAGAAGATGAACTACAGGTATGGTTTAGGATTGCATCATAACGTAGATAAGAGATGTAGATAAATACAATTGAACGGACTTGACAACAAAGAGCGTTAGTGTTACCCTGTGATCAGCGGTATCCATATCTACGCATGTGCCAGGATTCAAAATCGTCTCGAAGCCAACGGTGTTTCATGGCGTAGGCAGCCTTATGCGAGGCTGGGCGCTTATTAGCTTTTCCTACCTACAGGGTGGGCGCTTATTCGAGGTTGGCCGCTTAATCTAATAAATACGGCAAGAAAAAATGAGACGTAAAAAATCTCGAGGGATCAAAATACCGTATAATCTAATGAAAAGGCTTTTTAGTGGGTTATTTTCATGAGGGTGCGGGGAGGGGAATAGGCTGGGGGTATCTGCTTTCGGAAGGAATTTTGCGTTTCGCAAATGTTTGGGTTTGTATTTGTAAGATCAGTTGCATCTGAAACTTTTTCGCCTTTTTATTAACAATGTTAAAATTTCCGCGTCTCCATGACACCAGTTTCTTCCACTGGTGCCATAATTTTGTCTTGCCTTCATTGATTGATGTCACCTGTTGTGTCTGCTCGTTTGATCGCTCGTTGAAGATGAACTGTATTCTCTGTTACTTTGGATTAATACTCTATTTCTTCACTTTTGAAACATTCTCCTACGATACCTCTTCCTTTCTATCAACGTGGAATTTCAGGCAGTTTGCGGCGGGGAATTTTCCTGGCATTTTAACAGAATCATGTAACAATGGCCGTATCAGCGAGGAGCAAACCGGAAAAGAGTACGGAGGTAACCTGGAAACAAAATTAAATAATGTTCCACGCACAACAGTCAAGCCGGAAGGAATCTTATCGATGCCCGGGCGACATTTTGCCTTGAATCTTACCAATAATACGATTTCCTCTGGGGACTTAAACGATGAAACAACAGTTGAAGGAGTTTATGACTTACATCTTTTGCCGAGCGCTTCGGTAAATGGAGCAGCATGTCTCGACGGTTCCCCTCCTGGATTTTATTTGCACAGTGGAAGAGGCTTAGGAAAATCTAAGTGGATTGTATTTTTTCAGGGGGGTGCATGGTGCCACGATGTGGAGACTTGCCATCAACGAAGTAGTACAGCGCTAGGATCGTCTTCGTGTTTTCGTCGCTATCTTCGTCTTGAAGGATTACTTTCAAATCAAGCTAAATACAACCCCGATTATTACAACTATACCAAAGTTTTTGTCCCATACTGTGATGGGGCCTCTTTCACTGGAGATCGGAAGAAGCCGTTAAGGTTTAAAAACAAATTACTGTATTTCCGAGGGCGGCGAATACTTGACGTGGTACTAGACGAATTGCTCCGAAGAGGTATCGACAAGGCTTCCGAGATAATATTGAGTGGTCGATCAGCTGGCGCACTTTCTGCAATCATACACGCCGATTACATCCGAACGCGGTTTCGTCGCGCGACAAACGCGTCCTTCCGTGTGCTTGCAGATGCGGGCATTTTCGTGGACGCACCCTCGTTAAATGGCACAAAAATAATACGATCTGCCTTTCAGCAGATGTGCACCTTACATAACTCTACCTTGAATCAAGCTTGCTCGCGCGCGCAAGAACGTGATCAACAGTGGCGCTGCCTTTTTCCACAATACTCCATTCCCTTCGTCGCCTCGCCGATGTTCCTAGTTAACTCTTTGTACGATCTGTGGCAGATCGCCTTCTTATCCAATATACCCTGCGTCTTAAATCTAAAGACTTGTAATTCAACAGAGTTGTTTCACATCCTGAAGTTTCGTAAGAAGACTTTACGCGCTTTGCGTCCGGTTTTTGACTCGAATCGCACAGCATTGTTCGCAGATGCCTGCCTTGTTCACACCCAGTGTGTAATAAACCCATTATTGACGACAATTCAAGTAGAAAACGTTACGATTTCCCAGGCATTCGCTAACTGGTATCGTGGAGGTGTTGAGAACAGATTAAGAATTGATTGCCCCTACCCATGTAACCTTTCGTGTCCAAAGCATTATCGCATATAGCTTCTAACAATAAAATCGCCACCTGTGCAGTAGTCGTGAAATTTAATTAACTGTCTTTGACGCTAGGTTTCTAATTGATCACCTCGACATAACTTTAGACCGATGCTTCCCTCCTGTAACGAGAGGAATGTTTGATCAGCAGATAAATAATCATATATGTTCTTGCACCGTGTTATTTCATTCCTACTGAATGGGCGAGAGGTCTGTTAGGGGAATATCTTGACCGATATCTTGTGTAAAAACAAAATAAGGTTGAAGATATTCTTATACAGTCAAGCCAAACTCAAATGTCCCTTTAATTGCAAAAAAGGAAAGAAAATCATATTACTTAACAGCAGCTTTCGTCGCATTACATCTTCATTAAAAAAATAGGAAAACAATCCATTTATGCTGCTGTCCACAAAAGACGATTGCGCACACGATTGCCTACCTCAGGTAATTGTCACAATTAGTCTCAGTACAACTGGTACCAAAATTATTTAGGTTCTAAACGGGTGGTAAGTTAGACTTGGACATAAAAGCGTTAGCTAGCTTTTATGACACCTGTTGTTACAGGTGCCGCTCGTTTCTTTGGTCTACCAATTTTTTTTTTTTCGCCTCTGGACTTTTGTGCCTGAACGTTCGCTGAAAGATGAAGTGTTTAATCTGTTATCTTACGTTCATTCTGTACTCTTTTAATTCCACTGCTCTTTCCAGCGATATTGCTTCGTGTCCCGCAACGCGGGATTTCAACCAATTTGCTGCGGGAAATTTTAAGCACATATTAACAGACTCTTGTAACGGCAAGGATGAGAAGGAACGAGGAAGCAGCGGGGGCAAGGAACACAGCCATAACACGAAAAAAGTCAAAAAACTCTCACCAAAAACCGCCAAGATAAAAGAAATCTTGTCAATGCTGGAACAACTTTTTCGCGCCAACAGAACAACTTCAGCTAATGAAGGAGTTTATGAACTACATCTGTTGCCCAATGCTTCTGCAGATGGAGCAGTTTGCCTCGACGGTTCCCCTCCTGGATTTTATTTGCGAAATGGAACCAACTTAGAAAAATCTAAGTGGATTATATTTTTTCAGGGTGGTGCATGGTGCCACGATATTGATACTTGCTATCAACGCAGTAACACAGCGCTTGGTTCTTCCACATGTTTCCGGCGCCATCTTCGACATGAAGGATTCCTTTCAAACGAAGTTAAATACAATCCTGATTTTTACAACTGGACTTCAGTGTTTGTAGCATATTGTGATGGTGCCTCTTTCACTGGAGATCGCGAGAAGCCATTGAAATTTAAAAACAAACTGCTTTATTTCCGAGGCCGACGAATTCTTGATGCTGTACTAGACGAATTGCTCCGAAGAGGTATCGACAAGGCTTCCGACATAATATTGAGTGGGACATCGGCTGGTGGTATTTCTGCAATCATACACGCCGACTACATCCGAACAAGGTTTCGTCGCGCGACAAACGCGTCCTTCCGTGTGCTTGCAGATGCGGGCTTTTTTTTAGACGAGCCCTCGTTAAATGGCACTAAAATAATCAGGTCTACTTTTCGTCGGATTTACACTTTACACAATTCATCGAAGGGCTTAAATCACGCTTGTTTACGCGCGCAAAAGAGTACACGAAAATTTCGATGCTTTTTTCCACAATACTCCCTCCCTTTCGTTAAGTCGCCAATCTTTTTAGTAAACTCGTTATATGATTCCTGGCAAATAACGTACATGTCTGGTGTTTTCTGCATGTGTGATATAAATACTTGTAGTTCTGAGGAGATGTCTTACATAAAAAAGTTTCGTAAGAAAGTCTTGCGTGCATTGCGTTCGATATTTGACTCGGAAGGATCAGCAGTTTTTGTAGACGCTTGTCTTGTTCATAGCCAGAACTGTGTTAATGACCTTTGGACGAGAATTCAAATAGGAAACGTTACAATTGCCCAGGCTTTTGCCAAGTGGTACCGTGGTGATGCCGAGGAGAGATTTATGATTGACGATCCTTACCCTTCTAACCCTACATGTTAGAAGGGCACACTAAAAGCAAACTTATTCCTCCAGTCCACGTTCGATCACTAAAACAATTTGTTCCGCCAACGATAGTCAACTCGTTTATCTCTCCTTAACTATTCGCTCATGAAAGAAATCTCGAGCTTTTTGTCTTACTCAGTGTAATAATCAAAATACTTTAAGACAGCAGAAATAACAACCACTTTTTGTCTGCTTTTGTTGTTGTGTTTTCTGAAACGCGTTTTAGCGTGGTTTGAACATCGTGTTAGGAGGACCGACCAATAAAGCAGGTCACAACAATATTAATAACGCTATCCTCAAACTATTGCACGTAAACTCAAACTATTCCTCATTGCACAGAGCGATACATTTTACCTTACCTTCAGTAAATGATGAGCTCAAAGGAGCTTTGTCACGGATTTTAACAAATTTTTGAACAGCCAAAATATGTATTTGTGTCGTACGAAACCTATAACCTCCTATATTAGAGCACCGAAACAGTTTACAATCGTCTTTGGCTGCGATTGGGTTGGATGGAAATTGATTACAACTTGAAAAGTTTAGGCCAAACATTTCAAGTTGTTTTCGCGTGTCTTCAAAAAATCGAAATTCAGCAATAGCCGGCGTTTTATTTCTTTCCGCAAATTTAAGTTACATTTTCCTATTGATGTTTAAAGATGATGTTTTTCATGGGTTAAGTTGCCTACCAATATTTTCAGAATAGTTTAGACCAAAAATCCGCAAAATTCCAGTGACATAGCTCCTTTAAGACACGTTTCACATGACGTCATCTTCAAGTGAGAGTAAATTGTCGGTGCTTACCAATTTCCTTGCGTGCGGGTCAAAGGTGGTATTATTCAAAAAAGCGGGCATGGCCCGTAAAATCAGTATCCACACAAGATTACTTACTGATACCTGCCGTCGGGTAATGCGCCTTCGTTGTTAATTATTGCAGATGGATATTATTAATTTACTTTTTTTAATTTAGTACATGTTTCTCGCCAGGTGTTTTTCGTGGACTATGGCAACTCGGAGTGGACACGTGAGAGCCACGTGAAGCGCATGCTCCCTCACTTTCTCCATCTTCCATTTCAAGCCCTCGAGTGTTTCCTGGGTAACGTGGAACCTGCGAACGATGCGGGCGAGAACGGCAAGAAGTTAGACTGGTCAGAAGAAGCCATGTTAGTATATAGTATACTTTCTTACATTTTATTTATTATTTTTTTAAGCCATAAATAAACATTAAATGGCTCGCTTAAGTAAGCTAGGCGACGATATTTTAGGCGTTTCTGTCACGCTAAGTCACGCTACTTTAGGCGACTCTGTAATAACATCGCGATATTTTTAGCGACTCTCGTAGTATCACGCTTATTCAGAGGATTTTATAAAACTGTTTTCCGCAAGTCGGTTTTTCTACTTCTCTGTTAGAAGTGGTTCACAGATGAAATGAATTTAAACTGAATATATCTGAAGCTTTCTTTGTCGGTAGAAATAATTATAAATGCGTCACAGTCTGCTAATGTATTTTTCATTGTTTTCACAGGACAACTTTTAAGTCACTCACCGAGGATAAAATTTTGATTGCTCACATCCTTTCCAAGTAAGTTAGTCAAATTAAAATTCTAACCACGCCCTATAATCATCCAAAGCAATTTATTGGCGAAGATAGAAAAGGCGGCATTTGAGGCATTTTCTTTGTGCAACGTGAGAAATCGCTTCACCGTAGTCCATGTCATACGATCCTAACACTCTGGTCCAATATCCCCCTTTGAAGAGTGGGGGGGGGGGACTCCCTACAGTGGATGGGATGGTAGATCATCGCAGGTTATCCCCACCCCCACCCAAGCATTCTGGTCATGTTGCCCAATAAATTCAGTCGCCTTTGTTCATTTTTACTCCTGGATAGAGAGAGGAAATTAGACGAAATTAGCGTTGGAAATTAACGTTGTCTGCCCCAGAACACACCCAGTGACCCAGGGCAAGACTCAAACATTCAGAATCTAAACAAATGCCTCCCAATCTGGAACATACCGGTTTGATTCTGTTATAAATACGTAAAGAAACGTTAAGAATTTCTCGTGGAAATCAGATCGTAGCATGCTTGACAGTTGTATTTTGTTTGCTCTTTCTTTCAGGGCGTGGAATCAGACAATTTATGTGGACTTGTTTGATACCGATGGGGAAGAAATTCATATCAACAAAGTCTTGATTGAGAAGGGATTCGCCAAGGAAACCGATCACACAGTGGAGAACCCCTGGAACATCGAAGCCACCGTAAAATTTAATCCTCATAAGATGGTTGGACTGCCAGGATAAAATCCTTTGAACTTCGTCGTTATTGTTGCGTTGCGAAGTGTTTTCGCTACAAAAAAGCGTTAAACATTGTCACCCTTGATTGGCATTGCGTGACGCCCGTGAAACCGAGATAAAGTCACGCAAGGTCGGTGTGTGGTACGTTATGGTTAGTTCTCGTTGGCATAAACTTGAACCAATATTTCTTCATTGGACCTCATGCACATGCGGAGAAAACTGAAGTTGAACTTTGCCTCATCTTGTTTTCATGGCAGTCATTTTGAATATATTTTGATGAGGACAGACGCCCAGAGACATGGAATCAACAAACTCAATTAAAGAGAGTATTTGAACCGTTACTATTTGAGAAGAAAGTCTAATTCTATCTTGAGTTTGGACCCCAAAACCCTCCACAATGTTGGAAGAGTATAAATTTCGCACTTTTATACTCATTGGTAAACAATGCGAAAAGGCTCGCAAACGTCCGTAGAAGGAACATTTGAATATCAAAAGAAATAATTCTCGCATTAAGAGTACCGTTGCTTGGTAGTGGCGATTTTACTCTCCAAGCTTAATAACAAAATAGATTTAAAAAATTTCAGAGGTATATTTTTGTTTAGCGTTCCCTTTAAAAACCGCTGCAAAGAAGAATACAAATAAAGTGGTTGTTGTTACTGTTGCTATGGTAGTGGTTGTGGTCGTTGCGTAGCATTCTCCTTTTAATGTTATGTACAAACTTTCACGCGCAAAGCTTAACCGTTGCCGCGAAATTAGCCAAAATAAAACTCTAGCTAAGACACGAGACATATAAGAGCCGTATAACAGGAAATTTTCGGAAAAGTATAGAAAAACGCCATGGTCAGAGAAAAAAGTTTTGAAAAAGGTATGTGAGAAATGCGAAGGTGCGGGGGGGGGGGGGGGGGGGGTTGCACTAGTTACTATGTACAACCATGTGCTAATAACGTAAGTACGAATTTATAAGCAAATGCTGTCTTGGACGCGTGCGCACATTTTGGCATTCTCCAGCCGCGAACTCGTGACGTCATCTCCCAGAACAACTCGGTCAAAGGATTTCACTCGCGATTGCTTAAGTGGAGACGCCTTGCATGCACACCCTGGGTATGGGCTAAAAGAAATGTTTAGGTGTTCGCTTCCTTTGACATGAGGTAGACTGCATGCAGTCTGTTTTTCTCTCGAAATTCAGAAAGGGAATGCTGTAAACTAGGGTTTAAGACCGGAGACGGGGAGATTATTGTGGCGAGACAACAGCGCGCGAGGAAAAATAGTCGGTTTTTTCTCGTCTCGTCCCAAGCCCTTCCCGTCCATACCGCCTGGTGGTTCGCCCAGTTCCCGATATAAAAGCGCTCTCCGACCCTTAGAGAAAAGACCGACTACAAGTAGTCTAGACATGAGGGTAAAATGGGAGTAAGCCTGAAAACAAGTTTTCTCATGTTGTGACATCACGCGTCACGCAACGTGGTGGTTGGATACAAGACATATTTCAGTGTACGCAAAATCATTCTCGTCCCCATACCCCTTTTTGCTTAATAGTACGATAAAACGAAGGACTCTGGAGACAAAGGATTATTAGACCTAGATTTTGGGACTTCACGTATGCAGTATACTGTGTGGGAGAGTCATGGCGTTATTGACTTCCTATCAATTTGTCTGTTTTCAAACAGCCAATAAAAAAATCGAATTAATTCAAAAATCCTTTTTCCCCAGGGCACTTCGTTTCTCGTGCCAAGGTCCCGCCGGCTAAAAGAAGGGAAGAGGGCTATGGGGACGAGAATGACGCAAGAAAATAAACGTCACCGAAAATAAACGTAAATGGGGTAAAATTAAGCTGAAATAAAGATTTTATAAATTTGATAAATAGATTTAATTAAATAATAGATTTAATGGATTTAATAAATCACTCACTCACTTAACCTTATTGTGCCGACTGCGAGTGGCACAATAGTCAATAAAGGGAAATGGTTATGAAGCCTGGCAAAGCTCTTTGTTATAGGTTTTTGCTCCCTATGTGGGGGGTTGACCGTGCACAAGACCTGACAAAATACAATAGGTGGTTACGTGTGTTCATACAACTAACCAATAGAAACATTGCGATTACGTAATTCATGCATAGTGTATGAGCGCAAAACAAAAGATGTGCATCAATTTTGGCCTCTTTGTTTGCTCCTTTGATGTTAGCCGGGCTTCCTAACAATTTCCTTCTATTAACTATGGTGGCACATAAGGCCTCGAAATTAATAAATAACAAGCAAAAAAATTCAAGTATCGTTTAATGACAATTTTAACTCCTTGCGCGATCATTCCCCCCGCTGTCTATTTTTCGGACATATGACGGGGTTGTCGGTCCCACCGTGGTGGGATTTGCTCACAAATAGCCTCCCAGGGACTGGGCATTGTCAATTTATCCCAAACGAGAATTTTGCATCAGCACTTTTTTAGAACCGAAACCTTTTTTATTCGTCAACGAAAGGACGCGTATCCCTACTTCGCGCGATATCGGATCCATTCGATACTGGCTCATGTTTAACTACCACTCTCCACAAGTGAAAATATCATATTTGACATTTGAAAATAACTGTAGACAAAATGCCCGGGGGTGATAACGGAGCCATGAGGTTGAGCTGAAATGAGCTCAGATCTGATTTTAGGCAGTTTTCCCCTTATTTCAGTTCAATTTATCTCGAGTTTACCTTGACCTGGGAGGCGCGGTGGCCTATTGGTTAGTGAACTGGACTCCGGATCGGGCGGTCCGGGTTCGAGCCCTGGCCAGGGCGCTGCGTTGTGTTCTTGGGCAAGACACTTCACTCTCATAGTGACTCTCTCCACCCAGGTGTATGAATGGGTACCGGCAAATTTACTGCTGGGGGTAACCCTGCGATGGACTAGCATCCCATCCAGCGGGGAGTAGAAATACTCCTCGTCGTTTCAAGCTACGGAAACCGCGATAAGCTCCGGCCTAATTGGCCCCTTGCCTCGTAAGCAGACTTTACCTACAATCAGGTTATAAAATTAATCTGAAATATGAGTAATGCAGCCAAACTGAAGATAAAATCTGCCTTAAGGAGGCTCGCAACGGTTTCCAGTACTTACATTTTCAGAAATTTAAGGTAGCTCTGAAACCGCTCCAGAGAAATTTTTATAACCTTCCTTAAAGTTGCATCTTAACATGCCAATCATTATTCAATTAAAAAAAGTGGATGTCACCGGACTCGTGTTTGAGTTATATTCACTTAAAGTGAAAATTAAGGGGTTTTTTAACAGGTTTAACTGTTGCTATAGTAACCAGTGACGTCATTAAAATGACTACAACTTATTTAGCAATGATTGGACATTTGTGCAATATCATAATTGTAGCAGCAACTGATAGAGATTTGTAGTACTGGCCCATCAAAGCTTGAAGGCGCTGGAAACCGTTGTGAGCTTCCTTAAATCAAGTTAAAATTCATCTAAAGTACGGCCGAACAAAGGGTAAAATCCGGCTTAATCAGCCAAAAAGTCAGGTAAATGAGGCAAAAATGAGGGAAAAACAGGCTAAAATCAACCTAAAATTCAGCTAAAATACGGTCGAAATGAGGGTAAAATCAGGCTAAAAATCAGCCTAAATTTTAGCAAAAATAGGACTAAAATCAGGCTAAAATCAGCCTAAATTTTAGCAAAAATAGGACTAAAATCAGGGTAAAATCAGGCTAAAATCAGCCTAAATTTCACCTAAAATAGGACTAAAATCAGGGTGAAATCACGGTAAAATCAGCCTAAATTTCAGCTAAAATACGGTCGAAATGAGGGTAACATCAGGCTAAAATCAGCCTAAATTTCAGCTAAAATAGGACTAACATCAGGCTAAAATCAGCCTAAATTTCAGCTAAAATAGGACTAAAATCAGGGTAAAATCAGCCTAAATTTCAGCTAAAATACGGTCGAAATGAGGGTAAAATCAGCCTAAATTTCACCTAAAATAGGACTAAAATCAGGGTGAAATCACGGTAAAATCAGCCTAAATTTCAGCTAAAATACGGTCGAAATGAGGGTAAAATCAGGCTAAAATCAGCCTAAATTTCACCTAAAATAGGACTAAAATCAGGGTGAAATCACGGTTAAATCAGCCTAAATTTCAGCTAAAATACGGTCGAAATGAGGGTAAAATCAGGCTAAAATCAGCCTAAATTTCAGCTAAAATAGGACTAAAATCAGGCTAAAAATCAGCCTAAATTTCAGCTAAAATAGGACTAAAATCAGGATAAAATCAGCCTAAAATTCAGCTAAAATACGGCAAAAATGAGGGTAAAAATCAGGCTAAAATCAGCCTAAAATTCAGCTAAAATACGGCTAAAATGAGGGGAAAATCAGGCTAAAATCAGCAGAAAATTCAGCTAAAATACGGTCGAAATGAGGGTAAAATCCTGCTAAAAACCACCTAAAATCAGCCTGAAATCGAGGTAAATTCGCGGCAAAACTCAGCTGAAATCGACGAAAATTTGAGGTTACTTTGAGGTAAAACTGCGGTCAAATTGAGGTTAGACTCGAGTGAATCGTGGTGAAAAGCCAGTTAAATAACACAAACATTTGGCGAAAGGAGCCGACTAGAAAAAAACAGTTAAGTTAAACTTTATGTAAAGAGACTCTGTGAAGACGGTTGTGTATACTGCGAGAAGTTAAAGTAAATTAAAAAGCGGTTGTTAACAAAATGTTTTCGCGAAGCTAAGTATGAACCATTAACGAAGGAAGATGACTGGAAAAGCTGCATGGCACAGCGTCGGCAACGGCTTTCAGAGTAAGTGAATTCCGTCCGTCATTTTGCTTTGGTTTGTTTGTTTGTTTTGTTAATTTGTTTACCTGTATATTTATTTGTTTTCCTTTACATGTAAGGCTGCAATATATGTGGTTTGTTAACACAGCAGCCGCTTTACTGTAAGCAGTGGTCAGGAAAAGTCAAACGAGCGAGTTGACGGCCACGACTAGATCGACATGAAATTATTCATCAAACGATCTGCTGGCTACCTTTTGATCTTTCGTTTAGTTAGCCTTTGTCCTCGGTAGCAATCAAAACAAAGAACCCGAAAAACGAAGACAGAAGACCCCAAAACTCGAAAGCGAATCGAAGTTTTAAAAAACGCAAATGCGTAAAGTGCACTGTAAGAAGTTGATAAACAAAAGCGCTAACCCCTGTGTTGGACATCAGAACGTTCACAAAATAAAACGGACGTGATCCAACGACCACTTCCATGCAATTCTTCCTTTATCTGCTTTATCGTGGGATATTTGCAGTCTTGTACCGTGAACACCCTACGTTTTGGAGGAAAATTTAGAAATATTGCTAGTTTAATTCAACTTCCGAGGAGACTAAAAGAACAGTCCTTCAGTTCGCGACATTCGTACGTCAAAATTGTTGAATGAACTGCTGTAAGGTTTAAAACATGTTAATTCAGTCCGCGGGTGAAATTTTAATACTACATCAAAAGTAGGGAAATCATTGGAAATCAGGTTCGGTAAACAGGTTAGATTTCTACCAAAAACAATAAATTATTCGCTCGAGATTTCTGAGGTGGTTGAAATCACCTAATTAAAATCTCAAAATCTGATTGTCGAATTAGTATAGACGGCAAAAATTCGCCACACGTATATCCGAATTTCCTGACGACCAAATTTTGAATATAAATCAACTCGTTTTTAAACATGATCCATGTATTACTGTAACACGGTCCCCGCAATCAAGGAAACATTGTTTTCCTAAATGCTTCCCCGTTTGGGCGCACTCACGACATATGTTGAAAAATGTGTCAAGTTTTTCAGAAACACTTTGTTTCCGCAACAAATGTTTCCCATTATATTTGCGTGTCTGGAGGGAACAATTTTGGCAAACAATGTTTCTGCAGTATTTCTTGTCGGAGACCCAGGGGTAGCTAGACGGGACAACGGCATTTTCGGGCGCAACCTGAGCACAATTCAATTCAACGGCTGGAATCAAGTGAAGTTCCTTCTCCACCACGCCCCTTATATGGCGGTTAGGGCGAGAAGGCGTCTGACACTTCTGACTACCAGGTAAAATGCACATTTCAGTTAGGCCTGGTTTAAACGTCGCATTTTACATGCGCGGCGAATCGAATATTCGACTGTTCCAGTTTCATTGCCGTTCATAGCCGTTCTCTGCGGAACAACAACGTGAAATGACCAAATTTTGCGTATTGTGGTCAACCTGAACCACGACGGATCATTTTTGTTTTCTTTTTATTTGGAATTGAACGCTCAGCAATCAAATGCGACACAATTAAATGCGACGTTTAAAACCAAATGCCGAATTTTTTAATACGAGTCGGTTCGAATAAGTATTGTATTGGGCGCATGTAAAATGCGACGTTTAAACCAGGCCTCATATGCCGCATTTGTAATTAAAGTCGGAAAAGTCGCTGTTCAATATCGTTTTAAATCAGGGGGGAAGCGACTGTTTTCTGATAGCATGGGTGGGGGAGGATCCGACGATATGTTCCTCAAAAAAACGTTTTAGATTTTGGCTCCCTTAAGTGCCATGTCCAGGTATTTTGAATCATCCATTTTCCTCGGATGAGGATAATTTCGTCAATATAAATTTCCATACTGTAATGATTTCGGACTAACTCTAAAACAATATACTTTAGTCATTAAATCTGACCGCTTTCCGTAAAACGGTGGAAACCGCTCTAGAACCGCGCCTAATGCGGGTAATATGTTGCGTGTCACCATATTATTCAAGCGCATAGCGCGCGACTTGATTCGATTACGTTGCTACACACATGGAAGCGTATTCACGTGACGTCACGGCAGCCATATTGGTGTTCCGAAACAAAGAAAAGGCGGCCATATTGGTGTACCAAGCCATCCCACCGGGAATTAAAATATATTTTTATTCAAAAATCGCCTTTTGTTTTGGTAAACCAATATGGCCGCTGGTCACGTGAGTGAATGCGCTCTATACTATACGACACTTTCCTGGATCATGCCTGCGCATGGGGGAAAGAAACGTGAGCGAAGCTCGTCAAATCTCCAGAAAGTACATAGTAGAATTAAAATGAAAGAAAAACAACAATAGCGCAAACGTAACAACCATTTATTCCAACAGTAACGTAGTTAGAGCTAAAGATTTAAATAACCGCGTATTTGTTCCCCAAGCACAGGTTCACGGATCAATCATCTAACCGGGACGGGCCATTTTTTCTTTTTTGGAGGGGGAGGAATGAAACATCCTGAAAAAAATCCTTGCAAAGCGAAATAAATAAATAAAAAAATTGTTTGCACAGACGACAGCAAAAATTGTTTGCCTTGGAAAAATTTTCTCCCCCCTCCCCCCTCCCTACAAAAAAATAATGGTCCATCCCTAAATGTATTACAACTTAGCAGAATACTTGAATTGTGCCTCGTAAAACGTTTCAAGTTCCAACCAGGCCCAAAATGATAACTTGAATCAAATATCAACTTGAAACAGGCATTGATATCTTAATATGAAACAAAATTCACGATATTATCCTACTAAAGCAGGAAATTATCACTTATTTGTGTCCCGACGGGCGAGAAAAAAATATATATTCTTTCTAAATTCACTTAACATAACTCGATTTATACTATCATTTTTCACTATTGCCCATAACTGGATCATTAATAAATTTCACAACTCTTCAATACACTGCAAAAATATTGATATTGTATCATCTCTTTATCAATCTTAAAATTTGCTGAAATTTGCCAACATATGCTCGGTGACCTGTAAAACATACAACTTAAATTTCTGGCCTCCCTGATTGGCTTTGGATGAAGGAACAAGACACCCGAAATGTTCTTTCTTGGACGACAACTCAGAACTGTTCGCAGTGATGCTTCATGTTCCTTACATGGAGTAGCCTCAGTGACCAGGAACACTGCAAATTCGTACGGTACTTCAATTTTAAGGCAAATGGTCGCTGCACCTTTACTTCAGGCCACTCACTAAAAAGTGGCAAAGCTTATTTGAAGGGGGTACTAACTTAGCAAAATACCGCATACTACTGATTCGAAAAGCATCGCGCAATTTACTAGTCATTGAATTCTTTTGATATCGCCACTTTCTCCAAACCATGCCAGTGTCAGATTTTACGCGAACAAAACGCGAAAAAAAATTCGAAATTAGACACGTTGAAGATAATAGTTATTCACCTTCAACGTTACTTTCGCCTTAAATCTGAATTATCTTATACTTGTCCACACCAAATCTGACACAAACACGTTTAGTTTAACAGAACGCAAAACTATTTTCTGTATTTGCGTATAAAGATTACTTACTTCTAGGTCCCCACAATACACCTCAAGGCCCGGTTGTTCAAAGGACGATTAAACTCATCAAATTTCCTCTCAGTTTTAAATCTTCTCAACAGGACCTTTGTAAATGCATTATTCTCAACGCATTTTTTATTCTGACTAATGTTAAACAAGGACTCAAAATAACTCGAAAAACGCTTCAAGCATGAAAGTAAAATTCTTGATAAAATCCCCAAGCATAAAAAAAAATCCTTGGTAAACCATTAATCCTCGACACGTGTTAATCAGCCTTTTAACAACCGCGCATAAGCAGGATGTTTTGACATTAATATCCGATTTTCGATGATTTAAACTTGGTTTAACTTAACATGTTTTGTTAGTCACTGTGAACAGGGGTATAAGGTTCTTTAAAAGTAGGAAAAAGCAAATTCTCTATGTACCGTTCTTTTTACCGGTCTGCAAAGAAGTTCCACTGGTCTAGATTTGTTGTCAAAGAATATTTCTCTTCCTTAGTGTGGTTTTCAGCACCTCACTGCGATCCATCCTCACATGTCGCCGTCCAGTTGAAGGAACACAGTTACTCATGTAGTGTAACCCTTGACTAAATAGCTGGAGAGGGCTTCGGAATCGCCTTCGGAATCGCCATCGGAATCTCCGGTGATACCGATGGAGGATTCCTTGCTCCTTTAGAGGCCGTGGTTACTAAGCTTGTGCCCGTTGAAGTTGAGGAAGGGCCTGGGACGGCCTGCACTGAGGCATTTGTAGTTTTAGCTGCTAAATATACAGTTTTGTTTGGTGTGGTTGGCCGTGATGAGACTGCAGGACTCGCGGCATAGTTCGAAAGGCTGACAACCGGTAGATTTACTACAACTTTCTGAGCAGGAACCGCGCTTGATGTTGAAACAGCCGGGCTGACAAGCTGTTTTGTAGCTGGAGTAGCACTCTGTCTGTGGATGTTATAACCGGTTGTTGTGACTGCCGTTGAGGATCTAGCAGTACTACCACTGCCTTGGAGATTTCCAGCTACCTTCGGAGCGGAAGTAGCACTGTTTGGTGTAGTAACAGCCTTGTTTCCAGGCTGTTGTGGGGCTGTAACAGGTTTAAAGGCCTGGGCAGCACTTTGTTTACTGCTTGGCGTGTTCTTGACCGCTGCACTTGCTTGCGCAGAAATCAGCTGATGATAAGAAAGAGTCCCTGACTGTAATGCAGCACTGTTTTTCAGTTGCCTAGGATATGAAAACAAAATGGTTTGTAATCTGTTCAAAATACGCACATTTATTATCAAATGTTATTCAGTCAAGTTCCAGCGGGAGAAAATATTGTGGAGGGGGATTGAAAAGATGATAGTGAAATAAGGACCCGCGTGGAAGAGGACACGAGAGGAAGGAGTACACGCATATTCTCGCGCTTGCTGTCTACTTACACAAGTTCCTTTTTTAAAAAGCTTAGCCTAAATTTTAAAAGTTGGTCATTCACAGTCCGAATTATTTTCGGTTCATTGATGATTTGCTGGTGCTTTGGTGTTTTTCACCCTACAAAGTTAGTATTTTGAAATCTCGCCAATTTAAGGGTAATTCTTGGAAACGCTGAACATTCTTGTTTCTATAGCAGCTTAAATAAGGTATTATTCTCCAGTAGTGTAGCAGCTCTCATAAGGTTGTTATTCTAGTGCTGGTCCTCTAGTGTAGCAGTTGCTATTGTTTGGGGGGCTGGGAGCATAGTTCCTGTTGCTTGTTCTATTGTTCTCTCAAAGGGTAGCGAACCACTCATGTGAGTCCTTGCGAGAGCTGAAGTGTAGCAGCTCTCGTAAGCTTGTAATTCCGCTGGTCCTCTAGTAGTTGCTATTGTTTTTTGGGGCTAGGGGCATTGTTCCTGTTGTTTGTTCTACTGTTCTCTCGAAGGGTAACGTGCCATTAACGTCAGTTTGCAAGAGCCGCTTCCCGACCCTTATCTTTCACATACCTGATGACCGCACTCTTGCGTTTCAGCGGTCCTGTTGTAAGGTCATGGTAGGCCCAGCTCCACGCGGTCACCTCTTGCATTCCATACAATACCTATCAATGAAAATAGTTCACGGCCATATTCAGAAATGACAATGTACAGTACTGGAATTACCATCGGTGCACCAAAAGCTGGTCGTATTTTCATAAAAATACAATGTACCTTGATATCCCGCAGCCAACGCTCAAGATCAGCTCGCTGTTTGACTTGAACAGTGTTGCGACAAAACAGCTATAAAAAAAATTATAAAAATAAATAAAAAAATAAAGCAACTTTATTTATACACGGTTTGTGTTTAAAGCTGGAAGCTTGCGGGGCCGTGTATATGAAACAAATATAACATATTTAAAAATATCAATTAGCCGACGCGAAGCGCGGGAAAACACATTTGAGCGAGCCACGATTGGTTTTGGTTTCACTTCTGATTGGTTGAGAAAGTGGCGCGAATTTTTTAAACCAATCACAAAACAAAGTAGAGCAAGAAAAACAGAATAAAGGGATGCTTTCGACACTCAATTAAAAACCGCTCTATTAAATCAATTTGCCTGCCTTGCAGGTTTGAGTATACGTGGGCAATACAGCAACATTAAACAATATTATTTTAAAAAGAATACCTCGGATGCATGGCGCATTGCTCCTGACAGGATCTCGGTAAACGTCTGTCTTTTGATGGGAGCAATAGCCCTGACACAGGACAGCAGGGTTTTGTGCATCTGCAAAAACATTTAAATAACAGTTACGCAATATGTAATTTATGAAGTGCATAGCACAAGACAGTTACACGGGCAGGGGCAAGGGAAGGGGCTGTTCCATGGGAGGAGCCCAGGGGGGTGTAGGGAGGGGCGCAGCGAGGTCTCACCACTTGGACTTGGAACTTGAAAAAGAGGCCTGAAATGCAAGAAAATCATGGCAGGCCCTCAACTAGTATACAATCATTAATCTGTCTTCACCACTGTAAGGGTCAGATAATTGCCATATCGGTGTGATCATTGACTTAACTGCATTAACCTTGCTTTCAAAGATTTACCGAAATATCCTCTCTTACAGGTAAGCCCCTGGGGGATTAATGTCATGGCGAGAAGGAATATGAGAAGGGGGGTGGAGAGGAGAGGGGAAGGTGTTTCTTGGAGGTCTCCTCACCCTACATAAACTGTAGAAATTGTAAATAATAACTCTTGTTATGTGGCAAATAAATGAAGATGATGATGATGATGATGATGATGATGACGACGACGACGACGATGATGACGACAATGATGATTAATAGAGACAAACATTCTAGCCAAGTGAATAACTTACATATTTGTAGCTGTACCGCCAGACAGCAAAGGCTACGTCACACAAAGTTTTTCCCAACCAGTCAGCACAAGCGTCTACAAATTGACAGGCCTCGTCTTTCTTTAGTTTCGGCATTGTGTCCTTAATCTGTAAACAGAATGGCATCAAACTTTATAAAAATAGAGTCAACAGAAATTGTGGATAACAAGTAGTTTGGGGAGGAGCCCTATGTACAGCTTTTCAAAAGACATTATGCCGGTATTATTAACAAGTTTCACGATCACAGGAAGCCAACACTAATGGTTTGATTTCATAGAACAGTACTCGACAAATGACAGAAACCCATTAGGAGCTGAGTATGACCAACAAGACGTTCTTCTAACTTGAAATTGCACTGTTAAAATTCAACTGCATTTTTGTTCAAATCACTATTTAACTGCTTGTCGCTCAATTTTCAGTAGGTTGATGTTTAAACATCTTTTGGTGAATAAATATTACTCGTTGTCATTGCGTGACTCGAAGTGCCACTGACGATTTGGCCAGGTGAAAGCTTGGGTCTGGTCGCCGACAAAACCACAAAAATGAAACCAAGGGTAGAGCAAGAACTGCGCTTGGCCCATGGCCAGTGCGGTCAATGATGGTGAGGATGGAAATGGATTAAAATGCAGACAAACTACAAACATGAAAAAATGAAGCCTGTGTTTTTTAGTTATGCTACAATCCCAGTGAAGTTTTGTAAGCAATCTGAGGCTTTAACAGAAACATCCCTTTATCCCCAATTGAATGGCTGGCCAATCTCCACTGTTGTTTGCAGAACTGCTTAAACAGCCTACAGGAACATAATGAATACCTTTTGACAGACACTGAGATAATTGCCTGTGTAACCAACTGCAGCAAGGGTGAGCGTCACCTCTTTGAACATGCCACATCTTGCGAACACTTCCATACAACATCCTGTGTGAGACCTGATAAGAAAACACAATAAAACCCATTGTCAGTGAGTGAAATCATGATAGATGTCAAATTTAAGTGAGAGGTACTAACTTGAAGCTTAAATCTCTGTTACTGGCAGTATAGTCGCAGCTGGGGACTAAGTTCAGTAAGGGTTATGTTTGTTTTGTCATCTCAGTTTATGTTTGTCTGCCTGTCTGTCTGTCTGTCTGTCTGTCTGTCTGTCTGTCTGTCTCAGTGGTTTCATTAACTTTTGAAGTAGGAGGGTTCTTTTGATAGAGTAAGTGGGTACCCCCAGTGAGACGAGGGCCGAAGGCCCGAGCCGCTAGGGGGGTCTGGGGGCATGCCCCCCCGGAAAATTTTTAAAATTAGACTCTCGGAAATGCATTTTCCAGGATTCTGAGGTGGAAATTTATCATTCTACATCCTCATTTTGCCAACACAAATTGTGAATAATTTAATGAGCTTTTTACCCACTGGCACAAAGTGACTTAATAAAAAACAATATTGCAACTGTTCACAGCTTCAGAGAATTTAGTAAATTGACAAACATTGTGACTTAATTAAAACACTACTACAACTGTTCACAGCCAGAGAATTTACTAATTCGACAAGCATTGTGACTTCGTTAAAACACTACTACAACTGTTCGCAGACTCGGGGAATTTACTTAATTCATAACATGAATAAAAATTATTAAATCTAACTCATTGGCTTATATTGTTTACTTTGTTTACAAATAAACAGTGCAAAGAGCATATCAAAAATCTGAAACCAATCTGCAATGTTCCTCAAACAACATTCACGCCGCGCGCTCTCATGCAGTGTTTGTTTATTTTTTAAACTGTTAGTAATTCAGCAGGCTTGAAAGTTCTCAGGGTTCTCACAATAAGCAAAGAAGAGCCAGTCTTTGATTAGTTATATTTGTATGCATCCTCAGAGACACAGGGGGCTGATAGTCAGGGCGAAATGAAGTAAACAAAGCGGCGAAATCGGTGGCCAACGAAAGTTTTTAAGAACGGCGATTTTGATGATTTGTTTGTATGAAAGGTCGTCGCGGTTCACTGACTCTTTAGACATGCAAATGCACTTTATTTATACCCGTCAGTGCAAGGTTATTATGTTGAAAAAATGACCTGTGAAGTATTAAGAACTCACCTTTTGATCCCTTTGAAACGACAAAAAAATTGTCAAGGACTCCTTGAGCAGATCGTTTATTCCTTGCGGCCATTTTAAAACCATGTGCTTTTCAGTCGTGTGAAATGTCTCGTGCAAATGTTATGCAACAGCTGATAAGAGAGGGTCCTGGTAACTACTTTGATATCGTAGGCGATGCGTTTCGCCAAGACACTCGATGCGATCAAACTTTGAAATTGATTACTTTGCTTAAAAAAACCCCTCTGTAATCTGGACACAGAAATATTAGTTTTCATGAGAAAAAGGACTGCAATTCGGAGATACAATTCCTGGTTAACTAGACTCTGCTAGCAAAGCGGGAGAGTGGTGGAAAGATGTTTCGGTTTGTCTGAGTTTTAATAGATCTAGTATTTGTCCACTTGAGACTATTATCGTGAAGGCGGGTACTGTACTCAGAGTAGACGGGTGCCGGTACCCGGGTCCCGGCTTCTAATAAAACCCCTGCTGTCTGTCTGCCTAACTGCCTGCCTGCTTACAGTCTGTTGGTCTGTCTCTGCAGTGTCTGACTGTCTGTCTGTGTCTGCCAGCCTGCCTGCCTGCCTATCTGCCTGTCCACCTGTCTGCCTGCCAGCCTGTCTGTCTGTGCCATGCCTGCCTAACTGTCTACCTGTTTGTCTGTCTTTCTGTCTGTGGCCTGCCTGTCTATCTGCCTGCTGCCTGTCTGAAAATCTGTCTGCTTGCCAGCCCAGTTTGCCTGTCTGTCAGTCAGTCTGTTTGTCTCTGTTTTCATGTCTGTGGACTGTCTGCTTGTTTGTCTGCTAAAATTGCAACTCAAAATGTGTAATACTTACGTTCGATGCTTCCTAAGGAACTCTATCATTGATGATCTTAACGAGGGCCACTTGTCTCCCCTAAAAGCAAGACATCACAAATCAAACTTAAACGTGAACTTACTCCAACATGCTCTTTCAGCTACAATCTACAGCATCACACCAGATAAAAAAGCACTTATTATATTATAATATTATATTTAGAAGCAAAAATGGACATGTACAAGAATCAACTAAAAAATGGAAGCACAAAACCTTACTTGCAAGTCTTCCTGACATCTTCAAAATTGGCAAAACTGGGATCATTCTTGAAACACAAACTCATCAACTGTCCCTCAAAATCCTTTAGTCCATGTTTAGACACCTCCTTACCAAACTAACAAATAAGATGCAGATATAGGATATACAGGCTTCAGTCAGCTGTAAGAGGATGAGGTACAGCCACTAACAGTATAATATTCATTCCCTAGATTGAATGCTAGGTAAGTCTATCGCAAGTTACATGCAGCATTTTTGTCATTACCCTAATACATGACTTGTATGCTGGGACCCAATATTAAAGTTCTTACATCTTTCTTGATCTTCTTCAGCACTGCACTCAGTCTATCTTTAGAACTCCAGTTACCAGTCTTGCCTAACAGGCCATCAACAGCATCGGTGAGGCTCTTAACCAGCAACACAGCTTCCTTGCGTAAAGACAAGCCATCCGGACCTTGAAATGAATTCCAATATTTTAGCAACCCACTTAGCTATGAAAGTCCATGAAAATAGTCAAACGTCCCCATTATCGACATGTACATGATGTATGTTAATGCTGTGAAATGCAATTTAAAAAAGTTAACAACAAAGAGTAGCTGGTACTTCTGGTCAGCAGTATTTGTTCGTTTGTGCAGGCTCAGTCTACTTCGCCAAGTTGTACTACATGTAGCATACCAGAGTTTGGAGTTTTTAGCAGCTTTTAACTTTGTTTAAGTACATTCATCGAATTCTTCCCCCCCCCCCCCCCCCCCTCCTTCCTCTTGTCCACTGTCAACTCATTTTTCACTTTCCATTGGTTTTGTTTCAAAGTAGCCAGGGCTCAAACTTGTAGTAGCTGGGGGAATTCCCCAGCCCCTGGCCCATAGTGACAGCCCCGCAGCTGTACTTCAAATCTTATTGTAAGCATTGGAAAGGTATATTACATGTACAGAAGTTTCACAAGGCATTTCTTTAGCATCAATTATTAATACACAATACATGACTACATATTACTGACTAAATGTTACCTCATTATGACATACATGTACTGTACCTGACTTTCGCTGGCCTTCCTTGAAGATGCAAAGTGCAATCTCATAATTCTTCTCAATGCCATTAATTTCATTCAGCTTATTTACCCAGCTGTCAGGAAAAAGTGGTCAAAAGTCGTCTAAGAATAAATTCATTGTACTCTACAGCCTCGGAAAACTAAAATAATGTCTCACCTTTTATGCCTACAATGTACATGTACGTGCAAGATACAGTACAGTGCAGTTATAGAGGTTTGAGCCACAAAAGTACTGGTACACAAATGTAATAGTTGTAAACACAGGACATAAAGCATTCATTCATTCATTTATTCAGTCGCTCACTTGCTCATTTGTTTACTCATGGGTGGCTGTGTTTGTCCATCCATTCATTCATTCATTCATTCATTCATTCATTCATTCATTCATTCATTCATTCATTCATTCATTCATTCATTCATTCATTCATTCATTCATTCATTCATTCATTCATTCACTTGTTTGTTTGTTCAATCTTTTGCTTGTTTGCTCTTATGTGCATTCATCTGTTCATTTCTTTTGGTTTGTTCATTGTTGTTGTTCCTTCTTTTATCATTTTCTAGTTCATTACTTCCTTGGTTCCCTCACTCACTTGCTCACTTATTCATTTGTAAATCAGTCTGTTTGTTCACCCATTCCTTCATTCATTCATTCTTTCATTTATTCGTTCATTCGCTTGTTCGTTTTTTTGTTCATTCGTTGGTTTGTTTGTTCGTTCGTTCATTCGTTCGTTCACTCAGTCAGTCATTCCCATAAAGTGGTATGATGATTGAGAAATGTCTGTTGTGATTTTTTGTCTTGGGTCTCTACAGTGCTGCAGCCCTTCAGGGTCCATAGTACACACTAAACAATAGCCACAGACCTTGTGTAGATGTGAGATGGAATACATCTACTCCCAAGTGTTTTTATGACATTAACCAACACAAAATTCAGTATTTGACTGTTGATTTTTGTACTGAGTACTGGTGAGAGAACCACTGAAACACAAGCCCACAACAAATTCTGTTGATAGAAAATAATACAACATTGATTAGTGTTCACAATATTATTTATTATACATTTTTTAAATAATCATGCTATCATAATTTTATTATTACATGTAATATCATGCCATGATGACACTAGTTCTTTTTTGCAACTACATGTCCATGTACATGTAACATAACTGATAGGGCCAATAACTGATGTAAAATCAACAAGTCAGAATGCTTCATTGCTAGTCCAATATTATCCCAGCATTGGATTAGGTAACGTTTCTCAAGCTCTTTTTCAGTCATGTAAGTCATCTAACAAGTCTCTTACTAACCATTAGTGCAAGAGCAAAAATTCAGTATTTCACTTTTTTCTTCCAGTACAGACCTTGCACTTGCGCATGTAAGCATACATGTACATGTACATTATGTCCACATGATGATGACGACTCATGCTCAGGTTATCAAAAATGTCAGTCACTACTGCAGTGGTCCATTTTAACCCTTTAAGTCTCAACATCAACAATCCTTATTCCTACCCAACCAAAATAATAATAATAACAATATAATATAACATTATAATGGCCAAAGTATGGAGGCAGCATGTCCAAGTTATGGAAGCAGTGTGGCTGAGTTATGAGTTACCAAAAACAAAATTAAAACCAAAACATCCACATGACTTGCATTTTTTACACATTGAAAAGCAGTTCTAACCTTTCTTTTGAAGGTCTCCAATGTGGTTGTTATTGGAAAGTATGGGTAGCAGTTGTTGCTGACATAAAGATTAGCACAAAGGGCTGCAAACAGTTCCACTACAAAAACCTGTCAAAGGAAGAAAACAATGTTACATGTATTTAAGTAATGTATTTGTAGGAAACCCAGTGGCTGGACTCTTGATCAGGCAGTCCAGGTTTGAGCCCTGGCAGTGTTAAAGAAAACAACTAAGTTTTGATAATGCAACACAGGAGTGTAGCATGCAATTTTCATGGAGTATGCACGAAACAGGAAGCGAGCACTAAAGGCACAAGTTGCTGGGGGGGGGGGGGGGGGGTCTGTGGCATGCCCCCAGGAAATTTTTAATTTTAGGGGTTCGGAAATGCTATTTCCCCAGTGGCCTATCAGGCTGGAGCTTATACTGGTTTCTGAAGCATGAAGCGTCTAGGAGTATTTCTACTACCCTCTGGATGAGATGCTAGTCCATTGCAGGGTTACTCCCAGTATTAAATTTGCCGGTACCCATTAATACACCTGGGTGCAGAGAGGCACTGAGAGAATAAAGTGTCTTGCCCAAGGACACAACCCATGACCCTGCCAGGATGGTGAATAAAATTATGCAGGTTGTCAGAACAATTATGTATATGGAACCATATACATTATATGTCAACTGTGGAAGTGAAATAAAATGAGTGAATGATGGTCGCAGTTATGAAATGCAATGTAGACAATCACATATTGGCATTTTTTTCGGCTAGAAAAAAGCCAGATTTCTTGTGACTAATTAATCATAAAATAATATACATGTACTGTACCTTGAATGAGACATCTATTGGAGGTTTGATCTCACTTGAGGAAAGGAATTGACTCTTTGCTTTAGTAACAAGCAGCTCTGCCTCTTTCACTACTTCCTGTAGATCAAAATTTTACACAAATTTTACACAAGTTTCAGTTGCATGGTCATAATGTTATGGTTTAGATTTATTGACAATTTAAAAGTTTAAAGCAGGTTTGATATTAATTTTCCTTTGTTTTAGATTATGCTGCATGAGCATGAGACAAAGAAAAATCAAGTATCAATGATTCAGAGGGTCGCCCACTACCTCTCGGAACAAGATACTTCATTGGTTCTTTAAACAATAGATAACAGCTCATAACAATGCCCCTAGCCCTGAATAACAGGTAGTGGTAGAGGGCGAATGAAAATAGAGGTTCCAGAGAGGTAGTGTCTTACTGGATTCAGATGCCGCCAACAATGATGTTGCTAACACACATTTTACTTACTGACCTGTTGTTTCTCCTTAGGACAGTCATTAGACAAGGAAGTCACACAGAATGTGTTTATGTACCACTCAATGGCTTGTTCAATGCGTAGACTAGAATTGACTTGTGTGCTAGTTAGAATGAATGCCAAGACCTTTTTCAGTGTCTCTTCAGGAATGTCTGATGGTGAAGGAATCTTTTCTGTCTCAGCAGAACTGCCGTTATTAACGAAGGCAGTGAGGAGCTCCTTAGTGCTTGCATAATCCATGTTCCCAAGAGTACATTGTGAGAATGGCGTATTGCCTCTAGCATCTGCAAGAGATAACAAAAGTGATGACTGTTAAGCTATGCTTAATACATTATACATGTATAGTACTTATGCACAGTTGATAGAGTGGCTTGAAATACATATATACTAAAATTTTTGTGTCAAGGGTTCAGAGACTTCACTACATTTATTTCACATCTGTGGGTCTACAGATCTGCTAACAGTGCTTTCAATAAGATTTTAAGTAGGTTTCCACCCTTGTGCTGCAACTGTCAGAGAGCAATATAAGAAGCTGTAATATACAGTAAGCTGCAATATAAGGGAGGTGCATGAATTTTAGCCAGTGATTCACCTCAAAGAACCCACCAGAGCTTGGGTGGATGCCAGGTCTTATTGAAAGCACTGTGTAAAATAGCCTGAAGGTCTGTAGATTTAACATGCATTAAGTTCACAGGTCTGCAGCAAGACTGCAGTTCTTATTACAGTCATATTTGAATGTGGTAAACACATACCTTGTAAACTGGTTAAGTTATCTTCAGGCTTGATTTTCTCCACTCTCATCTCTCAACTCTGGTCTTTGCTCCCCTCCTCCCTCCTGCCCTTTTTTGAGAGGGGAGATGGGGCATGGGGGTGAGTGCTGAATAATTTTCCCATACAGCTGCTGGTTATCAAGCCTATAGCCACAGTCAGAAAACTGTTGTATGCGACAACAGTGCATCACTCACCTTTGAAAGCTGTTTTGGTCATAACATCTTTTGGAATGTCTGTTGAGATTGGCAAAGTCAACACATTCAAAGCTTGAGAAATCTTTCCAGCTTTGGCCAGTAACAGCACAAATTTCTTTCTGTAGGTAGCAATGTTTGTTAGCTGCTGTTCACTTGAGGTTAGAGATACCCCGCCATAATCATATAAGTTCCTGTTCTTTTGCATTACTTTACAGCTCAACATGTATGATAAAGCATCTGAGAACCTAAGAAGGGAAAAGAAAGCAGAATTACTAGAAGTAAACATGGTGCTTTTAATAAGATTTTTAGTACAGCTGTAGGTAGGAGGCTGCCCTTGTATGGCATCCATCAGAGAGCTGAGAACACGTCACATTAATAGGCAGCCACATGAATTTTAGCCAACGATTGACCTCAAAATACCTGTTGGAGCTGCGACAGGTGCAGGGTCTTCTTCAAAGCACTGTAAACACTATTTTCTGACAGACCAGTTGGCAGATGATGGAACAATTCACTACTGTACATGTGTCATGTATATTATTGTAAGATGGTCAAACAAACACACACCCCTGTAAAGAGACTGAGGCAGGAAAACAGGCAGACAGACAGACAGATAGACCAACAGACCAACAGACAGACAGAAAGAGAGAGAAAAGTGTATAAAAAATGACCAAGGAAAAGATGAAGAGGCATCTAAAGCAAAGAAAGGGAGACGAGAGGAACAGACTTTGATTCTCAAACTGTTTAATAATTATACTGTACAATGTACAGTAATGGCAAACAGCGGGCAGGCAGAAAGACATGTTACTGTAGTAACATGTTTTATACCATTTGTCATGTACATTATGAATGTGTATGTTGTGGTTTAAATTTTACCTTGGTTTAAAATTCTTCAAACCAGTTTGATTTTTATTTTCCTTTGTTTCAGATTATGATAATCAATACAAGACAATGAAAACTAAAAATCAAACTGGTTTGAAAAATTTTAAACCAAAGAAAAATTTAAACCACAACATGTACATTGTGTACCTTTTGTTTTTCTCCAAGAAAGCCAGTCTTGCTTCAACGACATCCTCATCCTCTTTGATGAAATCACATCCTAATTTACCCGCAAAACATTTGACAAGCAATCGATCATTCCATTTCCTCATTTCAAGAATCCTAAAACAGCAATAAAAAGCACACTGAACATTAAAGTGTCAAGTGAATAATAGAATAATTATAAAATAACATTGTTCAGTCTGATGACAATAATAGGGAGCAGGGATAGCGCATTGGTGAGAGTGCTCGCCTCCCACCGATGTGGCCTGGATTTGATTCCTGGACCAGTGCCATCTGTGGGTTGAGTTTGTTGTTGGTTCTCATTCTTGCTCCAAGGGTTTTTCAGTTTTTCACCAGGTTCTCCGGTTTTCCTCCCTCCACAAGAAACCAACACTCGATTGGGAATATAGAGCCTCACAAACTTCCAGCTTTAAATACTACCATGTCTAAACAAACTTAAGGTAGTTTATATGTTATTTACTTACTCATTTTATATTGTAATGAACACAAGCAAGATGTTGGGTATTACCATAATAATTACAAATAGCGACACGTAAAAAATCAGCATCATTGCCTGATGAAGACTTGTAGTATTGCAGTCGAAATGTCGGGATCAACAACTCAAAGCAATTCCATCGTGAGACAAACGAAAAAACATTCATCTTTCCTACCATAATAAATATTATTACCCAAAATAATTTGTAGCTATACCGTACATGTACATGTTGCTTACCTCTGCTTGATATGACTGTGGTTACTGACCTGATATCACCAAATGTTTGGCTGAATTTGACTTGAAATTACAATAGAAAAACAATACAAGGGTGTGCAGAGACCTCAGCAACATACAAGAAAACGCAGGTACGTGACTGTATGTAATAAACATGTATACATGTAGCATTTCTGTGAATGAATACATTGTACCACAAACAACATCACATAAATTATAATCATACTGTTCTTACTCTGTCAAGCCGGTACTCTCAGGTGAACAGATTAAAGCTCCATTGACAGCATTCTTTAATCGTTCTCTAACATTGTCCTCCACATTCTTGGGAAGATCAGGATGCATTAGCACTTCAATCCATGCCTTCCGCAAGCTATTCACAGAAAGCAGTGTGAATAAATGTACAGTGTAAAAACAGTACCATGCACAGCAAGAAGTAAAAGTAGCATCGGCTTGTTGGGAGAGCAAGAGAGCACAATATAAATGTACAGTAGTATTGGAGGGAATAAACCAATAATTACATATATAAAAAAGGCACTTCCAAAAGTTGATGTCATTACAGGTTTGTGGAATCATCGTGAACTAACTGGGCCCCTATCTTGGCTGTTAAAGTAATGGCTTTAACATGTAACTACATGTAACTTTTGATGTTATAGGCCCAAAGCACTCTTTAAAAATTTCCTTCTACATGTAAGGGCAACAGCCTAGGATATTATAATTACAGTCATCTTTCTCAATGACAAAGAAATCAAAATTCTATACTGCACTGTACCTTTTAATTGCCGTAGTAACTTGATGGGATGGCAATCTGTTTATATTTCAAAGAATAATAACCCAAAATTAGCATAATACAGAAACACTTATCAATTATCATCATTCAGATTTTTTTTATGCCAGTTTCCATGGAAACCACTTTTTGGCCATATACACCAAAATATTATACACCACACAGTCATAGCCTAATTTGAGTGTCAGTACCAGTTCTGAACAATGTAAACAATAATAATAATAATAATAATAATACTGCGATATTATTAAACAATAGCACATTAAAAATCCCAACTGGTTGGTGGCTAACCAGGTGGCTATGTAGAAATTTAAGTCTGGTCAAGGGATATTGAACTTGGGACTATATAGAGGAAAATATTCTTACTACCGGTAGATAGTTGTAGGACAGAGTATTATTTTGAACCAGGGAGTCTGAAGATTTCAATCTAGCACCTGAAACCACTTGGCCACACCACCCTGAGCTTTTAATAAGATTTTTAAAGTAGGTGGTTGCCCTTCAATGCAACACCTACATGTATGTTGCTCGCCATTTTCTCGTGTATCAGATCTCATTATTAAAACGTTGCAGATAGGACAAGGATGATAGTACTTTAGTACCACTGTAAGAATAAATTCTTATATTATTTAATGTCAAGTACCTTTCATTGTCAGCTGGCAAAAGCACCACTGTCAAGGCATCAAGCACAAGAGCTGCTGGGCCAGGCTGATTCTCTGCTAGATATTCTTTGGCTTTACTTATCGTACTGGAGACACTCTCAATTAGATCAAACCCATACCTGTCATACCTGTCAAGTATCAGAATGAGCATGAAATAATGCACGAATCTCATGCAAAATTTAACAGTACATTCCAGCGTGATATCAACAGGGCTACCAGGTACATGTATTAGCACTCATATTTAAGAATGTATACATGGTATAACATACATAACACACACAGATATTTTGCGAGTTGCATAGTTTGAGCAATGAGCAATATCCACTCATATTAAACTGATGTACTGTACAGTATATTCAGAGCATTACTTACCTCGCCCAACCACCAAACAGCCAGTCAATACGGTCATAACCACAAGAATCTTCATGATAATCATAGCAATCTTCACATCCATTACTATCGTAACTACCACAGCTGTCGTAATGGCAGTCACAATGACAGGAAGGACTGGATGGCCGAGAGTTGAAGTTGCCAGATGAGTTGTTTAGTTTATCTTTCAGAGTTTCCAAGAGCTCTGCAGCCTTTGCAGCTGAATTATAATAACAGAAAGAAATACTTCAATATCACTTACCAACCAGATTCCAGATAGGGAGGGAGAAAAAGAGCGAGGGAGGAAGAGAAGAGGAGGGAAGGACAAAGGGATAGAGGGAGAGACAGACAGTGGGATAGGGAATGAAGGAGGAATGAAGGGAGAGAGGGAGGGGGAAGAAGGAAGGAGGAAGAGGGTGAAAGGGAGAGAGGGAGGGTGGAGGATGAAGAGAGGGAAGCAAAGGAGAGAGAAGGGAGGCAGTGAGGTACTTGTAGTGACAGAGAGGGAGGGAGGCAGAGAGGGAGAGAGGCAGGTAGGGAGGGAGCCAGGGAGGCTTACAGTGTGCACATCTTACCACAGCAAATGTTTAAATAAGCACTCAAATTCTTAGCTGGTGAATGCAGGTGTATTTCCAGCTATATTGACTTGCATACATGTACATTGTATTTACATCATATCTAATTGTAAGTTGGACTGTACAACATTTTTAACTGACCACAAATTGTGGCAGAACAGGACTTAACCTATTCATGACAATTACACACCACTTGCATTGATGCTGAAAATTATCTGTACATTCTCAACCATTTAAGAATAAAGATAGCAAGTAACACTATGTACAAGTACAATAATTATTAACACTAAGATTGGCTCCCAGTGAAAACAAGGAGAAGTGAGGCCCATATATACCTGCTGCTAACATTGACTCAGACTGTTCATCAGCAGCTAAGCACTTCAGCAAAGAGTCTTGAACAGAGCTCTGTGAAACAAAAAGTAGTGACAACAGTAGAAGTAAGTAATGATGACATCGCATATTGTTATATTTTGTCGCCCATTCATTGTAACTTCATTACTAATAAGAGTTTGACTTATTGGCAAATCTAATAATACCGTATTTTCTCAATTAAACGCCCCCGGCGTTTATTTCAAAATTGGCCTTGTGGACCAGGCGTTTATTTGAAGCCGGCGTTTAATCGGGGCCCGGCGTTTATTACTGAAGTGCACTTTTCTAGCTTTTTCTGTCATTCTTTTATTGTGATTTATTGTAACCCATCCTACGAGATCTAGGGCAGTTTGTCAACGCGGAACGAGTTTTCCCTTCGTACCACTGTAGCAAACTGTCCCCGAGTCTGTGCATTATCAGTAATGAGACCTTATGACAACACGAACAAGAATATGCTATGTTTTATTTTGTTATTCAGCTTCCATTCTTGTTGGTTCGAACGCAAATAAACGCCGGGGCCTCGATTAAACGCCCCCGGCATTTATTTTAAAATCAACCGTTTTGACCTGGCATTTATATGAGGCAGGCGTTTAATCAGGGTCCGGCGTTTAATTGAGAAAATACGGTAAGCTTTGCTTCACCGGTGAGTCAACAAGAAATATACAAAGGTGATATGTGATCTTCGCAGTGAATTTCCAATTTAAGCAATTGGAAAAAGAAGCCTGAAAAAAATCAGGGCTTCCCGTTGAAGCCCTGATTTTTTTTTTTTTTTTTTTCAGGCTTCTTTATTCCAATTGCTTAAATTGGAAATTCACTGCGAAGATCACATATCACCTTCATATATATCCGCAGTTCACATATGAATCATTTCATATACTACACGTCAAGAAATATACAATGTATAAGTACCACTACCTCTGTCACCATGTAGCACCTCACATTTAATTAACTACTGGTCTAAGAACAACAAGAACTAGATTAATTTTGTTTGAGTACACTGCAACATACTGCTTTCCTCTTTGCCATCTTTCGGAGTTTTTCCCAAAATGCATTCTTGGAATATGCATTACAGTGAGGATTGGTGCCTGTTTTCCAGGAGTCACACTAAAAAGAAAATTAAAAAATATATAAAAATATTAGTTTATACATGAACAATGTACATCAACATGGTACATTGTATGAATGAATTTGAAGCTTCCTTTTTACTTTTATTGAACTAATTATTGTAAACTGTCCATAATGTTATTGTGGGGTATCTGTGGAAAAACAGGAGATGACTTATTTTGTTATTAGGTTTTTAAATTGGTACAGTCAACTTTTAATTATAATTATAGATTGGGTATTTCAAATATGCTGTGTTAAAAAAAGAAGTGCCCATTTCAAATAACAATGATGTGTGGGATTACAGAAAAAATGCATGTACATGTAAGTACACTGCACAGGCTTTTGGGGTCAGTCCAGGAGTCCTATGGACGGCCACTTTTCAGAGAAAATTAATATGAATAACTGTATACAGAGTTTTTTTCGGCAAATTTGGAAATCTTTAGATACCTTTGCACTCACAACTGCAGAAAACACCTTGCATGCTCCTCGGGCCCTTCTATGGGGACAAAGTCAGGCCTTATAAAAATTTTGGACTCCCACTTTTTAAATCCTGGCTAAAAGCCTGACACTGCACATGCACAGGAGGCAATTTTTCTGCAATCTCACATCTTGTCCAGAGCCAATTACATGTAACTACATGTAAGCAACTTCCAATCAGCTTTCAAAATTCAACTGATGCTAAAATTAATCAGTTGATCAAAAGTATTTTACTCTTGCAACTCCATTGAAAATAAAAAAAAATCTTATTTTACGGGTTTAGAATTGAAAAGCAGATGGAATTGTTACATGTACATCTTACTTCTTTCACGGGTGCATCGCAGACATAGCAATAGCACTGCTCACAATAGCTCTCGTTGCATGACACTGTTGCCGTGGTTACATTGCTCTGAACAAACTTAGAAGCTGCACAGTGTTCCCTCGCATGTGGCAAATTTGTCGCTGGCTTGTAGTATGTAATGGCTACATCTTTCTTGGGCTGATTGCCTGTTTTATCAAATGTTTGAGCTTTCTTGTCATTGTCAATTTTTTGTCTCTTTCTTGGAGAATAATCCTCAGGTAAAATAAACACAACATCATCATCCTCAGCATCATCCCCAACACAAATTAGAGGGGTATGTTTTTCTGATGTTTCAAGCTTGACATCTAGTTCACAACATTGTTGTTCTGTTAGCTGTTCCTTCAGTTCTTTAAATCTCTTTGTGAGTTCTTCTCTTTCTTTTTCACAAAATTCAAGCTGCAAAAAATGATAGAAACAGGTGTCAAAAATCATGGTCAGTGCACATGCACAATATACAGTACATGTATACAGGGTTTTCAAGACCTGGCACCTGGCACCTATTCACTTTATCCTTCAGACACCAGATTAAAGCACTGGTACCATTACCGTATTTACTTGAATAAGCGCTGCCCTAGAATAAGTGCCACATTTTGGATGAAAGAGTTAATACGTGCTACCCCCATGTAAGCACTGCGGCCCCAATGCAATGCTTATCCAAGGAATCCTGTATAATTAAAAACCCACTACAAAGCAACTCTAAAACAGTATTGGAAATATTTCTTTTCATCAAAAGTGATGTATTTCAGTTCAGGGTGATTGCATTTCACCGTTCACCCATTAAGTTCTCTATCCAGAAAGTACCGGAAGAGATGCATTGTGACAATCAAAAATGCCTATAGATGTAGAAAGATAGAAAATAAACCATAAAATTAAAAGAAAAGATTTCTTTGACATGTCCAATTTTTTAGTAAGCACCGCCTTCGAATAAGCACCACATTTGAGTAAATACGGTAAGCCATCTTGCTCCTCCAGTATCTAGGGTAAAACAGACTTGCAAGTACATGTGTTTTGTACAGCAGCCATCTTCTAATTTGTGTCAAGAAGACGCTTTCCGTTATATTCTCCTTAACTACCAATAATGATAACACCTCACTATAATGTTTTTGTTTGGAAACAATCAGAAGCCATACCCTTCTTTTAAGCTGAGCTGCTCTTTGGAAAATATTCCCATCACTGGAGGGAGTCTCTGCAGCACTATTGTGTGGTGATTCTTCCCTCTTACGCTTCTTTTTTGGTGAGGCAGTTCTAGTACTACTGCGCACCTAAGAAATGGTATGATTATTGAGACTCTAGCATAAATGCACAGTAAAAGGTTAAGTACATTTTTATTTCTTTTGTTTAACATTTTTATTATTAATTATTTAACAAAATTTCCATAGTTTCTCTTTGTTTACAATATTATTGTTCATGATGCTTAATAACAATATTGAAAATACCTACATGTATGGCCACATTTTTGTAGTGTTTTGTTCACTTTTTAAGAATTTTGCATAAGTAAAAAATTCTGATGTATTAAATCGACAAGTGCTGTGGACGTGTACTGCAGGCAAAATGAAGCAATCTTCTCATTTCTGATCTTCCGGTGTCAGATGTCAATATTATGAAACCTTGTGTATTAGCATAAATGACACTTAAAACGTTGTAAACACAACCGATAACGGCTACGAATCACTTGGATATTAATAAATTACAATTCAAGAGTTAAAATATATTCTCTCCACGCTGCTTTGTAATGGAAAAAGCGAACAGATACACGAAATGCACATGAAATTCATCTCGCGCGCACTAAGCACACGCCGTGTAAGTTCGCGCCAAATAACAAGAGCTGAACTATTATCCTTAAAAGTAGCTTCTTTAAGTTAAGAATGATATTTCCTTTTTGTAAACATAACCTTCTAAATGATCATCACTAGCAAATCCAGAACAAACAACTATTGAAAATGCGCCCACGCAACATCGATCGACAACATAAAGCGGGCTTCATGTCGGGTTGTCGATGGAGAAAAATTACTTCCAATTACAAAGGAATTTCCATTACAGTGTTTAGAAAAGTTCAAATTATTGCTAGGGTTTGCTTCGACTTATTTTTAGCATTATTAGCAAGGATTATGTTAATAACTGGATGAAAAAAACTTACCGTAACTTCAACCACTTGTACCTCGTCGTCGTCCATCTTGGATGCGCGCAATGTATTTGTCATGTGACTTTCAAGATTGGCGCCAGATGGGACAAGCTTTTGATTGGCTTATTTTTCTGACATCATTGCAGGCCAAAAAAATCCCAACTCCCACTCCCTAGGTATCCTTGGGTAGTCGGATACAACACGTCTTACACTGGTAGAGAAAACACAAGCCACGAAAATAGAGAAGATGAGATGATCAAGGGACAATGGGGCTCACAAAATGGCTGGAAATCGAGCCTAGGGGCTGACCGGCTTGGACAGCACATGACTTCCGGCGCGGCCGTCAAATTTCGGCACAAAAAGGCGGGAAATTTGAAAGCTTCTCTGTCAAAATGGCTTCCGTAAACAAAGCTAGATAAAGTTTTCAGCAAAACTATTTCTCCGACAACAGAGATAAAATGTTCCTGACTAAAAGTTGGACAATAGTTTTCCTGCACAACCAGAAAAAGTGTAACAAAAGAAAGACGAGGCAAAGCTTGTTCAGCAGGCCTGGATTTTCAGTGGTTTGCACAAACAGTCGATCGACTACATTGAAGCAGTGATGATTGCAGCGACCACGACATTTAGCGGTAGGCACTTTTATACACAGTAGGCAATATATATTTAAATTATTTTTAACACCTGATATGTTTGACTGACCTCGAGAGTTCGAGCGCTGAACGAAGTAAAACTAAATACGAGTTGTTCTGATAAAAGCAAGCTGAAAATGAAAGCAAAGTTGTTGCAATTTTTCATTGCACGTGGCGTTTATATTTCAGTCTTTCGCATTCATAGGTAGTACAGTTTTTTTTTTTTTCGCTTCTTAAAATGACGGTACGTCTAGTGGTGCTAGAAGGTAATTTTATAAAGTCTAATAAAAACTGTTTTCTGTGAAAGAGCAACAAACATATTGAATGAAAAATTTAAAATTATTTAAATTCGCCGTTAATTGGTTTCATATAGCAGTCGACTAACATTTGCCCGTAAAAGTGTAGAGATTTCATCAAAGCAGGACACACTGTGGGCAGATAAAGGCTTACATTTTGGCCATTACAAGCGTATTTTCTGTAAATTTATAAATTAGAGATGTCATTTCGCAAAAATCGTAAACCAAGAAAGAGAGTGCGATGAAGTTTCAGGTACTACCCCAGAGTAGGAAAGGGTCTTTCTCGTACCGGCCTCTTTTGAAGAAGTAAGAGTGAGTTTTGTCCAAAAAAAACACTAACCATTGAATGTTAATACCATTTATTTATTTATTTATTTCGCGAAAGTTGTTTTCCTTTGAATATTGATTATATACACATTTCTTCTATATTTTACTGTTCCCGGTTTACGTACGCCATGCACAGTGGATAAATGTTAAAAAATAATGCATCTGTACTTAAAAAAATATCCTTAAACGGTATAAAAAGTACATTGAGAGGATATATTCATTCTTTACAAAAGTCCATTATTTATTAATTAACTTTAAGCCATCATTATCCAACGCAAAATAAAAGTTTCCACCCTGATAAGATGTTCTTCCTAGCTCGCCAGGTATTGATTCCTGATCCAATCGATTTTTTGGCAGATCTCCGATGTAGCAAAGTATTTTATTCCAATTTTCTTAACGGAAATATGGCAAGTACACTGTACTCGAGATTCTACATCGGCCTGTCGACATGTTGACAAGTGTTGCCTAGCAGGATCACTGCCAAAAGGTCTCAAAACCGTGATCTCAGTCGAGAATCAAAAGACAACCGAAATATAGGCACGCAATGGGTGCAAAAATGTGCAACAGCAATTGAACAATTGACTATATACAATTTTTAGACTGGTACTTTAATTCGTAATTACGTTAATTTTAAATCTTCCGCAAAAATGTATCCCCCATTTGTGAAAAAAAACTGTGACAATTTCCAAGCGTTTTCTGACACAAGCTTTTAGCTAAATTTGCGCTTTCTTGAAATTTGAGTAAGTCCTATAAGAGCTGTAGAACGTGAAATTATTCCATTGTAATTATTACCCTGCTTATTTTACTCCTAATGGACAAAATTCGTTTCCCATTGATTATACATGTATTAGTCTGCAATAACAGCCTGACTTTTAATCCGCCCCCTCTAGTAGAAGATAATCAGTGGACATGGTTGAATATCAGGACAGAATAGCCCGGACACACACTCAAATATTGCGCGCGATTTTCCGTCAACGTGAAAAATGGTGCAATTCATACAATGTCCGGACCTGCTTTGGCTCAGTAAGGAACCCGCTACTTTCCAAAATCACGACCTAAAACTCTTTACATCCCTCTTTAGTCGGGTCTTTCTTACAAGCGATGTAAGCCAGTATGTGTTCTTCAAGGTACCCCAAGGGAAACTCCCCTTGACGAAGCACCTCGTAATGAAATTCCTCCAGTAAAAAATCTCCACCCAGCTCCCTCTCGGCTATGTCTCTGACGCGGGAAATTTCCATCTGACCGATCATGTAGCTGGTTACGAATCCCGGTGCACTTTGCGATCTCAGGATGTCTTTGTTGGCCAAATCAGTGTTATCTTCCCAGAGGTATTGCTTGTACAAGGCCAGCGCTTGCGATTTTGTCTTATTAGAGTAAAAATTGAGGTCGATGTCCACAATAGCACGGACTGCAGCTAGCAGCTGTAAGAAATGAATAAAAATTGAAGACATCAGTGATAATCTGTAGTCTCCAACTACTCCTTACAGGAAACGCTGGACAAAAAAGCTGATTATTTAGATGCGTTTAAAGGTCCATACTACCATTTTCAACCGGTTTTCATTAACGTTTTGCAGCTTCAATTATCATTCTCGGTTCTCAAAATTAGCAGATCACGCGTCATACATGACCGTCAATTCACGAATCACGGCCAGATTTGCGCTGTTTTCACGCGTCACGCGCTCAGTAATCTTTACTTAAATCGCGCTTCACACTAAACCCCTTCTACAGTCGTAAGCCCCACTGCTGGAGACCCATTAGTTTGACACAAATACACATAATCCACTACCACCCACAGAGTCTGTTTTCCCCTCGCTCTCGTACTCACCTGATAGTATATCATGCCATACTTTTGCAGCAATACTTCTTTGTCTAATCTGTCTGAGTAGAGTTTAGTGCCTTGCGGTAGTAGCTTGTACTCGACATAAGTTGTCCAGCCTTCGGTAAACCCGGCGAAAAAGTTATAGGCGGCCATCCAGTGAATTGCATCTTTACAGTCGTCTTCAAAATACTCGATGTAACTTTGAACCTGTTCCATGTAGAATATACATTATCAAGAAGAGAAAAAATTTAAAAAAAAATAAATTGTACGTGAACGAAAATTGATACGTGAAATGGTGACTTGGATAGTGCGAAATAAATATATTAAAGAAGCGTTCTTAAGTCGAATACTCAGAAAAAAAGATTTTTTGACTTTTCAGTCATTTTCTGAGTTCCCAAGTCAGTTTTTCGATTTTCTAGGTGTCAAGCCGAATACTCAGAAAAGAGATTTTCTGAGTATTCGGCTTGAGAATGCTTCTTTATTTATTTAAAGGACAATTTTTTTGATGTAGTGACAAATTCTCAAAGCTAATATGAAAAGAATTACACTAAAATTAGTGTAAAGGAGAATTCATATGTGTCACGAGCTGAAGAATGAGGTCGAATCTCAAACTCAAATTTTAATTTTAAGCCAAGGAACAACTGCGAGCCCGGCGGCGATCTTGCTCCAAAGGAAGGGCCTTTGAGGACGGGGTGGTCGAACATTTTTCGGCCATTTTATTAAAGCTTAAGATCTACCCAGCCTAGTCCCTAGGCGTTCTCTCTTGTCCTGTAGTCCGTGCGAAGTCTGGGGCGGGAGCGGGCGAGTCTCTACCGGTGACGTCATGACTCACAATAGGGTCCAGGTTTGACCGAGCCGAGAGCGCCAAGGGACTAGGCTGAGATCTACCCATACTGATGATAGTCTGGCGTAAAAACACGGGCGGGGCCTGGGAGGCTGCTGGTCAAACATTTTTCAGCCCTTTTCAAGCCTAATTTCTGTCAAATTGACGGGGGAGTGGCCCACCGTGCTTGAGATCTGCCCATACTGATGATAGTCTGGCTTATAACACGGGCGGGGCCTGGGAGCCTGCTGGTCAAACATTTTTCAGCCCTTATCGGGTATATAATTCATGTTAAGACACCATATTGTCGCCCTGCAACTTTGCTTGCAGTTAACATTTATTTACTGCTGTTTGCTTGCGGTTAGCATTTTACCATGTAGTTTGCTTGCAGTTAACATTTATTTACTGCAATTTGCTTGCGGTTAGCATTCATTCTGTGGTTGGGCGACTATATGTTTTTCACTGTTGGCGGCCATATTGACTTACCATGAAGTATATGCCCTCAAAAAGCCTATTTTCTGTCAAATTAGCAAGGGAGTGGCCCCCCGTGCTTGAGATCTGCCCATACTAAATGCTACTAACCTCTAGGTGATGTCCAGGCAGTTGTTCGTGAGCCGTAGTAGTATATTCTGTCCATTTTGGGCCAAAATTATCCAGGAAAAACGGCAATCCTTGAGTAGCTTTAACCGTGCAGTCCTTATTCCCCGGATTGTAGCTGTGGAACCTTGCATAGGGCTGGAACCAGGCCACGCAGTCTATTGGGCAATTTGGAACGGTTTTCTTAGCACCGCTATAGTAAAACAGCGGCCTGATGACTGGGTCAATATTATTTTTCATGGTCTGTGAAAAAATGGAGTTTCAGAATTAGAAGTTCGGATATCGTATCACCAAAATAAATGCCCAATTTATATTTGTGGACATGTGATGATCATTTTGTTGACGTGACAGTTTACCATAGCAAGAGTATAATCTATTAAAAATATATTTCATTTTAGCTTTAAATGCTTATAATTTTAGTTCTGGTCGGTAACTTCCATTTTTTGATACAACTATTTGGGATTCAACTAATCATAGCATTATCTGATTGAACAAGGAGCGACCCACATAGCAGTCAAACGCATTCCGCGCGCAATTCCCACCCAAACTGCCGCTTATAAACGTTACAAATTTTCCAAATAGTCACTGGAAAGTTAAGCTTTGTGCGTCGCATGTTTATGTCACAATAGCCCACGAGGCGAAGCCGAATGGGCTATTGACCCGTGGCCCTTGAGGGCGAAGGGTAGTAGCACCCAACTAGTCGGACAGAAAAAGCAATAATAAAGTTAGCAAATAATAAAGTTAGCAAATGCAAGTTGAAGAAAGATTTACTTGGGAATAAAACGAAAGAAAGCGTCATGAATTTCGCTACTCGATGACTATTACTAATAGTCCTCTAGTAGCGTAGCCAATCAAAATGCAGGATTTGCATTAGTCCACTAGTTGGGTGATACTAATAATCGCTATCCTCATAGTTTACCGGCTTGTAATTCAAACAATTTTTTTGCATTTACGCAGACTGTAACCAATTTACTGAAGAGTTGTCAATCTGACGTACGTAACATTTTTTTTCCAATTAAAATTTCATTTAGAAACATAGCTTTCAATACGTTACAATACCCCCTTACTGGACATGCTGTCTTAACTTATAATACATTGTATTACAGTGTCTTTACACATTTATTCATTTTAGGGCGCGTTCGTTTGGGAATATTCCGGAATAAGAATACATTCTGGAATATATTCCGGCTATTCTGCTCATGAGAGCAGAATAGCCGGAATGGAAATCCCAGTATTCCGGAATAGGAAGAGCAGCCAAACGAATGCTAACTTGCATTATTCCAATTATTCTTATTCCGGATTGATCCAAAACGAGCGCGCCCTTAGAACATAAGAGGACTTATTTTTTTAACTTTTAAGCAAGTCCGTTTTTGACAAGTTTTTCGAAATATACGTAACAATGAACGTAAAAATGTGTTAGCGAATGATAGAGTTTACTCACTTCGAAGGTGTTATTAATCCACAATTGCATAGCTTTCCACCGCTCAGGGCAATACGCCTGCGCACTTTGTGGATCGGCACACTTTACAAAGGCAAGGTCACCACTCTCGTTGCTAGGAAACGGCTTGCTATTGAACGACTTATCAGCATTTCGTAGTGCTGATTGGAATTGGTTCAGTGCAAGTACTTCATCCTGTTCTTCTGTGTACTGCTTAGCCACTTCCACAGCCTAAGAAAAGTACGAAAGAGAAAAGTTAAATAGTTATAAGGTTGATACTGTCTCGGGTTATCACTTCTGTTTTCCCAGCTAAGGTTACAAGTGTCAAAGGTGGATGAGGCAGCTGGCTAAAATAAATGTTATATAGTGTAACTTGTACTTTTGAGCCCCTCTCAGGGGTTTCAGGAAACAAGGGAACTTGGCCATTAATTTTTTTTTTTGGAACATGGGAACAAAAGGAAAATAAAAATTGGAAACACGGGAACAAAGGCATATTTTAGGGAAAAGGGAACACCAAAATCTAAGAAATACTTTCGGTAGCCTGCAAATACAGCCGCCTCGCATCGGATTGACCCATCAATACTTGAAAGTACTGTTATTTTGGGGGTCCTTTAACATTTTAAAAATTTAAAAAGGTAAAAATACAAAACATTTTGAAAGTTTAAAAAGGCACAACTACATGGGAAAAACATATAACAGCTTAAGATTGAAAATTACAAATAAAAATGTTCGTTGGCCTTTTACCCTACCTGTGGATAGAGCTCGTCCCGCCTCGTAACAGCTCTCTTCCTCAGCTCAGCCGGCGTGATATCAAGCGTAGTAAAATACCTCATCAAAGTCTGATATGTCTTTGCTCCACTCAGTGCCTCCCCAGTGGGGAGTGTTTGAAATGCCGGGTTGCTGTCGTCCTTTAAGTCGTTGTAATATATAAAATTGAGTGGAAGTTTACCAAGACCGCTAATAATGTTCTCATCCGTAGGACAATTTGAAAGGTGTTCGCCCTCAAGATACCTAGAAATAGAGGCATACAGTGAAGAAATTATCCCATAGTATAGTCTTTTCAGTAATAGATTTGCTCTAAATCGGTCGGTTACCTACACGAGGGCTGGCCGTAATTAGGTGTTAGACGGCGCGAGGTAAAAATAGCGCGTGTGCGAGGTACACGAGATCTATTTTAGCCTACGAGTAGCCGAACCCACCCCCGAGGAAAAGCGATTTTCCTCAGGGGGTGGGTACGGCTACACCGTAGGCTAGATCTATTTTAGTCAGGGCGGGAGATTTTAATCTTGCGCATCGATAAACCGCGGAGGGTTTAACGTTTTTACATGTTTCCTTGCTCGCATAGGGCTTTTCCCAGTTTATTACCATTCAACACAGGACCATAGGCAGGGAGTGCGATGGGTGCGTCCGCACCTCTTCACGGGCCGCAATGGTCCGTTTAATCAGAGAGTGAGGATTAAAATGACTCTCAGAATGCAGAAAATGTGGACTTCAACAACTTGATTTTTCAAAATTTCCCTAGGAAAATTATCCCCGGACCCCTCTAGATGCTCACGCATCCGGCGCTCGCACCCACCCAAGCAAAATCCTACCTACGGCCATGCAACGTACCTTCATGCACCAAAAACTGCGCGTTCCGAAGGGCTTCTATAAAAAAGGCTTCCTTTTAGGTGCCTGTTTAGCAAATCAGTTTGTCCGTTTGCCAACAGTTAGCCAGTCAGTTACTCTTATTCATCTAGAAGTGCCAGGTCGTCAGGTACGGTCTGCTTTAATGTGTGGCTTCATAGCTCAGTCGTAGTTTGTATTTAAGTCAGGCTTTGAACTTGAGTTTCACATCGTCATGTTCAGCGAGTCTTATTCTTATGAAACACACTCATTTCTAAACCGCAAATTTCTTTTCACCACTCCACTCCCTCCTTAGAATTCACTTAAATTCCGCTTTTAAATTTTACTCCCAATCCACTCAATTTATATACAAAACAAGGTACATGTTGGACCCTTACTTCAGCATCTTTATAGCCCCTCTTGCGATGTTCTCTTTAAGAGACTGTTTGAAGTACGTCGTCACATTTCGTTGGAAAACTTCAAACCAGCTATCGTTCACCGACTTCGGGAGATCTTCAAAGAAGCTGGAATTGAGGAGCACCTTGGCAAATGGTTGATCATAAATTCCTAAAATAGACAAAGTATTAAACGAACGACTACAATTCCTTTAACTAACAAATAACTTCATAAGCAAAAAATAAAAGACGAAGAATCAAACTCGGAAAATACAGCTAAGCATAAAGACTCTAATCAGAATGCTGCGTTAACGCCTAGTGGTCTATCAGAACGGAGCTTATCTCCGCTTTTTATAACATGAAGTGACTAGGAGTATTTCTACTCCTCCCTGGATGGAACCATGTGATCAAATCCACTTGATTGTTTTGGTGTACCTTTTGCAAAGCATACCATATTAAAACGCCCCTCTGTGCGGCGCATAGTTGAGTATATCCACCGCCAGCCCCCTCCAGAGTATAAATTCTTGCGCTAATCCGACATCCATGAAGATATGTCTGTCGCCAGCTCCAGCGACAAACACGCTAGACTGGCAAACAACGTTTCACTTGAGTGAAGCAAAGGAGTCGTGATCCCCTTTTACGCACAATTTTTAACCAAATTCACGTGTCACGTATACTTGAAACCCCCCAGTAGAATTCACGAATCACGTGTCTTTTCTAGCTATTTTCACGCGTCACGGTCAAATTTTTGTCCTTTTCACGTGTTACGCATAAACCCTCTGCTACGCTCTCACTTGACTACCAACAAGGTTATCAAAACGTCAGCCACCAACAACAGTCTTTTAAGGGGCTATCACTCGATAATACCACACGGACCATATTATTCCAGGCGTTTGTCCCTTGCCTCAAACAAGCTAGACGAGCTACTCTGCCTGGGTTCAAAACAGTCTACCACAAAACAGACTGTGTGACTTATTGGCACTAACCTGATTCGTTTTTAAGCGACATTCCTCTGTAATTCTCGTATTTGATGCTATGCAAACCTGCTTTACAGGCTTCGTGGGTTCTTACATACCCTGTGCGCGCTCCAAGTTTCCAATTCTCGATGTACCTGTTAAACGTTCGATTGTACTCCTCGAATAGGTCCTTCAGCTTATCTAACTCGGTCATATTACGTGGTTTAAAATGAGAGAAAGCTCCATTTAAGTGTTGAAACACTTCGCAAACAGGCTGCCAGCAGAAAAGATCGGGTCCTAGTAACCAGTCCCCGTTATAGTAGTCTTGAGTGTACGGCGACCATCCGAAGTTGTTCATTAATATGGCATTGGCTACGTGAACTGCCTTGCGTTCCCTTAGCTTTAACAACGTTGTATCAAGTTTCAAAGCGTTTAACTCCTGCCGTAACTTCATAGCTTGGTCGGTTCTGTTCTTGGTGGCATTCGGGCTTGGATCGTAAGGTCGAAAATATCTTCGGATATCTTCGGGCGTCACTCCTTGCATCTGGTAAATCTTCTCCGGATGTAGCTGGTAGAAGTACAGCCGTTGGACTCTTTTCAGGACGTCTGTAAGGTTGGAGCTGTTGGATTCGGAAGACGCCAGGCAAATGGACGTGTAGGGCTCTTTAGGTGGCATGTCAACAGCGAGCATGAATATCAAAATCAGGATCGTGCACAGAACAATCGGGACAGCAATTATCAGCAGGATTGCCAGCCATTCTCTACGTTTCTTCGGTTGCTTTGAGACGTAGCTAGGTGTTATTGCCACTGCAGAAGCGTTCATATTTCTAAAGCCATTTTCCATGGTGTATCTCAGTTCTGTACATGAATGAAAAAAAAAATAACAAAGTTTGAAATAAGAAGGAGTGAGGGGGGGGGGGAGGTGGTAATGAGATGTTAGTTTTCTTAAGCATGAGTTGATTGATACAGGGTAAAGCTTTCAGACGGGCGATTTACACGGGACGACTTTCTCGCATGCGACAAGCTAACGACCAGCCTACGACCTGACTGCATAGTACAAGCAGGCTCACCTTTGGGTCACACACGCGAGCGGCGAAGAGTGAGTCTGCGAGCGAGGCGGTTCGCAGGCTACATGGCATTTCATAAAAATTAAAATGTAGCTACAATGATCAATGGTTTTCCACCCAACCCTTATGTCCAATTTAGGGTAAAGAACTACTAACAGTACTTTTTCGTGTAAAAAAAACCTGAAACCACACGTTTAATGCTTTTTGTCAAAGGTAGGAGACTTGTTTTATTTAAATAAAAAAGACAACTAGTTTGAACATCATCCATCAGTAAACAAAGACTTTGCGTATTGTAGAGAGAAACAAATAAACGCTGCCATTTCTGAATTCATTTTTCATGACAAGAAAGCGGTTTAATAGCTTTTAAGGACGTTCGCGCTAATTGTTTATGCGCATCCTTACTGCGCACGTAATTCCTGTCGCAACGCTACGCCACGTCATGCATCGAGCGCGCGCGCTGAGGAAACTTTCCATCCACATATAGGGTGAGTAGCCGTTGCGATAACTTCGCTTGCAGTTTGCCAGCTTAAATGGTCGGTGACCCCTACTTTTTTCTTAACAGATCACTTTTGTTAACGATTATCTACGTTTTGTGAGAAAATGAAAAAAATCTATCGATTAAAAGGTTTTTTTTTTTTGCCCCACGCACGTTCGAATTCCGCTTTTTGACCTTTTCGTTTTGTCGTACGACGGGTTCAAATGCCTCTTCCAGGGCTAAGTTTTGCATAAAAGATGGCAACACTTAAAATTATTTACGCAACAGACGCACTTCTTCAAAATAGCACCAAGATCGTTTGCCTCCGTTTTCTCATCATCGATAATTTAAACTACAAACCTTGAAAGCCGTGCGAAATTACGTGCGCCAATTTTTCAAAATCAGGGTAGTTTTCTACAGACTTTATCTCTGAAACGAAGTCGGTGACCCCCACTTTTTTTTGTATTTCTGACACAAGTAACTCATTATCCGTCCTCAGTAAAAAATTTAGAAAAATCTATCGACTAGAAAATTTTCGCGCGAACGTCCTTAAGTCAATGGCACTGTGGCAACAGAACTGGAACGATTAGTAAACGGGCTAAAACACATAGCTGTGAAAATACATCGCGATAGAGCAGTTTTCAAATGAGTGACGTAAAACTAAAACCAAAATAATCACTCAGGCCAATCACAAATGACACAGACAACCCAGTGAACCAATCAAAACTCGAAGCAAATACATGTAGTCGCCACAAAGCGCGGGAAAACTTGCGCGAGCAAGTCGCGATTAGTTTTGGTTTTACTTCTGATTGGTTGAGAAAGTGGCGCGAGAGTTTTAAACCAATCACTGAGTGCAGTAATGCAAAACCAAGGCAAATACGAATTACTTTCGACACTCGAGTGAAAACCGCTCTATACGATGAAAACAGTTTACGATGAAACGACTTTTGTTAACGATGAACTAATTAATAATTAGACAACAAGCCCTAGTTGATCAATAGTTTTCTATTAGCCTAAAAGTCAATGAGTCGCAGCCAAGTTGACTATCGCAAATAGAAAAGAGAGCGAATAGTCTAATTGCTTCAGTAGAAACTCTAAAGAATTGCAGTTCAAAACGTACAATTTTATGTACTTTTAAGCTAAAAATCAAGAAAAATCGTCTGTCTAAAAAGCAACGTGCGCGTAATCGTGTTCTATCAGCGAACGGGAAAGCTTTAAGAATGGGAGAACCAATCAGATTCGCGGATTTCCAATAGGCCGCGGCTGTGTTTCAGCTAATACGCATGATTAACACACATCGTCAGAAGTATTTTAAACAAGCTTAATCAAGATCAGCATTTTTGGTAATTAAACAAAAACTTATGGAGCGTCGGTGTTGATTACACTACTGAACACAAATGAATTCTTTGACGGACGTAACTTGCCGAACGGATGTTAACCGTGAACTTTCCTAAAGAATTTATAAACCGGACTATTGGACTTAAGTAATAATTTGCATAGTGACACTTGGACAACATTTGATCGACAATACACGGGTTCGTTTACATAAAATCACTGTTAAGTGGCGTCCAACTTCAGTATATTGCAATCGGTTTCAGCGTAGCGTTTTACATCTATCACTGTGCACTTCTCACTTGCCAAGCTAACTATCTAGCAACATACTCAATCCAAAGTAATTTTAGTTTAATAACAATATAATAACATTCTCGCTTCGCGTCTGCTTGCTTGTTTGATGACAAAGCAAAGATTTGCTTATTACGTAAAACTATCAACGACAACTGCCCTTTCTCGACCAATTTCTTTTTCATCGTCGCATTTTTGTCTTCCAAAGAAAGCAATGCCAACATAACAACAGGGAAACAGGTACAAAGTTAATTCGAACAGTTCTAAGGTGTACCGCAAACATATAAACTAACCAAGTATTAACATATTAATCCATTGCTGCAGCCCTAAGTACCGCCGAGGACTTCGAAAAATGAAAAGAGTTCGGGTCTTTTAAGACTAAAATAAGTCAAAACACTTCATCTTTCTACCACGGCTACGTATTATAACTTAAGTTTGAAACGTGCACAGCTTGTAGAAGCCAGCTAAAAGCATAGTAGGCGTGTAACAATAATATTTATTTCATGGTCAACCATGCAAAAACAACTAGAAAACTTGCCCTTACCTTTTAGGGCTCGATGTTACTTTCCTTCAGTAGTTTCTGGGCAAAGAAGCCAACCAAGTCTTAAACAGAAAGAAACATGGCGTCCTATTATTAAAGAAACAATCTTCAGTACATATTGCATTCCAGTCGTGGCTGATATTGTATTATAGCTTGGTCAGTTGGTCATGCTTGACGGTTATTATAATTGAACTGCCCTGAATCATCACGCGAATTAAAATTCCGTTTTAAACGCCTCAGGGGATCTGAAAAATCAAACTGACAAACTCGACCCACGCTTTGTTCTTTTTATTGTCTTTATAGTCTAGATATCAATAAAAGATATCCCTTATAAGCATTTTCCATGTGTAAACAACTTTTTTTTGTCTTGGTTTAAATCAACACTTATATTTTTTATCCGTTTCAAAGTTAATTAGCATTGATCAAAACTTAACTTCTCCTCAGCATATAAATGCAAAGTGAAGCGCGCAGTTCATGAACTTTTCAAAGAGTTGATGGTACTTGATCTAGAACCGAATTCTCCAAACCACTTTAAGAAATGTATGGAGAATAGTAAAGAGAATCTTTATTTTGACATAACATCGCTCTTCCATCTAGTATCTGCCTTTTCTACCCGAGCGGGGAGGGCCACTCTCACACGTGAACACAACGTGGCCTAATGGCTAGTGAGCTGGACTTCGGATCGGGCGGTCCGGGTTCGAGCCCTGGCCGGGGCACTGTGTTGTGTTCTTGCCGCGGAATAAGGTATAGTTTACAAGGTTCTCAGTCCTTATAAAAAAAACTATTCTTTTAGGCCCGTTTGGCATTGTGATGCCGGTAAGATTTCAATACGTGCTTTCTTTCTTGTATTGTTTGTCATTCTGGTTGTGAACAATCACGCACTGATTATCTAATTATAAAGAGAAGTTTCTCATACAGCAAGTTGTGGAACAACTTACCCCCAGAATTACGGCAAGCAACCTCCTATAAAGCGATTTTACAGCAAAATTAAGTCGTCACAGTTTTACGTTTAAACAAGGCCTCCAAAAAAAGCAGCGTCCGTTGTTTTGAACTTTATTCTGTTATACTTGCAATTAGGTAGGAAGGTAGGTAGGTAGGTAGTTAGTTGATAATAACTTTAAAATGGCTGATGGAAATACCGTGTCTAAATAAAGTTATCTTATCCCTTCCCAGCCTCGTCTCCAGAGTACAGCGCAAAACGTTATCAACGCGGCGATTCCCATTCTCGCGCGCACGCCGCGAAACACTCGGGACTTTTGTTTTAAAACTTCACTTGCTTCGTTGTTTCGTAGTTTAGTTTTCGAGAAAAACACTTTGCTATATATTTCTAAAATTTTAAATCAAGCTCAAACCTTGTTTAGTTATGCAATTAAGAAGTCATTGCACAAAACTCAGCACAGGCTGTGTGAGATCGTCACGGAAAGAACGCGTGACAAGAAAAAAGAAGGCTCTCAAAATAGCCTATCTGCCACATAACAGAACGAAATAGGGTCTGATATTGTAGTGTCTAACATGTCACAGTCACATCGGATTACAATGAAAAAGATAAACAAAAGAAAGGCGTTCCGTGAAGTGACCAATATAATAATCCTTAGTTTAGTTGTCAAAATATTTCGCAACCTGTAGGCCCCGCGCGCTCACCAAATGTGTCACGCATTCTCAGTTCTGTCCCAACATGGCGGAGACTCCGTACACTTCATTCACAGGCGAGAAAAAACCTTCCAGTTACCTGAGACTATGGAAGATACTGACTTTAGTGTCGTTTCTGGTAGCTGCTGCTATTACAGCCGCGTTTATCTGGTATGTTGTCCATCACAAGGCAGAATCCAAAAGCAGCGAATCGGGAGAACAGGCAGGCACGAATATACAGAAAGTCTTGGCATGCCCCCAACTACCAACACTGTTTCCCCTGCCTAAACCTACGCCTAAAAGAATCACAGAGGTCTTCGAGAAACTAGAATCAGCCCTAAGTGCTTTAATCGACAAGAATTCATCACTGCCCGCCATTTCCATGAACGTATTTTACCAAGATAAAGTTCTGTGGAGCGGCCATTTTGGAAGCAAGGTGTATCAACATCCCGAGACTAAACCGAACGACAGTACTGTGTACCGGATTGGAAGCGTCACGAAGATCTTTGCTGTACTGTTGATGTACAAATTATACGAAGAAGGCAAAATCTCTTCGATTGACGATCCTCTGAGTAAGTATGCTCCTAATTTTGCTATTAATAACCCGTATACCAACGAAAACATTACACTGCGAGAGATCGCGAGTCAGATGTCGGGGCTACCGCGCGAGGCGCCATGTTTGTACTCTTGTAGCAATACAACCTCCGCTGAGCAACTCGCGCTGTTGACGAACCGCACGCTTATACTTCCGCCGTGGGTCGAGCCATCTTACAGTAACCTTGGCTACGGACTGTTGGGTCGACTCCTGACCGAGAACATACTGAATCAAACTTTCGAGAGCTGGACACAGGAGAACATTCTTAAACCTCTGGGAATGGTAAACACGGGGTTTGAAATCACAGACGAGGTGCAGAAGAACATGGCATTCCCGTACCTACCCCAAGGAAAGAGAATGGAGTTTGTGAACATTGGATGGTTAGCGCCAGCTGGTCAGATGTACTCGACAATTGAAGATCTAGCTAAACTAGGAATGATGTTTGCACAACCTCAAAAACAGAAGCTTTTCAAGCCTGCAACTCTCCGTGAAATGATGACGCCAAAAGACATTACCCCCGACGGTGTCACTGTTTGGGGTTCGCCGTTTGAAATGGCCTTCAAAGAACACGTTCTTGTCCGCGCCAAGGGTGGCAACATAGATACTTACGACGCAAAATTCACAGTTATTCCTGAGCTGGCTCTTGGAGCGAATATTCTGACGAGTACAGTTTATTACTTACAACCTGATGCGTCTAAAGGCTCAACATTGCTGTATAATCTCCTGGTTCCAAGATTAAACGAAACTCTCTTCGAACTCCAGCGTGATTCCCACTTTCCAATTGACCCAGCGCCTTTCACGGGAAAATTTCAAGTCAAGCAAACCGATCCCATATTTAAAACAATACGCATTTACAATGTTACTATCAGTAACTATCAAAATTTTTTGCTCGTTGAGGGGCTTCCCCTACCTTCGACGACAATCGAGATTAGGTATATCAGGGAAAAATTGGTTTTTCAGGCACGGATGCGTAGCCCTGGGATGTCTTGTTTTACGGAGCGCATAGGAGTGTTAGCAGATCTGTATTATAATCCCCGTGAGGAGGACAAATTATCCCACGGCTTTAATATCCCACAGTGGGGGGTAGTTGCCAAACGCGTGAAAGCTACAAGCGACAGTTTCACTGTGGACAGCGAAGATAACGTGGAGGGATTTTTGTTCAACCAGTTTAAGAGTGCCATTTAGTGACGATGTGTAATTTGAAGGGAAGAGTTCCATTCAAAATGCAAATTTCGATTTCACTGTTAGTCTTTTGTAAGACACAATATAGACTCAATATAGGTAGAAATTATTCCACGAGCGCGTGTTGGATATGAGATTGTAGCTAGCCAACAACGCCGAGTTGGCTATAACTTCTATGATGTCCCAAGCGAACTTCCAGATTAAGACCATTACGTCATTACAGATTTCACAACGGCTAAGAGCGATGGTGGTGCTGTGTACAGTAATCAATGATTCGTCAAGGACTGCTTTGGAATGTGCACTGCGTTGCAAATGTAGTACTAAGAAACCGAGTAATGTTTTAGCGAGCGAAAAGCAGTAAAATTTTAAAAGCGCGGTTGTAAGATCTAAAAGATCTTGTTTTTACTAATATATATTAATTAAGCAATAAGCGCATTACAAAGGGTGGTATGATCATCAAAAGTGTAGCAGCTCTCGTAAGCTTGTAATTCTACTGGTCCTACTGGTCCTCTACTGTAGTAGTTGCTATTGTTTTGTGGGCTAGGGCCATTGTTCGTGTTGTTTGTTATATTGTTCTCTCGAAGGGAAGCGAGCCGTTCATGTGAGACCTTTCGAGAGCTGCTACCCGACTGGTATGAGTGAATGTAATAAGAGAGTAAATTATAGCAATCTCTTCATGAATAATGATAATAACATTAATAGTAATAGCAATAATAATACATTATGGAAAATCATTTATCAAATGATAAACATAGAACATTAGATCATGACTTACTGTGAAACTAGAGTTGTTAGCCAACATAAAAAGTTGAACATTATATGTGTTTACAGAAATAAATGTATGTGATAAAATATACTACAGCCACGTGTTTCATTGCGTTATGTTTAGAGAGCTTTCGTTTCTTTTGATAATGTAACCTACCGTGCAATATTCATGCACCTAATAAATTTCGGTCACAAAATCCTTTCCAAATAAAGCCATTTCTTTCCGTTAATATGGAATTGAAAGTACAATAAGTAAAGCTATATTTAGAGGTTAATTAACCACACGCCCTTGGCCATTTCGAGCGCTAGGCCTCCTACTGTTTGCTTTATCAATGGGCAATATTACAGCTTGAAACATCAGCTTTCTACAATGGAACCTCGATTTAACGAAGTGCCAAGGGACTGGGGAAATTTGTTCGTTAAATAGAGGGGTCGTTATATCAAAAACCTCGATTTAACGAATTTTCGGGAAAACAAGCAAAATATTCGTTATATCGAGGTATAGTTAATAATTAATTTTCAAAAGTGTTACGTTGCACTACCTTGCATTTCCGGATCTGGGATTTGAACAATTACTAATAAACATTGGTTCTTTTGTCCATACAAAGCTTGTCTCAGTACAGTCCTTTACATAGCTACGGCACTAGAAACTGAACTGGCAAACAAAACTGCTTTAAACTAAACATAAATTGAGACGCTAATAAAAGATTACTTCCAAGAAGATTGTTTTCTTTTTTGTCATCAATAAAAAATTCGTCTTCCATTTAAGAAATTCCTCAAAATGAACATGAACAGTAAATCTTGTAATCAGGACCCTTAAGAATCCTGCATCGAAGAAAGCGAGCGTAGAAATTCTTTTTCCTTTGAACCGGTTTTGCTGAATGAAATTGCCAGCGCTGTCATATTAATACCGCTGTAATGAGCTGTTGCCCTCGTGTTACAGTTTCATCCTTGTTGGTCTGTTTCGCATTGATTTCTCGTCACATGTTGACATTTATTCGTTATATCGAGGTATATTTTACGTTTGGGCTTCTGGTTTGTGTTCGTTATAAAGAGGTTTTCGTTATATCGAGGTTCGTTATTTCGAGGTTCTGTTCCATACATTTTACTGTAATTTTGGCCGGGCTGAAGAAAATCGTTATACCGCGGACTTCGTTATATAGAGGTTCGTTAAATCGAGGTTCCACTGTAACTTCACTGCAGTGAATTAAAATCAGAAGCCAAATGGGCTTCTGTTAAAAATATAAAATATACAACTACAACCAGTTTCAAAAAGGGTTGAGACACTCTTGGTCAAGAATGCCATTTACGATATTTTCATAGTGTTACCTTGCATCGCCCCCTTTCCCCCTGATCAATGTCGTCCGAATTTCAGGATTATAATTAAACCTTTAAGCAGCAGCTTTGAAATGGGGAGGCGGGTTCAGAATAAGATGTACTTGTTTTTGTTTTTTGAGCGAGGGCATGTTTTATAAAAACGAATACAATTTTAGGGTGAGTGTCTCATCAATTTTGAAACTGGTTGTAGCTTAACTGTATAACAAAAACATCTTCACAGTCACTCAATTGGAACTTCTTTTTTAGCGACTTCACCGAAACAACTTCAGTTCACTTACAGTTACACGAATTCATCACAACCTGTTTTTTTGGGATCTTTTTTACAGGCGATGTATAATTTAATATGTTCTTCCAAATAGTCCAGCGGAAACTCTCCTTCGCGTAGGATCTCGTAATGGAAATCTTTCAGCGAGAAGTCTTCACCCAGCTCTTTCTCTGCCATTTTTCTGACGCGGGAAATTTCCATCTGACCAATCATATAGCTCGTTACAAATCCCGGCATGCTTTGAATGCGGTGTATGTCTTTGTTAACTTGATGGTTGTTGTCTTCCCAGGTGTACTTGCGGTACATCTCCAGAATATCGCTCACTGGCTTACCATAGTAGTGTAAATCAATGTCGGCCACAGGTCTAAGGGCGTGTAATATCTGCAAACACGAATAGTCGATATAGCTTTTTATCATATGCTTCCCGTTGATGTTGATTTTAGTTTGTGTTTGAGACCTTGAAGTATTACCATTCAAACGAAAACTATTTATTAGTACTTTCATGTGGTAGTTAATTTTATTATGCTGTACAAGGTGGTTCTTACTTTTAAGTCTGTGGATGAAACTTAAATGTGTACCATTCAAATGAAAGCTACTGAGCAGCATTTTCATGTGGTACTGTTTATTACGCTGCACAAAAGTGTTTCTTACTTGTAAGTCTTTGGATGAAGCCCTAGTGTGTGACCATTCAAATGAAAGCTATTGAGCAGTACTTTCATGTGGTACTGTTTATTACTCTGCACAAAGTGTTTCTTACTTATAAGTCTGTGGATGAAACCCTAGTGTGTGACCATTCAAATGAAAGCTATGAAACAGTATTTTTTATGCTGTACAAGATAATATCATAGTGTAGGTCATTCAAACGAAAGTTTAATGAGTATTATGCTGTACAAGGAGGTTCCAACTTTTGGGTCAATGGACGATACTCGAGTGACTGTGTGACCTTTCAAATGAAAGATTGATGTAGACCTTGAAATATGACCATTCAAACGAAAGCTATTGAGTAGTACTTTCATGTGGTAGTTAATTTTATTATGCTGTACCAGTTGGTTCTAACTTTTAAGTCTGTGGATGAAACTTTAGTGTGTGACCACAGAAACTCCTTATGAGTTTCTGGTGACCATTTAAATGAAAGCTATTGAACAGTACTTTCATGTGGTACTGTTTATCATGCTGTACATGATGATTTTAAATGTTTAGTCTATATAAATGACCACTCCTATTACGGTTATCGGGATACGGGATATTTAGGAAAAAATAAAAGGGATACGGGATATTTGGGGGGGAAATTAACGGGACACGGAATATTTAAACAAGAGATTCCGGGATATCGAACACAAAGGTTGGGGATACCAAGTCACCGGAAAAAGGGGATACGGGATATTTGGGCCAAAAAATAATGGGATACGGGACACTTTCAATTTACCTGGTAGTATAACATGCCATACTTCTGTCGTAAAATCTCTTTATTCTCTTTACTGTCTTTGTTATCCGACTTGAGGGTGTAAAAAGTGGTATCATTTGGAAACAACTCGTATTCAGCGTACGCCGCCCAGCCCTCTGTTATAGCCGTAAAGTAGTTTGGAGCGTTCAACCAGGCAATCGGATCTGTACAGTTGCTTTGAAAATACTCTGTAAAGCTCTGGACCTACACGTGTACAGCAGATAGTAGCAACTTATTATTATAATACCCTCTTGTTTTCTGACCTTCGGCAGTTCAAATCGTCACTGGCTGGCATGGGAGCTACATGTTTTTCCACTTTTATGTTAGTGTGGCGAAACTAAACTAAACTGCTTGAAAACCATAGCCTTCACAGCGGCACATACCCACATAGCCCATATATGGGAGTACCCCTCCTCCCCGGCACTCGCTCAAAGTTTTTCGCCCCAAATGTTCCAGTCGGCATTTCACAACTTGCTGAGGTTTGGTTTTGGAGAAGTGGTGACAACTTCTTATTAAGCAGTATTCCGAAATTTGCGTTACGTTTCGTCATTTTCATGGTCTATGCTAGGCTCGATTTCCAGCCGCTTTTTCGGGAAAATGAGCCCGCGGTCATCCCCCCGAAAGCACGGCTGGACGCGTGAGGTTTCCTTTGTTTGCCTTAGCCAATCAGAATTCCGCCTGCAGATTTTTGTCAGGCCAAACAGGCTGCATAAATTATGTTGTCAGAGAAAGGACCCGAGAATACGGCGGAAATCGAGTCTATGTTTTGGAGCGCTTTAAACTTTAAACCTGGAAGATTTACAACAAGAAAGCATTAGAGGAGCTGGGTAATGGTGAAAATGATTTTGTAATTCAACCTGCAGTCAGAAACGGTGGTGACATCGTGAAAGAGACGGCGACATACAAGTCCATTGCTGTTCGCAAATGTTGGAGCCAGAACTAGCTTCGCGTCTCTTTAAAACAAACTAAATAGCTATTACGTGTATAAGTTACAGCAGTCTCTGGTGAAGCCGGACAAAGATAAATATTTCATCCGTGATAAGATACAACACATCTTGCAAGATTTGTAACAGTTAAATTAGACAGCCGAACTTAGCTGTTTAAATGCAAGTAATCATCATCTTTAACGAAAAATTTTCAGATCTTGTCCGTTCAGAGCGAACATTTTGCGAAGTCAAAATATCTTGCAAATAGAAGCAAGCCAAACCGCTCGAGCAGAGCATCATGCAAACGTGTAACATGTCAAAACAAAGACAAATCCGCAGTAGTGAGTCTGTTTCAGCTTGTCACGATTCTCAGTAACATTTGCTTCGCTTTGTCTCAGAATTTTTTTAGACACTCGATACTCCTTTAGCAATCTAAAATATAAACTTATCGGGTAAGCCATAAGGCAAAGTTCGTATTGGAACGAGAAAACATATATTTTTTATGCCATTTCCGGTGATCAGAAACGACGCATAAATTAAATTTTGAATCTACGTCACAGACACGATCGGCCACTCACGCATCCAGCCGTCACTTCTCGGGGAGGAAAGACCGAACACGAGAGGACGGCGGAAATCGAGCCTAGGTCTATGCCCTCATCGACCATAGCTGTCGACCAAATGAGCCCACAAGAAATCTCACAGTTACTGTATAAAAATACATATTTTATAAAACCAAACCTCAACGTGATGTCCTGCAATCTCATGTACCACTGTTGTATATTCCGTCCATTTCGGTCCGTAATTTTCAGTGAAGAACGGAAGCCCTTGTTTTGCTAATACCGAGCAGTCTTTTGAGCCAATGAAATAAACGTGAAATACACCATGTGGATGATACCAAGGCGCGATTTCAGCCGGGCATTTTGGAATGCAGTTCTTTGGGCCACTGTCGTAGAACAACTCCTTAAGATACTTCGTCTCGATTAATTTTTTATTCTGTTGGAAATAATTGAAACAATGAGAGAACTGAGGCTAAGGCTTTTTTGAGTTAAATGAGTCAAATTTTAAATTACAGTTATTAATTGCAAAAATAGTGCTTCCCTTACAAACAAATAAAAGCTAACCGCAAGCAACCCATAGTGCCGACAGTGGAACTAACCGCAAACTAACCGGAATGGAACTAACCGCAAACAAACCAGAGTGGAACTATCAGCAAACAAACCGGAGTGGAACTAACTGCAAATAAACCAGAGTGGAACTAACCACAAACAAATCTGAATGAAAGTAACCGCAAGCAAACCAGCATTGACTCGTGACGACCCTGGCTCGTTACTTTTAGATTTAGCAGTCTTTTTCTATCGCTACTTTCAGAGGGTCAGGGTCGGAGGCCCGGTGGCCTAATGCTTAGTGCACTGGACTCCGGATCGAGCAGTCCGCGTTCGATACCTGGTCGGGGCACTGCGTTGTGTTCCTGGGCAAGACACTTTACTCTCACAGTGCCTCTCTCCATGATCCACCCAGGTGTATAAATGGGTACCGGCGAATTTAATGTTGGTGGATAACCCTGCGATGCACTAGTATCCCATCCAGGGGGGAATAGAAACTCTCCAAGTCGCGCTTCATGCTACTTAACCGGGATAAAGCTCCAGCGTGATGGTCCACTACGCTTGAACGCAGACAGACTTAACCTTTTGACTTTACTTTCGGAGGGCCACAAATTTTGAGGAGTCTCTTACTTCGGGTAGCTAAAACATGTGCCATGTTGCGGTCGACCCAATGCAATAAAACAAAAATATTTTCAACATATGGAGAACTGAAAAGGATAAAACCTATTGTAAAGAGTTTATACTACATCAAAACAGAGTAATTTTTAGTCTGTCTTCAAGCGTAATTATAGAAGAAACCCATCCGCGAATCTGATTGGTTTAACAATTAGACTACTCGCCCTCGTTTTCAGTGAGCGAATAGTCAACGAGACGCAGCCGAGTTCACTATCGCTCATAGAAAACGAGGGCGAGTAGTCTAATTGTTTTAGTAGAAACTCTAAAGAATTGCAGTTCAAAAACTACAATTTTATGTACTTTTAAGCTAAAAATCAAGATTAATTTTATTTTTAAAGAGCAACGCGCACGGGATTGTGTTCTATCAGCGGTTAGTAAATACTCGGCTGTGTTCTATGTAAAATTCGCGAATCTGATTGGTTCTAGATCTCCCACTGTTTTCCATTTAACAATTAGACTATTCGCCCTCGTTTTAAAGTGCCCCTGTGATCAAATTTTCGATTTGTATTTTTTTACATGTTCGTGTACAACTAGACGTCCTTATTCATCTTGCCAAATTTCAATCCATTACGAACATCAGAAGTCATTTTATTTTAACATTTAATTCCGAAAATTTACGGCCGCCATTACAAAACCCTGTTCCAAGGTTTGGTTGCGAATGGGGGAAAGTGACGTCAAAGGCTCAAACATACCTCACGGGTTGAAATTTTAATAACAATCAGCATAGAAAATTGCACGAAGAACACGTCCAAAGTTTTTGTTCCTTTTCGCGTGATTTTGAACACTTATTGTTATTCTCATTTCAACCCGTGAGGTATTTTTGAGCCTTTGACGTCACTTTCTCTCATTTGCAACCAAGGCTTGGAACAAGGTTGATTAATGGCGGCCGTAAATTCTCTGAATTAAATGTTAAAACAAAATGACTTCTGATGTTCATAATGGATTGAAATTTGGCAAGGTGAGTATGAAAGTCTAATAGGACACGAAAATGTAAAAAAATGAAACTCAAAAATTTGATCACAGGGGCACTTTAAATGAGCGGCGAAATGTCAACGAGGCGCAGACGAGTTAACTCTCGCTCATAGGAAACGAGGCCGGGCGAGTAGTCTAATTGTTTTAGAAGAAACTCTAAAGGATTACAGTCCAAAACCTACAATTTTACGTGCTTTTAAGCCAAAAATCAAGAAAAATTCTCCATTCAAAGAGCAATGCGCACGCGTGGGAGAAGCAATCAGATTCGTGAATTTCCAGTAGACTGAAAGGTGAGTTTCTACTAATCGCTGATAGATCACGACCGTGCGCGTGTTGGTCTTGAATTAAAATGGACAAGTTGTCTTGATTTTTGCCTTTCACTAAAGTACATAAAATTTTATGTTTTGGACTGCAATCCTTTAGAGTTTCTACTAAAATAATTAGCGGAACTACTGGTCCTCGTTTTCTATGAGCCATGGTCAACTCCGCTGCGCCTCGTTAACTATACGCTCATAGAAAAAAAGGCGAGCAGTTATAAGTGGCTGGACATATCAGGTGTTCAACTCCTGTACCATTAGCATGAAGCGAGTAGTGGGCATTCCTACTCCCCACCCAGCCCCCGTATTTTATTTTTTAGTTGCTTACCGTTTCAGTGTTTTTTATCCACGCCTTCATAGCTTTATATCGTTCAGGACATTTATCCCCAGCACTCTCGTTGTCAAAACAGTTGACGAAGGCTTCGTTACCAGACTCGCCCTCAGGGAAAGGCTTGTCATTAAAATACATGTCTTGGGCCTGCATCTCTTTTATGAATTTGTCAATAGCGGTCGTATTTTTCTTGGAGCCAGTGTACTCTTTGGCAAGTTCCACAGCCTGGCATGTGTAACAAAAACTTTGATTTAGTAAATCAGCTACATAAAGGTAAGTCTCGATCTGGCCTGGCTGGTCCATACTGATAGAGCTTCTCTCAGATTCCGTAGTATGGAGCAACTTGGAGTATTTTTACTTACCTTGGGATTGGATTCTAGCCTATAGCAGGTTTACCTCCCCTCCCTCCCCTCCCGTCCCCCTCTGGACTAATAAGGGTTAACATGCTGCTCCCCTCAACCAATCAGAAAACAAACTAAAACTAAGCGTGACTTGTTTTTTGGTGCGTTTTCCCGCCCTTGGCGATGGTTAGATGTTTCTACCTGGGGCTCTGATTGCTTTCTCGCGTTACCTCCGCTTGTTTTGACTGGTCAAACGTAATTACTTTGTTTTGGGTCTCACAACAGCTAAAGAAATTAAATGTATGCCCATTTTTTTTGTTTTTTCTTTGCTGAGTGAGATCGATAGCTCCAAAAAATCGTGAAGAGTGTGCTCTTAAAAATTAATCTTTGTTTATGTTACCTCTTCATAGAGGCCCTTCAAACGTTTAACACCCTTTTCTCTCAGCTGCTCTGGTGTGATCTCAAATGTTGTGAAAAACCTCATGAGTTTCTTGTATGTGTCCTTCCCTTGAAGCTTTTCTCCTGTTGGAAGTTCCTGCGTTGTTGGATTGTCCGTGTTAGGGGTTCCATCTTTTTCGTAGGTATAAAGTAGAGGCAATTTGTCCAGACCGCTGGCTATCGTTTCTGGAGCGCAATTACTCAAGTGCTCTTCCTCAACAAACCTATTGAAGTGGTCATAAAAATGTTTTACAGGGTTAAAGTGATCTCAAATAGTCATGTCCTGTCCGCAACATGCAACTACTTTGGTAAGCCTAGTCTGTACTGTCAGCTGTCCTCGTTTCCTTACTCCCCAGAGGGGCCGGCGCCCCTCCTTTTTGGGGGTAAGGAAGAGAGGACAGCTGACACCTCAGAATATGGTAAGCCTGACAAACATACTAAAAGGTCTGCTATGCGTACACATGAGATGCTGTCACTAATTTTGCTGTATACCACTTCCTGTCCTCTCTTTGCTCGCCTACCGTATGCTTCACATCTTTACTCTCGGATATTGCATTGTTGGTTGATAATCGCTATAGAAAAGGGAAAGTCTTTGTTCGAGCCTAGTGGCCTATCAAGCCGGATGCATGGGACGGTAGTCCATCGCAGGCTTACCCCAGCATTAAATTCGCCGGTTCCCGTTTATACACCTGGGTGGATAGAGGCACTATGAGAGTAAAGTGTCTTGCCGAAGTCCACAATGCAGTGACCTCGACCAGGGCTCGAACCAGCGTCCAGCGCGCTAACCATAAGGCCACCCCGCTCTTCTTTAGAATAGATGATATAAATAGAAAGCAAGAAAAAAAGTGGAGAAACAAACCTTAGCATTTTTAAGGCTGGTAGCCCAATCTTTGTTACAAGCGAACGGTTAAAGTAGGCCACTACATCTTCGTCGTATTTGTCTTTCCATTCTTCCTTGTCTTTTTTGGATAGTCCGTCGAAATAGTCAGGGGAAAGAACACTGGTCGAGAACGCTTCTTTGTAAACACCTGTTAGTAATCACATTTGGCATTAAGTATGGTTCGAGAACATCTTCATTTTTAGCCTTAGAGACTAGCTCACTGAATTTTAGGCACCTTCGGAATTGACCAGCTGATCATAGAATTAACTGAAACATCACAGGCACGGCTTAAAAATGTAAAACAAAAACTCTAAAGAAATACAGCGAAGCCATGAAGGGGGGACGTGGATACACAAAATTGGAGACGATTAAAAAAATGGATTGCAGATTTTTGATGGGTAAACTTGAGAAACGGTGGTCCGACGTATGCTTTTAATCAGCAACTTCATCGTGTTAATTTATCCCTTATAATCAAACCACGGCTACTTATGTCGTTTTCTTTTTAAAGACGCAAGGAAACAATTTGAGAAGTCTAGCCTCAGTTTTTCAATTTATAATCCATTTCCATTCAAATCACCCGCAGCCAAAGGTAAGTCTGTATACGAGCCTAGTGGCCCATCAGGCCGGAGCTTATCCCGGTTTCCGTAGCATGAAGCGACTAGGAGTATTTCTACTCCCCACTGGATGAGATGCTAGTCCATCGCAGGGTTACCCCCAGCAGTAAATTCGCCGGTTCTCATTTATACACCTGGGTGGAGAGAGGCACTATGAGAGTAAAGTATCTTGCCCAAGAACACAACGCAGTGCCCCGGCCAGGGCTCGAACCCGGACCGCCCGATCCGGAGTCCAGCGCGCTAACCATTAGGCCACCGCGCCTCCCAAAATCCGTGACAGAGCCCCTTTAAATTCCTGGTATGTGTAAAACATTCCTCACCTGTTTCATTTTCAAGGGCAATATTCCGGTAAGCGACGTACTTCAGGTTATGAATACCAACTTTACAAGCTTCCTTGGCCCGCACATAGCCAGTGCGCACACCCAGTCTTAAGTTTTCGATGTAGCGCTCAAACGAGCGATTAAACTCATTAAAAAGATTATCTAACTTCTGCAGTTCACTCGAGTTGCGGGGTTTGAAGTGGTCGATCACAGCGCTCAGATCCAGGAACATTACACAAATTGGCTGCCAGCAAAAGAAATCAGGGCCTAACATCCAATCCCCGGCGTAGTAGTCTTGTTGGTAAGGCGCCCAACCAAAATTATTCAATAAAATTGCTTTGGCAACATGGAGTGCTTTCCTCTCTCTTATCTTCAATAGCTCCGTGTTAATCTTCAGGGATTTCAGTTCTTTTAGCAGTTTTCTCGCTTCGTCAGTCTTCAACTTAATAGTGTTCGGGCTCGGATCCCATGGACGGAAAGTCGATCGGATCTCTTCGGGTGTGACTTGGGGCTTTTGGTAAATTTTCTCCGGGTACAAGCGACGATAGAATTCGGTTTGGATTTTCTTCAGCGTTGCTGTTAATTTAGAACTGCCTGACTCCGCCGAGGGAATGCACCGGGTGTATGGCTTCTCAGGACGTTTCATGTCAGGGACGTACATCAAAATTATGAGCAGAATAATGCACAATAATATTGGGAGAGCGATCATAAGCAGATTTACGAGCCACTGTCGGGATTTTATGAGCCTGTTCGATTGATGTCGGCTGTAATTGGGAACTATCCCAACAGTCGCTGCATCCCCTGTTCCATACTTGCTCATATCCATCTTTGTGATCTGGATGTTCCGAATACTTGATCACTTTCCGGAGCCACTAAAGGTCACCAAGCTTAGAAATCTGCAGTAAAAAAATGTAAGATAGCTAAGTTTAAGTAGCTAGGAAATATTTTCAATATCAATCTGAAGAAAAAAAAACCTAGTGTAAGTGAATGAAAATTGGAAATCGACGAATGAAAGCAACTTTTATAACCGTCGTTAAATGGAGGTTTTGATCTGCTTCAGAGTTTAAGGCCCAATATATGAAACACTTTAAGCACCAAATGAGGGAACCTTTCAACTCTGGTACGCAGTTAACTTGATGTGTGAATTTCATTTTAATATTAAAATAGCAGAAGTTTCAAAGTTTGAAATTCAGACATGCTTGCAAGACATCATTCGGTAGCTACACAATCTTGATGTTTTTATTAACTATTTCGATTGTTAAAACGCATTTTAATTGCAGTCATTGTCTTCCCGTCTATTGCATAAAATTGATGAAAATCCTATTTCTCCTTACAATATCAATACAATGGCAAACAAGCAGGTTTTGAGAATATAGAAAAGATTCCGTTTCAATCTTCCTCACTTTTTGTCCATCCGTATCTTCTTTCATATTTGCTATGTTATTGAAATGTTCCTTAACTGTCTTAAGTGGTTATTTTTATATTTCACCCAATTTGTTGGCCATTATCTTATGCCGGCCTGAATTTGGCTAAAATCCATGACACAGCTCTTTTCAAAACACTTCAGACTTGGGTCAGTGGACAGCCAGGTGTACAAAATCTTAAGTTTATGACTCGCGGCGTTTTTACATTTTGAGGGCTCACTGGAGTGAAACTAAATTAGGCAGACAATGTAAATTAAAACTATTTCATCACGGAGGTAAGTAAAGTTCATATCATTATGATACACGATGTTAATTGTGTTTAGAAAGGAATTTTGCACGACACCAGCTCAGCGCATGCAGTGTCTAGTTGCAAGATCTTCTGGCCTTGCTGCGCTGCTAATTAATTATACGCGGCCTGTTAATGATACTTTAATTTTAATGCAGTCTGTGAAAACACCGACGAAATGTTTTCTAGACAAGTTGACGATAAAATCTATGAAGTTTGCTGGCATCTCAATCTCAGTAGCAGCTAGTTTTTTCAGACATGTATGGAGGTTGATTACACTCAGGCTCAAAAAATAAATGTTTTTTGAGCTCGTAGCAGCTTGCAACAGAAGACTGACTGTACTAAAGAAAGTTATTATGACTTTGATCACTTCGTGAAAGTTATGCCTTCGCTGTGCTTCGATGATCATACCATACGAACGAAGAGATTTTCAATCAGCCAGCTTTAATCAGCCAGTGAGGCAGTAGAAAGAGTTTGGCAGCCTTAGACCAGACTAGAGTGTTCTCTGTCCCGGTTTGCTTTCCTTGCCTTTAACAAAATAATGTTTACAGTTGCCTTCTCAAGACTGTCAGTTAGGCTGTCACTTACAAGTCAAAAGACTAATCCTTTGCATACAAACTTACCTACTTCAGCTAGAGATCCAAAAACAGGAGTTTGCAGCAACACTTCAAGCACTTCTATCAGACTCAGTAGCTAGCTAGGTATGGAAGTCGATTTTTCTTTCCCAAAACGTTTAGAGTTGAAATGGAGCCAACATTTGTACAAGCTGCGCGTCTTTGGACACAGCAAGATTTGACATTGTCATTTATGTCATAATTTACTGACGTAAGAAAGCTTGGCAGTGATTGGTTAGTTAATTGTCGGTAAGTTAATTCTCTTCTTTGTCATTTATTTCCCACGGAACAGTGAACTTGCACAATTTTTATAATTATTCAGTTTCGTTTGTGTATTTATCATGCAATGACAGTGAGTCTTATATTTAGCTGCTTTCACTTTGAAGAGAGTTTTGATATATCAAGTGAGCTTCCTGCCAATCAACTGATCACACATCTTAAGATATTTGCTGAGTGTGTTCTCACATGTAAGTGCTTGTTATAGACCGGTGTCAGAGTCTTTTGTAAAGGCAGATCAAATTGGTAATTTGTCGACTGTGAAATTATTTCAAGTCAAGTGTCGTTAGTCAAAATAAAACGGATAAAACAATTCTATGACCAGCGTAGGGCGCAAAAAAGGCCCAGAGAGTAAAAATACCCTCTGCTGTATTTGTTTGGAAAGAAAACAGAACTTATCTTTCAGTCTGTGCTTGGTGATAAAAAGACTTAACCATACAACTACATGGTGTAGGTCTTGTAATAATTACTTATTACCCAGCAAGCTTGTTGAACGATCATGAAATGTTCTTGACAAAATGCGAGCCAGCGAGTCGTGCAAGTCATATTGATTAGCCTATAAATAGCACTTCAATTAGCCCGAATAACACTTTGGTTAATGATTAGCGAAGGTAGCTTGCCGTTAGCCTTCATTGGGATTAGCGATTTCTGGCTCGCTCGCGCTAGCCTATAATAACATAACACATTGGTTAACCTAAATAGCACTCCGGGTAGCCTACAGTTAGTTTAGGTAGCTTGTGATTTGCCTTTTTTGTGATTAGGTTAGCCTTTTTATGACTCGCATGGCTCGCTGGCTCGCATATTGTCAAAAAGCAACCTAAGAATCCAAACACGGGCAATCGCGAATAATTTGGAACCAAATAGGTCTAAAAAAATCCACTATTATCGCAGGAGACTCCATATTAAAACACCTGCAAGGACGCAATTTATCTGGCCCGCAATCAAAGGTTCAAGTATCTAGTTTTCCGGGCTGTTCCACAGCTGACATGACTGATCACATAAAGCCACTTGCGAGACGCAAACCAGACACAATTATTATTCATGTAGGAACTAACAGCCTTCGCACTACGAGCTCTTCCCGTCAGTGTACAGACGAAATCGTTGATCTTGCGCGCATGGTCGAGCAAGAAGGTATCTCGACAGCCATCTCCATTATTACTACTCGAGCAGATGACCCTGAGCTATCTAAACGAGCTACTGAGGTCAACAAGATGCTTAGGAAGTTTTGCCGACAAAATGCCTGGGGTTTTATCGAGCACAACAACATTGTCGCCGACAAGCACCTTAATCGAAGCCGACTGCATTTGAATAGAGCTGGAACCAATCTCCTGAGCCAGAACTTATTATCTTATATTAAGTGACGCTCCGCCAAGGAGCGATAGCACGAACGGCAAAGGAATGTATGGAATTTCCTGTTCACGCGCTTTTTAATTGGCTTAAATAATTAAAATGAAGCATTCTGATTGGTTGAAATCCCTCTTTTTACGATTTTTCCCCGATTTTCCACGATTGAAGCTTCGGAAAGGCCGAAAATAACAACAATAGGCCATGAGCCATTGTCTTGTCGATTCGTAATTAAATCGTATGTGCGCGAACCGAGTTATTCGGTCACGAAGGTTTTGATCGAAGAGAGCTCGAATTTCATCCGCGTGCTGCCATCTTGTTTGAGTAAATTTTGACGTGCATTTTCGCTTTCATTGCTTCGATTTCTTCATCAAATTTGTAAATATCTCTTTAAGGTTGTAAATATTCGTTAAAGTTTGTATATGGTTTCATCTGAGTGTATATAGCGTGGATTTCAGTGCCGTTTACGGCTTCGTGTTGTTGTACGCGCCACGATGAGAAGAAGCATGGCGATGTTGATTTCGAAAATCTTCGACAGTGCACCAACGTAGCCTGCGAATACAGCCGCCTCTCATCGCTCTCGGCCGGTTGGTTTTTCGCGAGAGAGACGTCTGCGATTCACGGCCAAAAATTCCATACTGATATTTTTTTTGTAGTAGCGGGAGCGAGTGAGAGGCGGCTGTATTCGCAGGCCAGCACCAACAAAGAAACTGCCATGTTTGCGACGGACCCAAAAAGCAAAGGCCGCAAGCGGAAGATTTGTATTTATTGCCGTTCCAGACTTGAACTTGAAACGAAGATTCACTATGGAACCTAGAAAGTGTGGACATCTCTCATAACTCACCAGCACTCACAGTTTGGAGTACTGCAGAGTACTGACCGTCGCATGCCTATGTTCATTCGAATCAATTGTAAGCATTTGCTCTAACGGGATCAAGCTGGAACCGACAAGGAAATTCTTTTTCTGACAAAGACATCCCAGCAGTGACAAACGGAGACATCGAGTTGTGCTCCGACAACATTGGAGGAGATTATTTCTTCAAAACCGTTGACATTTCAGAAGACTATTTCGTAAGTGTGCTTCGCGTAAAGAATTGTCTCTGTGCATGACCACATTTTATTAGTAGTGCTATATACAATTGAAAACACTGAATTTAGCTGAGCATTGTATTATCCGCCTGATATATTTTACAGCCAGGCATTCTATGTGTCAATATTTCAAACGAAGAATAGTTGTTTATGTAAGTTTTTGTGAATTGTGTATAGACTGAATGATGGATTCAATAGACCCTCGTCGTTTTATTCGGAGCTTTTGTTTTAGTTCGGAAACGTGCGCGGTAAATCTCATCATGTAATCTTAGAAGGCACGACATTCAAAGCTGTCAAATAGTTTGATGAAAACAAGGAGAATACGCTGTGTACAACAAGAACAGGCTCGAAATAACATGTTCCGCAGATACGATTTTTTTTAAACTTTGCATACACGAATGTTTCATTGAAATAAAGGCATTGTTTAACTTTTTTGTTGACCAATTGACCTTAACTCGCAACATTTTGCTGAGTTATGTTTGAATTTCGCGCTAATAGCGATTTAGCCAATAAGAAAACCTAAATAAACTTAATTATCACCTCGCTGTGGGCCGGCAACTAACGGTAGCTGATGCCACGGGCCTATTGTTTTCACTATAGCTCTTGGCCGGAGCATCACTTAATAGTCATTAGAAATTTGCCGTTGGGGAGCCCGAGGAAACCAAGGGTTCTGTGCTGTCTGGCGATAATCGTAAGTTCACTCTTTTTAATCGTGGTCTAGTTATTGCTTGCTTAAATATTAACAGTTTAACTGCACATATTGACGAGTTAAGAGTTTTCATGGAAGACTCAAAAATGTACATTCTTGCCATAAACGAATCCAAATTAGATGATACGATTAATGACGATGAACTCTACTTACCAGGTTTTGAAATCGTTCGGAAAGATAGGATGTTAAACGGCCGTAATGGTGGCGGGGTTTGCCTTTACCTACGTAGTAATCTCAATTATAGAGTACGCGAAGATCTTATTATCGATAAGCTAGAATGTTTAACTGTTGAAATAACCAAACCCCGCTCACGACCATTTCTTGTTAGTACCTGGTATAGACCTCCAAATTCTCCGCCTGATATTCTCAACGATTTTGAAAACTTAATTGGCAAAATTGACGGTCTAAACCTGGAGCTTTATCTCGTGGGCGATTTTAACATAAATATGTTACCGGGCGCCGCAGATGGCAACTCTTCAAAACTCCGCAGCGTTTGTGATATCTACGGCGTTAAACAGTTAATCAAAGAGCCAACGAGGGTAACAGCTCAATCTCAGTCACTAATTGATCTGTGTTTAACTAATACCCCTGATAAAATAGTTCGATCAGGAGTTGTGCCCTTAGGGATCAGCGACCACTCCCTTATTTACTTAATTCGAAAAACGCATTATACCAATTTTGGTGAGGCCAAAATTATTACTACTCGAAGTTTTAAGAACTTCAACAAGGAGGATTTTCTTAGAGACGTAGCTCAAAGACCATGGGATGATGTAAATCAATTTTCAGATCCCAACGAAATGTGGGAGTTTTGGAAGAATCAATTACTCATCTGTATAGATAAACATGCCCCCTCCAAATCACGAAGAATTAGGAACAAGAATGCGCCTTGGATCTCTTACGAATTAATTCGTAAAATGTGTAAAAGGGACTTCCTGAAAAAGAAGGCGGAGCAAAATAATGATCATCAGTCTCACTGGGCGGATTTCAAAGCCGCCGGAAATCAAGTAAACAATTCTATTAAGTATGCTAAACGCACATATTTTAATGAAAACCTTGCTGCTAATAAAAAGATCCCCGAAAGACTTGGCAACTTATCAATGAACTAAATTCTCGTCATCACAAGAGGAAAACTATTAAGGTGATATGTGATCTTCGCAGTGAATTTCCAATTTAGGCAATTGCCACACATTGGGAGCGAGGTCAATTGTGAGTTCTTATCTTCCCGTGAAAGGAGCGCACGCCCTGTCACCTGTGGCCTCCCACAGGGAAGCTTAATTGGGCCTCTCCTTTTCTTGATATATATCAACGATCTGCCGAATTGTCTGAGTAAAGCCTCCCCTCGGATGTACGCTGATGATACCAGCATTAGCATTGCCGCCAATAGCTTACCCGAACTAGAACATTCAATAAATGACGAACTTGTTAACCTTCACGAATGGCTGACGGTAAATAAATTAAGTTAAAATATTGCTAAAACCGAGCTTATGTTTATTGGCTCGCGTCAGAGGCTTTCAAATACCGCCAACCATTCAATAAACATTCATATTGAAGGCCAACAGATTAATAGAGTCTGCCACACTAGATCCCTGGGAATCCACATTGACCAACATTTGTCATGGACCAAACATGTCAATGAGATTGCTAGGGTAGTTTCCTCTGGTATAGGTGCTCTTAAAAGGCTGAGGCCATTCATTTACGAAGATTCAGCTATTTTGCTATATAGAGCTCTCATTGAACCGTATTTCGACTATTGCTGTCCTGTGTGGGATGGTCTCAGCAATGAACTGACTGATAAATTACAAAAGTTACAGAATCGCGCCATTAGGATCATTACGAAGTCGGATTTCTATTCTAGTGCTACAGTCCTTCGATTAAAGTTAGGATGGGATTCCCTCTATACCAGAAGGAAAAAGCATAATGCGAAACTAATGTTTAAAACCATAAATAAACAAGCTCCGGAGTACTTACAAGACCTATTTAAACCATTCAGCACAGGATATAATCTTAGAGACAAGGCAAATAAGTTAGCTCTACCTAAGCCCCGTACTGATTTTTTAAAACGAAGTTTCTGTTACAGTGGGGCACAGTTGTGGAATAGCCTTCCCCACGATGCCAGAGCTGCCAGATCCTTTAGCCACTTTAAAAGACTTATCAATGGCCTGATGTCTCCCTCGTGCTCCCACACGGCAAACATGTAAATCAGTTTTTTTTTTAATGTTATGTAATCATTCTTAACTTGTAACTGATGTTTTTACCGTGTTTAAATAAAGTATATGATGATGACATGATCATTGGGACCATACTGGAAGCTCCACCTCCCACTCCCCCCCCCGGGGGTAATCCCATATATGGGCAGGGTATGTGCCGCGGGGTAGGGTATGGTTTTCGTTGTCCTCGGTCCTGAGTTATTGTTTGGTTTTGGGTCTTAGAAAAGGTATCAATGTTCGCTTTCTTTATCCTTAACGAGGGTGAAAGTTTAGGAACCTTCGCGGCACACTCCTATCCGAAATTTGCGGGAGTGCTCCCCTCTCCCGGGGACTGGAAGTTACGGCGCTCATTCTGTGCGGAGCTTGCAGCGATGTTATCCCAGAACCCCAGGGGGGGGGGGGGGTACTCAGGATTTCAAGTGACGGGGATGATAGAAGGAATTTTTTGGGTTTGAAATTTTCGATTCCGGGATTTTTTTTGGGTAGGAAAATTTGGCAGGTATTTTTTTTTTGGTTGTTTGATTTAAGTAGGGAGTTTTTTGGGTATTACTGACCTAGGCAAAGTGTTCTTGGATGTCTCTAGTGGTGTTAAACCAGATGAAGGAAAGATTATTCAGATGATACATGGAATTAACAAACACAAACATTCAATTTTTAATTATTTTAATGTTTAAAATTTTAAGGGCCAGAAATTCGGCATGGGATTTTTTAAGGGTTTATTTTTGGTCCAGGGATTTTTTTGGGTTTTGTTGGAAGCCCTAGGGATTTTTTTGGGTCTTGATTTTTGCTCCCATTCGATCATCACCGTCACTTCAAATCCCGAGTACCCCCCCCCCCCCCCCCCCTCTCCCCACCTGGGCCCAGAACAGACGTCACTTTGCTAATCCCCTTCCGAGTTAACCAATCAGAGCGCGCGAAAAGAACGGTCTGGGTACTAGCCCTAGCCGAGAGGATTGTGTTTTGGGGCAAGACACTTTACTCTCACAGTGCCTCTCTCCACCCAGGTGCGGTATAAACTGGGTATTGGCGAAATAATGCTGGGGGGTAACCTTGCGATGGACTAGCATCCCATTCGGGGGGGGGGGGGGGGGGTAGTAGAAATACTCCCAGTCACTTAATGCTACTGAAACCGGGATAAGCTCCGGCGGTATGGGCCACTTGGCTCAACACAGACTTAACCTTACGAGAGCTTGAAAACAAAGGAAAGGTCCTGGGTGGTTACATCCTAGAGCGGACTATATGGGGAGACTCCGCACGACAGGGTACCCTTGTCCCCCCTTGTCCCCCCGGAACGGGAGAAGACCCGCAGTCGGTAATTCCCAAAGGTGGCCACGGTCGCTTAGCTTACGGGAACGGACGAGAGGTTTTTAACTAAAGCTGTTCGCTTGAAAGAGTAGCGCTAAGACTAGGAGAGATCCGACTGAGAAAAACTTCTAAGATTTCTTTATCTCATACAAAAGAGCAAGGAAGAAACAAACATATTTCTGTTGTAAGCATTCTTCTATTATGTCTCTCCTACATGTACTATTTATACAAGAAGGTATCTTTGATCTTTTTGCTTCTGGAAAGATGATTTCATTATTTAGAGATATATAATAATCACTATTATTTTACTATATATCTATTAGTCAGTGGAATTTAACTTATTTACACTAAAAAAATGAAGGCTCTCTCCATTTTTGAGTATAATTTACAATATCACTGATTAGTATGGGTAATCAAATGGTGACGAGTGAAATTAAGAAATAATTTCACGCACGTTTTGTCAACATTCTAATAATTTCCCGAGCCTTCAGGCGAGGGAAATTATTAGAATTTTGACAAAACGCAAGTGAAATTATTTCTTAATTTTACGAATATACCATTTGGTTACCTTTTAATATCATGGGTGACAAATTACGCTTACAATCGTAGTTTTTTAACTTGTTTATTGTATCGTCATGAACGAACCAGCTGGAAACGACACCCGTGTAAAACGCTCAAAAATCCGTTCAATGCCATTCATGTTATGGCTAAAAGTTTATAAGACAACCAAACAAACTGGCCAAGGTGAAATTCAAGCAAAAATGTGCAAAGTTTAAGCTATTAATCATCTTTTAAAATCCTGTACGCCATCTTGGCACTGAGACATGGGAAACGTTGCCATGGCAATTTTGTAATTTCACATGTGAAATTATAAATTAGCGCTAAAATTTCGCGCCAAAATTAAGGAGTAATTTGTCACCCATGATATTATCTTTATAATTTCAAGACTAAGATTAATTATTATAAATTATATATTATTTAAAACCCTTAAGTATGTTATCCTTCTGGCTTTTCCTTCGTTTTATACGAACTTAAAAAAGCGACGTTTTTAGCCTTCTACTCAACTTTCTACTCGAGTGCATTCAGCCACGAAACGCTAGCCGGTAAAAATTTCTCTTGCTCAAGCTTATTTTTTCTTCTTTCTATTTCTGAAAAGAACACAGCTACTACACGTGCACTGCAATTGGACAAACAACTCAGTATAAGACATTACAGACTTTTGTTGCCTTGATAATAAAGAACAATCTCTTTAAAAAACTGCGTGTTTGCGCTGGAGAAGAGCTAATCGATCTCCCATATCTTTTTATAACGTTAAGAACACCTCTGATGAGGCTTACTGGGGCTTTGTCGCGTATTTTAGCAGATTTTTGAACAGCCAAAATATATGTTTGTGTCGTAGGAAACCTAAAAATAAGTCCATTTTATTAACAATTGCTATATTAGAGCACTGAAACAGCTACTACATGCATGCCTAAACTAGCTATCTCGAAGCTAAGTGCATGACCACTATAAACAACATTTACATTTACATTTACTACGCACGCCACCGACGTGTGGAATAGGGCCAAGTTTTCGCCTTTCTACCCCGCCCACTTTCGTTGACAAATTCCAGAAATTCCTGTGGCTCGCGTGCTAAGTCTCTTTGCCGCCACTGTTGTTTACAGTTGCTCGTTTGAACCGCGCTTGAACGATGATCTTGGTTAAATATATTTTTTTCGCACCGAAATGTAAATTCAGGACCAGAATTTTGACACCACCACTTACAAAAAATAACAAACACTTCTTTTAACCAAACTTTTATTGAATTTCTCTTCTACCGACCGTTTATTCCACGCCTTATTCAACGACGATCCTAATGTAATTAGCGAGTTGTGAATTATACGCGACAAGGCGACGGTTGGAATTCACAGACAAAAGTAGGCGGGGCAGTAGAAGAAAGTGGGCGGGGTAGCAAGGCGAAAACTTGGCGCTATTGGGATTCCACACATCGGTGGCGTGCGTATTAACAAGCGTCCTTGGCTGCCGATGGCTGGGATGCAAATTGATTGCAACTTGAAAAATTAAGGCTAAACTTTTCAAGTTGTTTCCGCTGGTCCTTTAGATGTTAAAAGATAATGTTTTCATGGGTTCAATTGCCTACCACAAATTTCAGAAATGTAGACGAAAAGTCCGCAAAATTCCCGTGACCTAGCTCCTTTACAACTGTTATTGTGTCAAACCCTTCAAGTCCAAAGATCGACATATCCATTCTCCTAATTCTATTGTCATACATTTTTTTTAATGTTTGTACTGAGAATTTGGTGGTACATCAAGATTATATCCCTAGTAGATGATTTTCCTAATTCTCCTCACCTGTCTGCATGACAATGTATCGATATCGTAAGGAGAATATAAATGTTGGTCATTCTTGAGAACAAGAGCGTTATACAAAACAAACTTCGTTGCGTGACAGGGTTGTTATGAGAGTATTTCTTGGCATCCCGGTCCAGAGGAATCTTTCTTGCATTTTATGTAGCGCGAAATGTGTTCTTCCATGTATTGCAAGGGAATCTCTCCCTGGCGTAGGATTTGATAATGAAACTCTTTCATTGAGAAGTTTGATCTCAGTTCTCTTTCGGCCAGCTGCCTCAATTTGATGAACGTCTCTTGACCAATCATATAGCTTGTAACAGTCGCTGGTGAGCTTTGGTACCGCGTGATATCCTTGGTGGCCAGGTCGCTACTGTCCCATGCGTACTTTTCGTAAAGGTCTCTAGCTTTTTCGCGCGTCATTCCGAAATAGTTCACACCAGTGTCGAGAACAGACCGTAACGCTGCGAGAATCTGGACAAAAAAGTGAGAAATATAAACTACACACCCTAATCCATTGGCGTCAGTCGATTTGTTTCAATTGCCGCGCTAAGCCCGGGACCAGGAAGCGGAAGAAATTGACATTATCACTCACGATAGAGTCTACTCTTCTCGGAGCGGAGAATACGAGGGAACTAGTTTAATTTATAAACTATTGTAAACTTCTTGTGTTTGTTAACAAAACGGTGTTTCTAGTTTATAGTGTAGCTCTGCCCTTTCAAAACTTGTAGCGTTGGTCAATACTAGTATAGAGAAACATATGGGAAGTGCAATTTAATGCGCAGATCAGATTTTCTTGAACACCATGCAACTTCGTTCCATTGGCTTTTGAAGACCATCCACACGACCATTCTGATGCCACAAATTCAAATATATTGAAAAAAATATTGACAATCAAAGCAAACAAAGCTTATTGTGGAAAACGTTTAAACAAAAGACGAAGGACTTTGTTTGGGTCGAAAATGAAGTGGGCTGTGTGCTATAAATAATGCCCCTTATGCTTGTGTATATACTATTAGTGTAGAGGGCGAGAAAATATAAGAAATGCAAGAACCTACCTGATATTTCAACATGCCATATTTCTGTAACAAAATGCTTTTGTCCAACGTATTGACATATGCGTCTGTATCTCTCGCCATCAAAGGGTATTCAACATAGGTTGCCCAGCCCTCAGTGAACGAAGGAAGGTAGTTTGAAAGGGAGATCCAAGAGATTGCATCGTTGCAAGTATCTTCAAAATTCTCGGTGAAACCCTGAACCTGTAATAAATTGAAGTAAGTATATTAATTAGAGGGTTGTGAGATTAGTCACGAACCCTTTCTAGCCAGGGCCCTGCTGCATAAAGCCACTTAAGATTAAGTGGGATTTTCTGCAGGCATTCACTGTGTTCCGAAAGGTCTTTTTGCACACTATAAAAGATAAATTAGCCGACGGTGGATTTAAGGCTTTCATCATCATCATCATCATCATCATCGTCGTCGTCGTCATCATCATCGTCGTCGTCATATTCGTCGTCGTCATCAAAGATTATGGGAAACAAACATATCATCGGTGCAAAAAAATCCTTTGAAACGGAGAGAACAGTTGCTTTATGCAACCGGCCCCTGGGCCGTTCTTGGAGTTCAAGTCTGAGGAGAGAGGGGTGGGTAAGAAGGTGTTGTCCCCTCCCCATGTGCATGCTTTACTAATGTCGACTCCCAAACACAAGCGCAGTAGAATAAAAGTTTTATATTCGTTGTGCCAGTCATTGCATGCCTTGCGCTACTTAAGTTCAAACTGATCCAAGGTTACGTTTACGCATGCGTTTCATTTGAACATGTGAGCCAGACGTTAGTCATTCTCGTCCCAGAGCCCGTGATCCATTTGGACTGTGCCAAGCAAAGGATCGAGACCTCTGACCTCCTACAAAACGGACGTCTGCGGTTCCCAGACAATCAGACAAATCTGATTGGCTGAAAATACAGAACGAGTACTCTGCGCATACACAAAGATGGGAGCAGCCAGAGGTCTCGATCCTTGGCGCAGTCCAAATGGAGCGTGGGCTGTGGGGACGAGAATGGACGTTAGTTATCCCTCACTCACCTCCAAATGGTGGCCTGGTAACTGCTCATGTGATGTCGTTGTATATTCTGTGTATTTTGGTCCAAAGTTGTCCATAAAGAACGGCAACGTCTGATACGCCGACAGCTTGCAGCCATAATTTACTTCGTAGCCATGGAAACAGATCTCAGGGTTGTACTCGCCTTCAACAGAAATACCACAGGATGGCATCGTTTTCTTTGGTGGTGAGTCGTAGAAAAGATCTTTGAGCTTAGGTTTAAGGAGGTTAGCAACCTGTGTCAAGAGAAATGCTATTAATCTCAAAACAAGAGCTTAGCAACCTGTACCATGAAAATTGTTATTATTTGAATCGTAAGACATAGAAAGTGCAGTGTTAAAGTACTCTTCTTAATAACAGCCAGGAAATTTCCGGCAAGCGAAATGGACGAAACAGTATCTACAACACTTAATTCCCGCACCTTGTGTCTTCCCCCCTCTCCCTTCGATAGGATCCTGCCTTCTTTACTCCAGGGTTTCCGTCTCCTGCGCCCCCCTCCCCCCATCAACTTCCCACTCACCCGCCACCACCACCGAAAAACCAACAGCGATAACTAGTCGTTTTTTTAGATTAGGAAATAAAACTTCCATCCCCCGCGCTTCTCTCATCTCATCTTCCTTTCCCCTCTCCCTTAACAAGAAGATAGCACAAAACTTTTACTAACGTGTTTTGTGGAGTTAATCCACTTCTGTAACGCTTTCCATCGCACAGGGCAATACGCCTGTGCTCCTTGTGTGTCAGCGCACTTCATGAACGCCTCCTCCCCAGACTCATTGGCGGGAAAAGTGTCATCGTTGAAGAAACTGTCATGTGACTTAAGGACTTCTTTGAACTTAGTAACAGCACTGTCTTCGTTCTGTATTCCAGTGTACTTTTTAGCAAGTTCCTTTGCCTATGATGTAAAATTAAGAGAGGAAAACCATAAAATATAATGTATCCTAATGTTATAGCGTATTTGTGCTTGTTGCTATAGCGTCGCTGTAGCATAAGTATTTTAGCCACTCTCTATTAGTCCTTACATTCACAGTGACAGTCAATGTTCTTGAAAAAGGGGGGGAGGGGACTATGTTGCATTGCGATTAGCGTTGAAATATTTCACTGTAGACGACATGACAGTAACTGCAATATTTGAAAGCAGTTTATCTATGATTTGTGGTATAGGTGTATTTTTGGGGGACGCGAGCTGAATTTCTGGTCGCCATCTTGGATAAGGAAACGCCCAGAGAACTGGAGCGAGTCAAGAGCGACCCCAAGGAGAGGAAAAGAAAAGGAAAGATGATCTTCACCCTCTATGTTTGCGACTCCAAGGCAAAATAAGCCAACAAAAGTTTTGAACACACGCCCATCAAAGCGCCTGTATTGCAGGCTTAAGACTTGAACTCGTATATTTGCTTTCGTTCTTTAACGAGACCAGTGGGATAAAAGAACTGGCGATACCTTACCTCCTCTGAAGTCAACTCTCGCCTTGCGGACATCTCGCTATTACTGACACTGCGTTATTACGGACAGGAGTCGAAGTTCCGATGAATAAGAATCACTGAAAATAACTCCCGCTATTACGGACTTCCTCTATTACGGACACAAAATAGTGGTCCCAAATGTGTCCGTTTACATTATACTGGTAGGAGACTGTATTCACATCTTTACATCAATAAATCCGCCGAGTGGATCAAAGAATGGCAACTTGCCAAAATGAAAGTAAACACATATGCGGAATGGCATATTTTTTTAACGCAAAAATTGAAATCGTTTTTCAATTGAGTGAAATCGTTTTTCTGTGCACATATACTCAGTATAGTATAAATCATACAGTTACTAAGTGATTTACCATGTTTCTAATTCTACCTATCCTCACCACCCTCCCTGAATGCTGCTGTTCCTTGTAATCCAACTCCACTCATGACGCTCTTTTTTTAATGGCTAAGGGGATCTCACAGCCTTCTCATTATTCTAACTACCCCTTCCTAAATGTGTACGATGTTTCCTTTTTTTTCTCTTTAATTCCCATACTCCATATAACTTCGAATCTCATATCCCCTCAATTCCCACTCAGACTGTCATTCACTGACTCTCATTCCCGCTCATTTCCGACCCTCATTCCCCTTCATTTTCGACTCTCATCCCCCCTCCCTAATTCCGACCCAGCACCCCACTATTACCCCCTTCTCACCCCGAATTCTATGATACTCCATTTTATACCCAGGATTTCCCCTTTACAGTTCCCTCCAACTCATACCTTAACATATTCCTACATTCTATGTTTACGAGATTTTTTTTTCTATCCCCTCTCGTGACTTAAACCTATGACCTCCCGCTTTGAAGCGAATCGCCTTATCCACTGCACCACGCCGTGCGCTGTTGAAAACTCTTGACTCATTTTTTGCTATCATGACTTACCAAACCCCAAACCCCCTCGGCCCAAAGGTCCAAACTAATGTTTTTTTTTTTATTGAAATATGACTTTGATCATGTTTGTAATAAATAAATAAATTAATTAATTAATTAATTAATGTCCTGACAAAGAAATACCTGCGCACATGTTCTGTGCAATACACTAGACGAACGACAATTAACAAAAAAATCTCACCTTTGGAAACAGAACAGTTTTAGGCAGGATCATACGAGAGAGACGGTCAAGAAGAGTTGACGGACAAGAGATGATAACGAGAGTGTGTGTCTTTTTGTTGAAATTTTATAAATTTTATTTATAGTGATGGGCTCCATGCGGTCAAACGACTCTGAAACGATATGCGAGAGTTGGCACATCACCATTGTCAAACGAGAGAAAACTCTACTGGGAAAATTTGGGCGGCTTTAATATTCAGTGAGATCGTACGAGAGTCGATAAAAGGGGGTAGAGGTTCGCGGCCAAACGAGAGAAATCCGTGGGATATCCGTGGGATATGGGGTACAAAAAAAAGTTTTATACGGGGTGGCTCCGTTCCGAGGTCCAAACCCAATTACCTTGCAGTCGTAAACCCGTGTCCCAGCCCGGGGAAATCTCTTTATGTCCAATTTTTGACAGAAAAAATAACATTTATTTGATCTGTAAAGACAAGCGGTTTTACCTGGTCGAGTAAAGCTTCAAGTTTCTTATAACCTTTGTCACGCAGCTCTTCTGGCGAAATAAAGCCACTCGTGAAAAACGACAAGATCATCTTGTACGAGTTGGTAATATTGATGACGTCACCATTCGGTAAGGTTCCAGTGGTCGGTCTGGATGAATCACGGTCTCCATTCACATACACAGAATTTAATGGTAATTTCGCCAACCCGGTAGCACCATTGTAACAGTATTTAAGATGTTCATTTTCAAGATATCTATGGAAACAAAAGAGTGAAAGTATTTGTGATATCTCAGTCAGTTGACTGACTGACTGACTGACTGACTGACTGACTGACTGACTGACTGACTGACTGACTGACTGGTGACTGACTGACTGACTGACTGACTGACTGACTGCTGACTGACTGCTGGCTGACTGCTGACTGACTGCTGACTGACTGCTGACTGGCCGGCCAGCTGGCTGACTGGCTGGCTGGCTGGCTGGCTGACTGACTGACTGACTGACTGACTGACTGACTGACTGACTGACTGACTGACTGACTGACTGACTGACTGACTGACTGACTGACTGACTGACTGCTAACTGGCCGGCCGGCTGGCTGACTGGCTGGCTGACTGACTGACTGACTGACTGACTGACTGACTGACTGACTGACTGACTGACTGGCTGACTGACTGACTGACTGACTGACTGACTGACTGACTGACTGACTGACTGACTGACTCACTGACTGGTTACCTGGCTGACTGACTGACTGACTGACTGACTGACTGACTGACTGACTGACTGACTGACTGACTGAGTGAGTGACTGTCTGACTCACTGACTTACTCACTGACTCACTGACTGATTGTTTGGTTAATGGTTGATTTATCACGCTTTAGGTACCTTATAAGTCTGGTCAGTGGCTCACCCAGGTAAACCAGTAGAAAGCGTTTGAGTGACGTACGCACGCTCTCTCCTCGTGCCTTGTACCACGTGGTGTTCATTTCAGAGGTTATTTTCGACGTATAACTTTTGCCCAGAATGGTTTTTGCCACTGCTTCGTTAAAAATTCCTAAAAAATAGAACATCGTTAATCAAGCAACCTACACGGCATTTCCTGATATTTTTTGGCAAACAATTTTGCAAATCAACTAGGCCATTTTTCAAGGTCTTCCTAACAGGCCTTGGGCTTATTTGGTTCAGGTGGCAATTGATTCATACCAAAAACAACTGTAACTTTCATATTTGATTATAATAACGCGGCATTAAAATCGGGACAATAATGAATTTCCTTCTCACGAGATTTTCAAAATTCATTTGACTTTCCCACTGGGCAATTTCAATTATTAATTTGGGATGTTTGGTTACTGATCATGATACCATGGCACAACCGACAGCTGTCTATTCGTGTCCCGACACAGCGTCACATGCAGCTCTCACCTGTCTCGTTGTGAACAGCTATTTCGTAAAAATTTCTTTTGGTCGCGTGAATTCCCGCTTTACAGGACTTAACCGAACGGACCATTCCAGTTGCCACACCCAGCTTTAGATTCTCGATGTATCGTGAAATGGTGTCATTATGCTTCTTAAACAGTTCTTCAATCTGCTCTAATTCCTTCAGATCACTGGGCTTATAGTAGAAGATAACGCTTTCTAAGTTTGAAAGCACGTCGCAGATTGGCTGCCAACAGTATAAATTTGGTTCAAACATCCAGTCACCTACATAGTAATTGCGTTCGTAAGGCCCCCAATCAAAGGAATGCCTTAACAGATGCTGCGCCACATACATCGCCTTATTTTCGCGAAGCTTCATTCGTGATCCGTTCGACTTTCCGATTATCTCCTCCAGCCTGTCGTGCAGTCTTCGGACTTCATCGGTGAAGTTCTTAATAGCGCTCGGGCTAGGATCGTAAGGCCGATAATGTTTCCGAATCTCCTCCGCAGTCACTCCGGGTTTCGACCCTAACTTCTCAGGCATTAGCTCGTGGTGTTTTTGAAGAAGTTCGTTAAGGAACGAGTCCAAACCGACGCGTTTCGCTTCGTCAGAAAAGCCACAACCACTTTGAAGACCATTTTTCTTCGGATCATCTGATTTGCCTCGAGTCAATAGAATTACAAGTACAATGACCAGCGCTAACAGAAGTAGTATTGGAATGGCGGCCAACACAATTTTAACTAGGCGATATTCACTTCTTGAACGAGGCTTGTCTATTCCTGATTTGTGCGGCAGAAATGCCACCGTAGACACTGGGGAACCTGGGATTCCATTTTCTGACGAAGAAGATGATTTGTTTCGGTGTGACGTCATCTAAATAGAGAATTGAAAACGCGTCAGAATTTTGTAACCCGGTGGGGGTCTCTTTATATAGCACACTTTACTCTTATAGTGCGTCTCTCCGCCCAGGTGTATAAATCGGTACCGACGAAATAATGCTGGGCCAGGTAACGCTGCGATGGACTAGCATCCCATCCAGGGGGGAGTAGAAATACTCCTAGTCGCTTAATGCTACGGAAACCGGGATAAGCTCCGGCGGTATGAGCTACTTTACTTGGCTCGACCCAAACTTTATCTTTAATTCGCTGTACCCAGCGGCCACTAAGGGCTGAAAATCGTATTTTAATTTGGTACTACTTAGGTTGTCCTTTCTTCAAATTCCACAGTTCCTTCATACCTTAGTACCTGTTAGCGTACGTTTTCAAAGTAAGTCCCAAATAGGGTACACTGAGTCGTTTTTATCTCTAAATCGTTTTAAAATTCCTTACTTGAAGGCGCCGATGATCGCGCGAGCCTTCCCAGTCTCTCTCCCGTCTTTGAAATTCGCTCCAGACCTCTCGTTTACAGACCGCGCCATTCTCGTCCCCATAACCGGCGAAAAGGGCTATGGCGAGGAGAATGAGAGCGCGCGCGCTCGCAAAAAAAATACGAACTGTTTTGCAGTCTAGACGGACTCAGATTGGAGCTTTACCACACGTTCTTTACAAAAATAAACGGCAACGTCTGATCGCTAGTGATTAGTGAGTAACCGGGAACATCAAAGAAGAATGTAGAGTCATATGATATCAACACACAGAACGCTCTCACCCTTTACCGTCAATACGCGCGTGGGTGTATGCCGTCTCGCGTTTGCTCTCGCGTGGGACCCCACAGTGCGCGCGACAAGCGATCACCGGCGGAGAGATGGCAGAAATCACGGACGTAAAACAGTAAGTATGAATTCCTTCCAATAATCCCACAAGAACTTCTCAAAGCACAGATTTTTTCGAGTCCAGTAATGTTAAGTAATGAAATGAAATTTGATGGTTCGACGTCTATTTGGATTGTGTCTCGAGCAATTCTTCTGGCTAATAACGTTATATTTCGTATTTTTTAAATTGAAATCGTATACAGAACGAACTTGAGTGCGTGGGTAACTGCAGTAAACTTTGATTTCCGGATTTTTTTTTATTATTTCGTTATGTCAAACATATTCATTTCCTTAGAATATTTCACATTCATTAACGAATTGGATAAATTCCAAGAGTTTTAAACAAAAATCTCTTACTGGCACGAGTTTTTCAACGTCTTCAAACTGCGCTCTAAGCAAGCTGCAAGGACGCGTTTCGGAAAGAAAACAGCATTGCCAAAAGAGGGCGACTGGAAAAGATTTTGACAAATAAAATTTCTGAGCCCTTATGAATAATTGAGAACATTATTTCCGTTAGTCTAAAGTAGGTTTTTGATTTATGAACTGCCTGAGGGCGCTTTACGTGATGGAGATTTCCTTTATAACGGCGCGCCCGCAAAGTCTGCAAAATGAAGCGATTGACGCAAGTGACTAACCAAAAGAACCGCTCTAAAGAATAAAGATTTTTATCGCCAGAAATTTCATTGCCAGGTTCGTCGATATCACACCGATCAGCTTAGTTAACTCGATCTGATCTGATACTTTTAAACAAAGTTCATCAAATGCACTTTGCAAAAGAATATTTGCATTTCTGTCGGCAATTATATTAACTCCATGAAGTGGATTTAAGATCCTTATGATCCCATTAAACTGACTTGCATGCTTGGCATTTAAATAGCTTCCACGTGCATAACGATCTATTTTCGTGGCATCTGTTGACATTTTCAACCACACGACATGCATCGACAAAAAAGACATGCTGCTAATTCTAGATCATTATACACCTTCTTCAAATAAAATCGAGAACATAAACCGATTTCATCCGGTCAAGGACAGAATATTGAACGTTTTTCACTCAAGTGCTACTCCCCATTAAAATTCCACTCGTCAAATTTCTCTGGAATTCGTATTGAAAGCGATGCTATGAGTAAAATGTTCTAGAAATGTTTGGCGATCACTGGGAAACGCGGAAGAAAACTCCTGAAGTTTGAGAACCCAGAAACCAGAACTGCTCTGTTTTTAGTTAGAAGTGTACTTACAGTAAAACAGGTTACAATACAGCTCATCTGAACGATAAATGACCAAAAACAACAAACCTCTCAGCTCATCCGCTTAGGTCGACTTCAAGCTGTATCTTGACTACAGACAAATGCGAAGAGGTCAAACGAATTGGTCCACAAAGCGTCCGTTGCACTGCCAGCAACAATACTATCCTGTTACCCCTTGAACAAAAACCTTACCTAGGCAAAGTTTCCAAAGAATCCGCCCCAGTTATTTTGTGAATTACACCGACCACATCCCTGTAGCTTTCTACTTTTTCCTTGTTTACACAGTACAGCTAGCTCGCTGCTCTGATTTCCACTGGTGATATTATTGATTTAAACAAAGTTAACACCAGATTATTATGCTAATTGTTTTCTGTATGTGAAGCGGAATTATCATATAGTAATTGCATACTGAAGCTGTGAAAATGGAAGTGTTTTCCACTTTTCGGCTTTAAATCATCACTTTTATTGTTTTCTGAAGAGATAAGTTGGTTTTAATGCTCAAAGCACACGATTGATTTCACACCGACATTGGAACGAAACGCAACAATGTTAGCCACTTGAAAGTTTCTTGATTTACAAAAAGTTACTTTGCTTAGCTTATATAACAGATAACGCAAAATGACACTGATCTCAACGTTGTTAATCGAATATTTCGTTTTTCTTTCTGAATCATTACTGATGAACTGAATCAGTGAATTGACCTTTTCACATGAGAATCTTCGTTTGCACCGCTATAAAATGACATTGGAAAGGTATTTGCTTTAAAATTGAGTGCACATTTCGCCCATATGTTAAACTGATGTTGCCTTTTAAGTCCTGAGGCATTTTTTGGTTGAATTAATTACACGAAAATGTGTTTGTGAACCTGCGAATCAAGTGTTCCCTTCAGAATTGCGCCAAAGAAAAAAATACAATTACACATTAGTCACATTAACTTGTAGGAAAAACTGCAATGGACGTGATTAGCATTCGTTGTACAGTACCATTTAACGTCACGAGAGATTTTCGCTAGTTGAAGGTTATATTGTACAGTCGAAACAATTTCTCGTTCGAATCAGTGATATCTGAGTTATTCTACGACCAGTCAGGCAGCTGTTCTTGCCTGTCGATTTCATTCAGCGGTTGAATTATTACTTAGATGTTGAATGTTGATTACAGGCAAGTCGAATACAACGTCACAGCATGCTTAATAAACAATTTTTTAAATAATACTTACCACGAGTCCACATTGAACTGTACAAATCCGCGAGAGACCTTGAAGAGGCTATTCAGAGGAAAATACATTGATCTGAGTCGATCGAGTTATCAACAATCTTTCTTCCTAAACGAACAACGCTTTATTAGCCCCAAGGTGCAAAGCAGCACTTTATCGCTTGTGTGTGTTCAGCGCGAAAAATTTTCGCCGTGACACTTATCACGGAGAAGATCCAATGACTGGCTTATGACGTCACCGAACGGCAGATTTTCATCTCACAAAACATCAGTTCTCTTGCTTTATCTGTAGAAAATCCCGAAATTAACGTTCAAATAAAGCTTTCTCCGTGAGATCGCTCTGTTAAATTCAATTTCAACGCTTTTTATCGCAAATACTGTGAAAGGACTTCCGTTCAGCCTTAACGAAAGCACGACAGCTGTTTGAATGCGGAGAAGGAAATTATGCTGAATTGATATTTAAGTTGGAAATGCATACGAAGTCTAATTAAAAATAAACGAAGAATTCCGGGGGATTTGATTTTTTCCTTTTACAGCGACCCCGCATTGAAGCTCACCCGAGCGGGGGTGGGGTGAGGTTAAATTAGTGTCTACGTCACAGGTGGAGCTTCAAACACACTTACCATTTTTTTTTACTTATTATGTTTTTGACTTTTTACTTATTTAATGTTTTTCCACCTTAGGAAACTATTATTTTGAGGTTTTCTGTAATTTTAAAGAAATGTTCAGGGCCGTAGCTCGCAAGAGGCACAATAAGCCGTTTGCCTTGTCTAGATTTTAACCCAAAATTAAAAAAAAAAAATACGTTTAGTCGGGAAAATAGTGCCCAGTTGAATTAGGAAAACAGCACTACAGAGCTTCTAGATTTTACAATTTTCTCGTTGGGGGGAGGGGGTGGTTGCATGCCCCCAGATACCCCTGGTGGCTGGCGATCGCAGATCTCGCCCCATCTATATGTCAAAAGTCCTGCTACAACCCTGACCTTGCAGAAAAAAGACTTCAAATCCTGATTACATATATTCTTCAGTTGAATCTTTGCACTGTTTATGAGCACAATCCTCTGCACCAGACTGCTGCAAACGGCTCGCTTCTTAACCATCTACCCCGGCGCCAACTGTTTTCCCGCCTTACTACGTCAAATGTCCGGCGCTCGGGGACGAGGCAGCAGGCTATATATAGCTTTTTGCATAGACAAGGCAAGATCTGCGGTCGCCAAAGGCGCGAGCCGCTAGAGGGACATAGGGGCATGCCACCAGAAAATTTTGAAATCTAGACGCTCTTAAATGCTACTTTCAGCATTTTCGTAAGGTAGTTTTTGAGAAAAATCAATCTCGTTCAACTGGGGATTGTTTTCCCAACTAAATGTATCAGTGTTTTTAATTGTAGGTTATGTAGACTAGACAATTGCCTTGTCTTGCCTCTTGCTAGAGGGCGACCCCCCAGGGGGGTACTCGAAGTATACTTGACGGGGGGGAGGGGGGAGTCCAACGGAGCTTCGTATTGCAAACCCAAAAAAATACACAAGCCAGCAATTTTAGACCCAAAAAATACCTGGCATCAAAATTTCCAACTCCCCAAAATACAATCGCAACGAAAACCCGAAACGAAAAATTCCCTTGGAGATAAGACCCAAAAAAATACGCGTATTTTTTTAAGAGATTTTTCACAATGTTTATTACCGCTGTTTTTTTTTGTGTGCATTTAGTATGGTGGGAATAGTAATCAACGTGTTGTGTGGGCTTCTGCGAAACATCTTGTCCAGCACAATGCTTTCATCTGAGATTGAAATGATAAATAATGGTTTTACAGAGAAGAAAAGGCGGCACTCATTTGAAATTGTCAGGGGGGTGATTGTGCAAGTAAACATGTAAATATCCGAGAATAGGAGCCCAGCACTGAAAGCTCCCCGGTAAAGACTTAAGTGAAAGACAGTAGACTTACTGGCTACGCTCTGAAGCTCGAGCGTTCGGAAGTAAATGCGGTGAAATTTAGGGGCATAGCCAGGATTTCCAACCTCGTTCCCAGGGCTTTTCCCTTCGTCGTGGGGCGGCCGCGACCCACGAGAAGGGAAAAGCCCTGGGAACGAGGTTGAGGATTTTCCAAACGAGGCGGGGGTCACACTATGTCATACCCAGGGTACTTACATAGTCCACTGCCGACTTTCGGTCCTGCAATGGAGTAAGTAACTATCGAGCTCTAGAAACGATTTATGGCATGTTGATTCTTCGGATTCGCGCTTTTTCGCCACCTGAACTATGAGGTTTGTATGTTGTTTACTTAAAGGGGCACTGTCACGAGCATAACTTCAAAAATTCAACAGCCCAAAAACACGTTTACACCATTGGAAACCTATTAACAGTGGTCAAGTTTTCGTAAAATTACTATACCAGTGTACTGAAGCTAAATATAGAGTGATATCACTGTGATACCATCGGGAGCTTTTGATCTCAACTTGAAAAAGTCAGCCTGACTTTTTCAAGTTCTGTCCTTGTGGTTTGGAAAAATTGATGAAAACTATTTACGGTTACCCTCTTCTTTAAACAATTTGCTAGATATCCTTCCCTTTACGTTCTAGGGGCATTTCCTGCATGTTTGAAAGTACTTAGTCGTAATTTTGGTGCCGTTTTACTAAAAAAGCCCAAAAAAGTCCGTGACAGTGTCCCTTTAAAAATCATCTCACAAAGGGGTGATCACGGGCACCCCAAATACCCCCCCCCCCCCCCCCCATTCCCCTAGCTTATTTAAGTAGATGTTACTTTTCATAAGCAGGAGGGGTAACTCTACGACCCTAGTGCTAAGGTTAACAAGCATACTTTCACATGTACTAGGTAGGGTTACCCTAACACCCGGGACAACTTTTATGTGCTTGGTGATAAACTGGCCGCGGTTATTAAGGGGGGTCCTTCTTAACTACAGATCTAGAGCAGTTGCTAGGGAATTCGTGAAGACCAGTTTTAGTGGCAAGCCATTTTGGACCGCTTTGTAACGCTAAATGGTAAATTTTGTGGGGTAGGAAATACCTGCTTGAAATATTGACATTGCGCCTGCATAACTAGTGCCAGTCCTAAACCGCGCGTTAGAATTTAAAATCCCTAAAACTTGGAGGAAAAAAGGAAGAGTTCTGAATTTTTTAAAGAATCGGAGATAACATAGCCTTCTTTATAATCCTACGTATGGGATTACCGTTTACAAGAAAGAAAAAAGCGCTACTGAAGAAAGTCTGAAAATACGGGTGTTTATTATGTCATAACTTTTACAATAATGCAAATTTTGTAAAACCCATACGAAGCATTAAGCATGTGGACATTCTTTATCTATTGGCACTGATTTTAACTTTCAGTTTTATATGCCCTTTCAGTTTTAGGGTTTTTTCTATTCTGGCCATGCCACTTGTCAAATATGGCCGTGATTTGAAATTCTTAAAGGACTCTTCAATTGAACAACATTGCAAAAAAAAGCTTATCCGTAGCAGGTCAAGTTTCCAAAATATGGCGGTTAGATACCTTCCTTAGCAACAACTTAGTAGTTAAGAAGGACCCCCCTTAAGCATCGCAAACAACCTTCAAAGGGTCTGGAAACCAGTAAAAGTTGTCCCTAGCAGAGTGTTTACAAGGCAGCTAGTGTTACCCTAGCAATAGAATACCGGATAGGGTAACCCAAACGCTCGGATAGTGTTACCCTAGTGCAAGGTGCAAGGGTAACCCTAGCTGCCTTGTAAATACGTCATTGAAAGAAAATAAGAAATGTTCGACCGCTAGGGTAACCTTCTTGGGCCTTCCAGAAGGGTCACTATTATTTCGGGATTCTCCGCAAAAGAGAATCAAGGGATTTATTTTTATCTCGCTATATATAATAAACAAATGAGACAAGAGTTTCTGTATGGCACATCAGTAGGCTTTATTAATTAACTTTGCTCAATTAATTACAATTCTCATATAAACAATAATGATGTCAGTAATAAGAAACACAGCAGGTTAACCTTGCTTGTTATTCCTGAACTGAACAAAACGTTTACTGTCCGTTTAAAATGCAAGAAATTTAAGGATACTAGTGTTTTATAACTAAAATACTGTATAATCTTATATTGACCGAAACAAAATAGCATAAGGTTGTTTTAACGTGAGGGTTATTATATTTAGTCCATCAAGTCTTTCTTTGTCGATAATTATAAGTAATTATCAAACGCAAGGCCATGCCAAGAACCTGCATGTTAGTGTAACGGTTACTCTGCGGCAGATAGTAACTTTAATAGTTACTGAAACATTAAATTTAATTACAGTTACAGTGGCTGTCCTGCATCGGTTGACGATCATATATGTACACCGCCGAACACAGCGTTTGGTACCTGAAACAACAAACAAAAGCTTTATAAAATTTCCAGTTACAAAATATTTGCAATATTATTATAGGTACAGTGGCAGTAGCCGTAATGGTGGAGTTTCCTGGGTATCATTCCTTGGTCTTGACAATCATAACGAGGTGCGTACCATATGCAGCCGAAAGGCCGACGGCTGGCATTTTCCCAGTACGGTCCCAATCGAGCTTTAGTCAATTGGAGATCAGATTACACACTTTATAACCTGATTGAAAACTTTACCCGCGGTTCAATACTAAGAAAACAGTGGACCCGAAATTGATCAATAAGGTGGATCGTCCGTTGTTTTAGGTAAAGCTAATGCACCTTAACGATACACCTGGTCGCTTGATGCACGGAAACCTAGAGCAGCTAGGCTTTATCCTTATACAAATATATGAAATAGGACAACCGGCGGGCATACACTGAGAAAAGAGAGTCGCAGAGGGAGTTTCGGTGGAGTGTAATTTGAAGGCCATGGTGGAAAATATAGGGCTGAATATATATCCTCAGTATCCTTACCAGTCAGATAACGGATACGTGACCTTAGTTAGGTACGCTAATACGCAAGTTATGTTGACTTATGCCTTAAGATGAGTCTTAACTTCCCTGACAAGTCCCCGAATAAAGAAAGGAGAGAGTTTTTACAAGATTAAATCAATATCTCTTGTGTTTCGCTTACGTTTTGCAGGTGCTTTGTCCATGGGTTTGTCTGCCGGAGCCTTGTCTACCTTGACAACATGGTAAATGGGTAGCTTGGCACACAGCTTCGCCATTTCGTAACTCAAACTGGAACGGTCATTAATAACCCCGACAACCTCAAATTTTTCTTCAGTTTGATTTTTGGCCATCACAGCACCATCTTTGCTTGCCGTATCCTGGTGGACAGTTAATTAAAAAAAGGCAGACCTCTTAGCCACTTACATAGTTGTCAGACCTAAAATGTCTATCGTATAATACGACCGAAAATTAATTGGTCAGGCTGGAGGACGATGTAAGGCCCTCGGGAGTACAAATAAATGTCTTACTTCAAGCTCCTTTATGTACATCAACTGACCATAATCACTTAGGGGAATACAAACTTACCAGAAGTCGCTTTAAGTCGGCCGGCTTTGGAAAATTTTCAGTAGAGTTACTTAGAAAGCACGACTTGTCCTCTGGCAGACGGATCATCATAAAATTCTGCAGAAAAGATTGAATACAATGTTTGCATTAGTTTACAAAAGCTACTGCACTAAAAACGCATTTCATACCGGTAGTCGGAGAATTTCCACTTTTAGTCTGGAAAAGCTCGAAACGATAACGTGACATCACAACTGCAAGTCTTCCCTTGCTACGTTACCTACCAGTTAGTAACACAACGACAAAGAAAGAAGCGTGTGCGTGACATTGTGGAACATGACGGTGAAATGTGTGCGAACTAACCTGAGTATCAGGCTTTCCAAAGGGGAGGGGGGAAGGGAGGGAGATACTGATACTCAAGTTATGTGCGAACGTGAGGAATTTACTCTGATGTGTACCTTAAATAACTCTGATAAAGTAGTATTTCTTTTTAATAACATAGATCCTTTTATTTGTAAGAAATTAGGATACTTCACTTTTGAAGCATTCCAGAAAAGATCGAAAACAATGATCGCGATTAAGTTAATTATTCTATAATTTTACTTTATCATCCTACTATCAATGTAATTATTATTATTTATTCATTTATTTATTTATTTATTTATTTTTCTTTTCTTTCTTTTCTATGTTTACTTAAAATGCAATACCATCTATGTAAATGGGAATGCAAATAAAATTGTTGTATGTCAAATTTTGGGCTTTGCCTCGGTGTGAGAACCTGTGAATTTTTTTCCCTGTTTTGGAGCCATTATTTTCTTGCTCTATATTGTTTCGAGGTTCATTGTTGTCTTGGTAGCCTGTTCCAGACATTTGGTCACTTTGGGAGGAACGCAATAAACAGGATTTATAGTGCGACGAACGGCGAGCGGAAAAAAATGGCAAGGGGTTTGAGGTGGAACAGGCTATTGTCTTGGTCGTTCTCTGTTTTACTGGTTGTTTTACTGGTTGGTTTACGTCACTGGTGAGTTTCACAAGTTTCTACACCGAATATGAGCACAATTTTGATGACCTTTGATTGTTTTCTGGATCGGTTGACCAAATTCAGTTTTAATCTCTCTTCAAAAGTTGACCCGGTTTTCATTTTATGCAAATTATGGATGTCTGGCACCCGCACGTGCCTGTCGCATGAAGCCTCGAAGCCAGATGTTATGAAGTCAACATTTGAGTTTTGAATCGAGATCTCGCTTGAACATTGATTATAAAATATTCACTCCAGGCGATTGAATATAACTGAAGAAAAAAAAATCAAATTTCTTGTTCGTCGCCCTTGGGAGGACTAGATAGCAAAATACGGCAAGCAAGCAGTGATCGCATGTCACTAACCTTTTTAAAATCAAGGATTACGTCGGACTCTTTTATGTTTGGAGAAGTCTTTGGCACATGGAAAGTCTCAGTTTCCTTCTTTGTGTCAATTTCAACTTCTTCATCATAATCCTTCCCGTCTTCAGTCTTCATCTTCAATTTAAATTTTTCCACTGTATCACCAGCAGAATCCTGCAAAGTCTGAAATTGAAAATGAAAAATTAAATTTCTGTCTAACAAGGTGGTGACAGGTTAGTATTTCAGTGAAGAAAGCATTAAATCCCGATTTTCTTCTTATCCGCTTTACCTTTTCTTCTAAGCCACACTTGCAGATGGACGAGGTAGAAACGGCGACAGCCAAAAAAGCAAGGCCCAAAATTAACAACTTAAAACCCTGGTGAAGAACATGATAAAGATTAACTCCTTGCGGATAATATTGAGTTAAGTAAAGCATCTGAGTAAAATGGATGACCGAAAACGGATACTATATATCGCCAACACAGTGAAGACCTCAGTAAAATGTAAATGTGTCAAATAGAACTTGCCATATTTATCTTAGAAAAAGAGAAGTGTATGTCCTTCGTTCTCCTAGCAGCAGATGAAACGGACCATCGGCGACTTCAACCTTTTTCCACTTAGTATGGATATAGTTTCAAATGTGAGCGAACCGTTTTTATACCATCCGAAGCCATACCCGATGTTTCCTTGTTCTTAACTTGATATCACAGATGTACGATATTCCACACCTGAATTTTGACCTTATGTACCTCGTTTCAGTACCCTTCTGGCAAAAACACTTGAATATTTCCCAAATTGAATTCGGAAAAGAGGACTGAAGCGCCTTATTTCCTTATTCCAACACGACTTTGCTGCCCTCGTTTCAGCCAGTGTTAGCACTTCCTTCCCGCGCACCGCTGACAGACTCTGAACCCACGCGAAACAAATGAGAATTTGGATCCCGTACAAAATGATTACCTCGGGCAGACTTTTGATTGCTGTAAAACTCAAAGACGCGGCGCACGGTTCCTAGAAATTACTTCATCGTTTAACGCATTTTTACCGCGATGTTTATAAATAGAATGGTTTTAAAGGGGCACTGTCACGAGCATAACTTCAAAAATTCAGCAGCCCAAAAACATGTTTACACCACTGGAAACCTATTAACAGTGGTCAGGTTTTCGTAAAATTACTATACCAGTGTACTGAAGCTAAATATAGAGTGATATCACTGTGATACCATCGGGAGCTTTTGATCTCAACTTGAAAAAGTCAGCCTGACTTTTTCAAGTTCTGTCCTTGTGGTTTGGAAAAATTGATGAAAACTATTAACGGTCACCCTCTTCTTAGAACAATTTGCTAGATATTCTTCCTTTTACGTTCTAGGAGCATTTCCTGTATGGTTGAAAGTACTTAGTCGTAATTTTGGTGCAGTTTTACTAAAAAAGTCAAAAAATGTCCGTGACAGTGCCCCTTTATCATGCAAATCAAGATCGTGTAACGCTACTAGAGGCATCTCAACCTCAACCTCGTTCCCAGGACCTCTCTCCTTTTCCTCCCTTGTCGAGGTTGGAGGCATCTTTGTTAATTGTTGTTGTTCTTCGTGCAGTTGTGCCAATCGATACATCATAAAAAATCAATTTAGGCAAAAGACCGAGGTTGTCATACAAGTAGATTCGCTTAAATCTAGCCCCCTGCACTTAGGCTCGACAAGCAATCCAAAAAGAACTATTCACCTTCGAGCGTCCGAAGAGAAACAAAATTGCTTCCCATTTCGCTTCGGTCAGTCGGTTACCGAAAGAAGTGTTTTGATCCGCTTGTTAGTCAGCTTTTATGGCATGTGCTTTATCAATTATTCACCTCAGTGACGATGAAAGTGGTGGACAGTTACCTCGACTTCGGTGAATAATTGTAAAATAATCGGAAAAGTTACATGTCCCTTTGAGCGCTATTTTTCCGTCTGGGAATTGGAGAGCTTATTTTTGGAATAGGGGGGAATATTTTTGGAATTTAAAGATATTTAATTAAATGGAATTTCAATAATTCATAGATTTCTCTGAAAGCAGAGTGAAACTTCAGAAGAGGAAGGAGAAACAAAAATCTCTGGGATTTGGCTATATCGATTCTGATGCCACAAGGAAAAGTAGTAAAAAATTCCGCAACGTTTACAAATTTCCTTTTCGAGTCAGAATACCTTATTATTCCATATTTGCTGTGCAATCTGACATCTCAACGTATAGGAGCAAAACTCCCGTAGCTTCAGAGTTTTTAAGAAAATTTTCCATATTTAATGATTTCAATTTTCGACCGTGGAAACAAGTCGGAAATGGCCGATTTGAACCCCGCACAGCCAGCTCGGCCTGCATTCTGTGCATTTTTCGACCGTGGGTTCAAGCCGAAAATGGCGGAGTATAGCCCCACGGAGTTCGGCCTGTATTGTGTGCAACGTTCTAACGTGGGCTCAAGACGTAAATGAATTTAGCCCCGCACACTGGAGCAATATTCAGTGCAATTTTCTACCATGGGTTCCAGTCGGAAATGGCCGAGCTTTGGCCCGCACAGAACGGCTTGTATTGGGTACAATTTTCTAAGGTGGGCTCAAGTCGGAAACGACCGAGTTTAGCCCCGCACAGCTCGGCCCTAATTATGTGAAACTTTCGATTCAAGTGGACGCAATTTTCGACCGTGGTTTGAAGTGAGACATGGTCGACTTTTCCATTGCACAGCTCGGGCTATAACGTGTACAATTTTTCACTGTGCGTTCAAGTCGGAAATGGCCGAGTTTAGCCCCCAAAACCTCTGCCTAGTTCTAGCCCCGCAGAACATGGGCGGTATTGTCTGGAATGTTCAGCCGTGAGTTCAGTCGATAAATGCATGGCCGTGTTTAGCTCGGCAAAGCTTAACCTGCCCTGCAGAAATGGCGGAGTCTAGCTCCACTGAGCTCGGCCCATATCTTAGTTGTGTGCAATTCTCGTCCATGGGTTCAAGTCGGAAATGACCGAGATTAGACTCGCACAGCTCGACCTATCTTGTCTTAAATTTTGAAATATGGATTCAAGTAAAAAATGTTCTAGCATCGCCCCGCGCAGCTCACCCTTCACTTTGTGCAACTTTCGATCGGAATTTTCAAGTCGGAAATGGCCGAGTGTAGCCCCGTACAGCTTCGCCTTTATTGTGTGCAATTTTCCACCGTGGGTTGAAGTTCGAAATGGTTGGTTTTTTGCCCCGCAGAACTTGGGCACCCGTTGGCCTGTATTGGGTGCAAATTTTGAAGGTGGGTTCAATTCGGAAATTGCCGAGTTTAGCCCCGCACAGCTTGGCCTAAACTATGTAAAACTTCGACCTTGGATTAAAGTCGGAAATAGCCGAGTTTAGCGCCGCACTGCTCGGCCTGTACTGTTTCAAGACTGTGTGCAATTTTCAACGGTGTGTTCAAGTCGCCAATTGCCGAGTTTACTCCTGCACCGCTCGACCTGTACTGTATTTAGTTTTAAACAGTAGGCTTAAGTCAGAAATTGCCGACTTCAGCCCCGCATACCTCAGCCTGTATTGTGTGCAATTTTCGACCGTGGATTGGAGTCGGAAAAAGTCGTCTAGACCCGCACAGCTCGGCTTTTATTGTGTGCCGAGTTTCTAAAGCCAGTGCACTCCTGATCAACAAAATAACCTTTAATAACAAAACGGCACAAAATTCACCCTCTAAGATGTGAACACACCACAATCATTGTTTTTTTTTAGTGATTTTCCTCCAAGAAACACCGTCTAACTTGAAAGCGTCGGCCCGATGTTTTCCATTTAGATCATTTCTTTTCTGCCCGTCCGTTGCCACGCCAGTCTTCTACAACTTTCGTAACCAGCACAGTGCGTTTTAGCAAGGTTAGGCAACTGTTAGTGGATTTTCTATTTATACCAACACCTTCATTAGATTTTGAAGTAGTACTATTTCTTGGTGAGACTGCCACTTTAAATCTTGCATGCGACAGGAGTGCCCAATAGAGCCGCTTCTTAAATTAAATTATCCGCTCCTGGGAATTTCATTAGATAGGTATAGATAGAAAAAGCTTTATTAACGTGTCAATGCCACTGCCTAGGAAAATCTCATACTAATTTGGGGATACAAATTAATAGATACAAAATATATATAAAAGGAGAAATTAGAGACTGAAGTAAAACGCTTCCTGGAAACTTATGCCAAGCCGTTACTTGCTGTGATTTTTATTGGAATTTCGATCCTGGCTGGAAAAAATACGATGCAACTTTAGAAGCGAAAATTTGATTGGTACTTCATAGTAGCCCGAATCTGATTGGTGTGACATACATACATGACTTACTCACTCGCTACATCATCACATCACTGACTAACCACACTGTCCCTCACGACGACTAAGAGGTATTTTTTTGACAAAAATATCCAGAGAAGCTTATCGACTCAGCTATCAATCGTGTCCATCACCCTCCCGACCTAATTCACACACCATCTGACAGCCCCAGCAGGATCATTATACCTAGGGGGGTGTGGGGTATCCTCCCCCCGAAAAATTTGAAAAAATGGGATATCTGAGGCCGCATTTCGTGCGTTTTGAAGAGAGTTTGTTAGGGAACAAGCCATATAAAGGTGAAGGTAGCAAGGACAATAATTCTGGTACATTTTTAAATTCAAAACATAGTTTTAGAAACAGAACCTTGTAAACATAATTTACAATTTATTTAACTAACAATGACGGCAGTTCTTTTAAAGGAAGACTGGAAAAAGTTAGATATCTTTATCTGGTTGTCAAATGGTAATTACATAAATCAGCCAGAGTCGGTTTCCTGACCATGAACGGCATTAGTTAGAATGTATCGTTAGAATTAACCTAGAATCACACAATTTGGTCAAAAATATGCCACACGAATCTTCAAATCGTGGACCCATTGAATGTAAATAGACGAAGTACAGAAATACGATTTCCCTTTATTTATTTATTTATTTATTTATTTATTTATTTATTTATTTATTTATTTATTTATTTATTTATTTATTTATTTATTTATTTATCTATCTATTTATTTATTTATTTATTTTTATACTTTTACTTCCAAGGCTCGTGCGGACACACTCGTCGCACCCCCCCTCCCCCCCCCCTCCCCCCCCCCCCTTCCTGGCTGCGGGCCTGTTATAAAGATCAGAAATCTGCCGATCTGGTTCGCAAACAACTTCGCGACCTTGGTAGAAAAATCTATCATGAGTTGCAGCCAATCTTTATGAGCAGGAAGATCGCTGATGACCTGAGAGAAACGGAATTGAAGCCTCCCATAGTCAACCATATGAATATAAATGTGATTTGTGCGATACAAATAGGCCATTTTCGTATTCTCGGTATCGAACTGGAACTAGCTTGCAATGGAGGCTAATGCGGGCAAATCTTTTCTAATGCAAATGAGATGAAGGTGTTTTTAATGACATCCCCGCATTAGCCTCCATTGCACGCTAGTTCCAGTTCAAAACCGAGAATACGAAAATGGCCTATTATATTGGGTACACACGCCGCCATCTACATCAACGTACCGAGGAGCACAAACATTCCGTAATTGGAAAACACCTAAAGGACGAACATAGTGTTAGACCCTACAACCTCCGTGACATTTCACTTTCGATAATGACGGCATGAAGTCGTCGAAACGTCAAGTTACTTTTATTTCGTTAATCTTCTTGTTAAAATGTTTCCCAAAATCGACTACCATTAAAAAAATAACCCAATAAATAGTAAATTAATAAACAATTGAGACAAGAGTTTTTGTATGGCACATCAGTAGGCTTTATTAATTGACTTTGCTCAGTTAATTACAATTCTCATATACAACAATAATGATTCAAGTAATAAGAAACACAGCAGGTTAACCTCTCTCGGTTATTCCTGAACTGAACAACAAGCTTACAAGTGCACCCGGGGGGGGTACTCCCCTAAATTTCGGATAGGGGTGTGCCGCGAACGTTCTCAAACCCTGACCCTATCTAAGGATAAAGAAAACGAAAATTAATACCCTTTCTAAGGCCCAAACCTGAAAATTGACACCCTATTCAAGGGGAGGAGAAGCATTGCGTGACGACTTAAATAACGGCTAACCGCGCACGGCAAAGCTCAAATCTTTCAAAATCGCTTTGTTAATACTTAATGACGGATAGTTTCGTTTAGCTGGGCGTTTATTTCAGCTGATACAATTTAGCTACCCTATCTAAGGATCACACCGAGAACACAATGCCAAAAGGAACAAAAGTGATACCCTATTTAAGGACCGAGAACCTCAAAAAACATACCCTATTCCGCGGCACATACCTATATAGCCCATATATGGGAGTACCCCCCCCCCCCCCCCCCCCCGGGCAAGTGCATAATCGATTATGGCACGGGCACATTCGGACCGCAAGGCCCGCACGATATTCTAGTTTGCTTGCGACACACTTTTATCTGGACAGTTACTTTCGTATTATACTTCTTAACACAAATCACAGTTTTATGGCAAATCCAGTTTGTCATGTAAACGCACCACCTGCCGGTACAGCGGCGTTTGGTACCTGAAACAACAAACAAAAACTTTATAAAAATTCCAGTCACAAAATACTTGAAGTATTATTATAGGTATACAGTGGTAGTGGAGTATTCTGGGAATCGGTCCTAGGTCTTGACAATACGAGGTCCGTATGATGCAGCCGAAAGGCCGAGGGCCGGTATGCTTCTCCCGGTACCATCTTAAAGAGATCAGATTTCACAACTTCATAGACTTAATAATCTGATCGAAAAAGAGCAGAGGAAACTTTAACCGGTCCAACACTAAGAAAACATTGGACTAGAAGTTGATCAATAACGTGGATCGTCTGTTGTTTTGGGTAAGCTACTCGTGGTCGCTTGATGCACCGAAACCGAAGGCAGGCTTTACCAGGTCTTACCATTATACACTGTATAGATGTATACAAATATATGGAACAGGACAACCGGCCCCATACACTAGCTAAAAAACAGAGTCGCAGAGGGAGTTTCGGAGGAGTGTAATTTGAAGGTCATGATGAAAACCATGGCTATATCCTTATTATAATTACCAGTCAGATAAGCGAAAAAACTGCCTGAATTAGGTACGCTGATGCGCAAGTTATGTTGACTTGTGCCTTAAGATGTGTCCCCCCAATATAGAAAGAAGAGAGAGAGTTTGTAACCACATACAAAATTATATTCCCAGGTGCTTCGCTTACGTTTTGCAGGTGCTCTGTCTATGGTCTCCATGGGTTTTTCTGTTGGAGCCTTGTCCACCTTGACAACAAGGTAAATGGGTAGCTTTGCACACAGCTGCGCCATTTCGTCACTCAGACTCGAACGGTCGTTAAATATGCTGACAACCTCGAATTTTTCTTCAGTTTGATTTTTGGCCATCATAGCACCATCTTTGCTTGCCGTATCCTGGTGGGCAGTTAATTAAAAAAAGGCAGACCTCTTACCTACTTACATTCTTTTTTTTTTTTCTCATTTTATAAGACTATCTAGGCTCAAATTTGCGAAGTTTTAAGAATATTTTAAGAATAAACCCGAGGCTGGGATTGTGAAAAGAATATAATTTTTGTGTTGAAAATTTGTAAATACAGCACAATTATATGTTTTAACTAAACAGAGTAACATTCTTCCTTTCTCTAAACGACAAAACTAGCCAATTAAACGATAAAAACCTGCATTAACCAAATGTTCGATGCTAATGACAGTTCCTGAACGGTACATGTAATACATATGTATGGTTTTCAAATGGGATACAGATCTAGACACCAAACACTTGTAATTGATACCCCAATACATTCTAAAATGGAGATGTCGTAAGTTTTAACTTAAATTATAAATAAATTCATAAATTATTCTTGTGAATCTATTCTTGTGATTATTCATAAATTATAACTTAAAAGAGATAAATTTAAGAATATTCACAAGAATAGATCGTTTTCACGTGTCGTCATCAGGTACCAAAATCCAAAACTAAAGAGACACCATAGTTATTATCCACATCAGGCATAAGAGGTACTAAAATTATATCTATTTGCGACTTTTCAGCTCAGAAGCGTCCTTCGTTTGAAAATCAGCGCACTTTGAATTTCAGAGTAATGGCGGTGCGTGACACGCAGTTACGATCGTGTTTGTCAAGAAATATACATTTATCTTGTTATTTTTAGCCATTTGAAAAGTTAAAGTAGCAGGAAATATGTTTATGCAAATGTTTGTTTGTCAAATACCGATAATCAGTGGCCTAGATGATCAAAGTAAGTTCCAGATGTTTACAGTATTTTCCGGCCGCCATATTGGTGTACCACGGAGGTACACCAATATGGCGAATCCATACTGGGCTCTGTAAATTTGTGCAAAACATTTCGACGAATATCTAATGTTTGGGACAGCGCAGAGACCTAAAACTTGGAGAAATTACTTCTTTACTTCTTTCCTATAATATCCTATTTTCTTGACCTCATTCACTCAATAGTTTTTCGATTTATATTTTTGTTGCGTGACAGTGAAAACGATCTATAGATTCAGTCTAAAATCGGCAGAAAAATAAGAATATTCAGTCTGGACCGGAAAACAATATTCTTAAAGAAAAAAAAAGTGTACCTAGTTATTTACCTGAAATGCCTATCGTATAATACGACCGAAAAGTTGCTTGGTCAGGCCGAAGGACAATGTAATGCCGTGGGGTACATTTTTTTCTCCCCTCAAATCAATGTCTTACTTCAACTGACCATAATCATTAAAGGGAATACAAACTTACCAGAAGTCGCCTTAAGTCGGCCGGCTTTGGAAAATTTTCAGTAGACTTACTTAGGAAGCATGACTTAGCCTCTGGCAGACGGATCATCATAAAATTCTGCAGAAAAGTTTGAATACACTGTTTGCATTAGTTTACAAAAGCTACTGCACTTATACCGGTAGTCCGAGAATTTCCACTTTTAGGCTGGAAAAGCCCGAAACAATAGCGTGACGTCACAACTTGACGGCCGGCCCTTCAAAGGTTTTTTTGCAAGTCTTCCCTGGTTGTGTTACCTACCAATTAGTAACACAACGACAAAGAAAGAGAGTGCGTGACATTGTGGAACGTGTACTTTGATGTGTATGTCAAATTTTGGGGTTTACCTCGGTGTGAATTTTTTCTTTATTTTGGAGCCATTGTTTTCTTGCTCGATATTGTTTCGAAGTTCGTTGCTGTAAACAGGATTTATAGTGCGACGAACGGCGAGCGGAAAAAATGGCAAGGGGTTTGAGGTGGAACAGGCTATTGTCTTGGTCGTTCTCTGTTTTAATGGTTGTTTACGTCACTACTGGTGAGTTTTAGAAGTTTCTATACCCAGCCCGATTTTGATTGTTTTCTGGATCGGTTGACCAACTTCAGTTTTTATCTCTCTTCAAAACTAGTCTCCTCCGCAGCCGTTGTTTGGGCTCGTCATGCAAGGCTTCACAGCTGCGATGGAGACTATTCAAAAGTTGACCCGGTTTTCATTTTAAGCAAGTTAGCGATGTTTTTAATTTCTCACATGCCAGTCGTGTGAAGCCAGATGTAATTGAATCGAGACGCCGTTTCAATATTGATCATAAAATATTTGATCATGGAATATTTAAGCGAAGAAAAAAAATCAAGTTTCTAGTTCGTCACCCTTGAGATCCTTGGGAGGACTCGAGAGCAAAAATAAAGTAAGCATGCAGTGATCGCATGTCACTAACCTTTTTAAAATCAAGGATTACGTCGGACTCTTTTATGTCTGGCGAAGTCTTTGGCACATGGTAAGTCTCAGTTTCCTTCTTTGTGTCAATTTCAATTTCTTCATCATAATCCTTCCCGTCTTCAGTCTTCATCTTCAATTTAAATTTTTCCACTGTATCGGCACCAGTAGAATCCTGCAAAGTCTGAAAATGAAAAATTTTTTCTAACTAGGCTGTGACCAGGGAAGTGTTTCAGTAAAGAAAGTATTAAAATCCCGATGTTGTCCTTATCAGCTTTACCTTCTCTTCTAGGCCACATTTGCAGATGGACGACGCAGAAACGGCGACAGCCAAAAGAGCAAAACACAAATTGAACAACTTGAAACCCTGGTGAAGGAAATGAGATAGAATGACTCCTCAGTGATAATAGCGAGTTAAGTAAAGCAACTGATTAACATTAATGGATTAACGAAAAACGGCCACTATATATCATCAACATAGCGAAATGTAAATGTGCCAAATAGAACTTACCATATTTCTCTTAGAAACGAAAAGTATAAGTCTTCCGTTCTTCCAGCAGCAGACTTCAACTTTGTTCCACTAGGTATGGATATAGATTCAAATGTGAGCGAACCGTTTTTATACCGTCTGAAGCCATACCCGATGTTTCCTTATTTTTAACATGATATCACGGATGTACGATATTCCACACCTGAATTTTGACCTTATGTACCTTGTTTCAGCACCCTTTTGGCAAAAACACTTGACTATTTCCTAAATTTATATCAGAAAAGAGGACTGAAGAGCTTTATTTCCTCTTATTCCAACCCCAGGGGGGGGGGGGGGGTACTCGGGATTTCAAGGGACGGGGATGATAGAGGGACTTTTGGGGGGTTTTAAATTTTCGATTCCCAGATTTTTCTGGGTAGGAAAATTTGGCAAGTATTTGTTTTTCGTGGCCTGATTTAAGTAGGGATTTTGGGGGGTATAACATAGTTCTGCGAATAAAGCAAAATCAAAGAAAGTCGAGTATTGCTTGTGTTGTTAAAATGACTACCAGATGAAGTTTAAAGATAAATTCAGATGATATGGTGAATAAACAAACACAACATTCAATTTCTAATGTTTTTAGGTTTAAAATTTTAAGGGTCGAAAATTTGGCATGAGATTTTTCCAGGAATTTTCTTGGCTTTTGTTTTTTTTGGGTCTTGATTTTTGCTCCCATTCGATCATCCCCGTCACTTGAAATCCTGAGTACTAAAAAAAATCACACGTTTTTAATGGTTTCAATTTTCGACTGCGGAAACGACAGGCACCCCAAACTCGCGATTCGAGAAATCGATCGAAGAAATGATTTATGTAAGCGTATGAATGATTTATGTGAGCGTATGAATGATTTAATGTGTAAGCGTATCGAGTGGGACGTGACTACTTGAAGTGCGCGGTGTTGTGTTACAATTTAGACCGTTGGAGATTTGAGCGCTCTATAAGACTTTGTATGGAGTTTAAAATAACGTGGAATAAAAGCGCTCGATCGACGAAATAAAATTTTACCTTATTTTCAATAAAAGAAAGAAAATGTACTCACCTTTCTTGATTTCTGTTGTCCTTTTGGGCTATTTCAATGAAGTCTAGGTTAGGCCGTGGTCTATGAGAATTTAATGGGTCTAAATGTGCCTATATGTAAGCAGATCAGTCAAAGTATCTAGTTGCTTTCTTTTAGTCTTTGTTATCGACCTTCTAAACAGGGTTTATTGTAAATGCCAATTTATCACATAATTTAATATTGGCTAGTCTTGTTTGTGCCACAGTTTTGATGAACTTTCTCTAAACCTTGTTAAATATTCAGCCTATAATGTTTAAATTTAACATTATTTATAGAAACTTGCAAAAAAATTATGTATTAATACATGATTATTTTGGTGTACGTTGGGGACTTTTCTAACAAGTCATTTCTTTCACTTTATGTCCTTTTGGTACTCCAGCCAAATAACCTCCGTTTTTTGTTAATTGTCCCTTATGCCAATCATGTATCGACTTAGAAGGTTATCTTAAGGATGAAAAGTAGGAAAAGATTTTTATTCAGTTTGAAATTGAGGGTTCTCCAGTGATCACTGGCCTCAGAGAACAGGACTGAGATAGGGTATACAGCTTTGGTTTTGCACTAGACTGCACGTAGCCTGCGAGCAGGCTCTCCGCACGAAAATAACAAAAATACCGTTTTTTCAATAAAATCATGAACCCAAAATACGCTATGTGGCAGTTTTTTCTTTGTTGACAAATTTGCATAAAAGGCAAGAAAACATTACAAAAAAATTAATGAAAGAAGAGATAATGCAACAATGTAACACAAGCGCCAAAATATAGATCAATAGTTTAATGCTTGCAAAGATCACACCAAAACTTGATAGTTACTACCAAAACTTCCCTTCCCTTACGTTCAATACTTTAATTAAGCAAAAGCACACGAAACACTCATCGACCGAGTATCAGCTGTGTGAGCTTCTTATGTACATTGGGGAGGCTGGGTGAAGGAGAGATGGAGAGAGCCTGGGACTGTTATATATAACGGAAAGTGGAGTTTCCTTCTCCCTCACTCCGTTCGTACGAAGGAAAATCATTTTCCTTCTCCAGAACGCTGAAGCATAACACAAACACACAAAACTGTAAGGCAGGCAGAGTGAGAGCACCTGCCCGACGATGCTTTAATTCATTTCACACTAAGCTAGGCAAATAAGTACAAACAATGTGAGGAGGGAAAACTGGCTACATCTTTACAAAGTCTAAGTAGGAAAATATTTAGTTAGTTGTAACCTACTTTCCAGAGAATCTTTAACATACATATTCTTAGCTTTCTCCGATTTCCATCGCCCGTGAAGCATTAATAACCTATCAGAAGCACCTGATTTCATAAGATTGTCTGCTATAAAGGTAGCACCGCCTGATCTAAGGCGGTGAGTACTATAAGGGATGGAGTTAATCCCTATAGCTGAAAGCGATTCTTTAATTAGCTCTCTACACCTAGTATAACTTAGTCTCCTAGGGCCTAGAGTATACAAATTGCCCTTCTTGACAAATTTAAGGGTTCTAAAAATGTGAGCAGATGAACTTAGATCAATACTTGCTGCTGAAAAATAACGGGCTAATAATGAATGAGGACATGCAAGACCACCACTTTTAGAAATAAACACAATATTGCCTTGCCTATATTGATCAGTTTTGCTATGCTTAACATTAATCTCTAGATGATCATCAAAAACTACAATATCCGAAGCCTGTATATCCAAAAGCTCATTAACCCTGAAGAGGCCATAAAAGCCTAAAACAAAAATTAATGCTGTACGTAAACCACTAAGATTACAGCCTTCATAAGCAAACTTAATACAAATTCGACGTATCATATCAGGAGTAATAGGCTCCTTTTTTCTGACTGGTCTGCTAAACACACGTTTACTAGCCTCCACAATGTTGCGAGATAATGCAGAATCAACTGGATTACCTTGTATCCCGTATGGAATGAGATCATGGACCCATTTTAACGCACAAAACGCAGACAAAACAACAGCATATGATTTTTTGGTTTCGTGAAGATTAGACAGGTATTCAGATATAAGTAAACTATCACAAGGCAAAACCAATCTTAAGCCTCTGGACTTCATATAAAGACAGAAAAGCCTGTATTGAGCGACATACTTTTTAACAGAAGAATTAGCCCTAGACGATAAAACTTGCTTCAGCATTAAACGCCTTTTGGCAAGACAGGTCCGTCCCCAAGAAGTGGCTTCAGTCAAATCCTAAGGAAGCAAAAATACTAAGAGATAATATTAAATAAAGGGAAGGGGTTGTGCTTATACCGATTTAGCACCGGCGAAAAATTTAAGAAAAATCCATAGCCAACCGGCCAAAGTCCGCTGCCATCCGGCTAGACCATAAAGCCAAACGGCTAAAAGAGTTCGCTGCCATCCGGCTAGAACCTGATGCCAACCGGCCGCAAAAGCCCCAAAAAGGCTTGAAAACTCTAATACAATAACACAGCGTGTGTAATGCTTAAGGACGATCCAGTTGGCTTGTGATGACACCGTCAGAAAAATTAAGTTTGACAGCGATGATAAAACCATTCCAACTTGACGAGCCTAACAGCGAGTTAGTGTTGTGCCCTAAACGCAACGCTAGCGCGCCTTCGAAGAATGCGTAATCAGCAACAAAACTCCAAAACTTATTTACCAACAGTGGCCAAAAAGGAGCAGATGGCCAATGCGGGGCAATTAACGTTCCACTGGCACCAGATTTAAACATGAAAATGAGAACTTTAGACAAAATTGGAATCGGTGGTACAAGTAGACAATTTTCGCCTCGCCAGTCCTGGAAAAACGCATCCACACCTGATGTCGCAGGGTTCCAGAATCTTGAAAAATATTTTGGAACTTTTCTGTTGTAGTAAGAGGCAAAACAATCCACAGTATATGGCCCCCAAAGACCGTCTAGTTGCTGAAAAAACTCGGGGGCAAGTTCCCAATCGTCATAATCAATTATCTTGCTGAGGTAATCCGCCTTATCATTGAGAGATCGGGGCACCCACTGAATGTCCAAAACAATTCCCAATTTAAAGCAAAGCGAAAAAATATTAAAAGCTAACTTGTGAAGATTAAAGTGCATACTACCAACTTGCGCAATTCTTGCGGCCCCCTGGTTATCGGTAAACCACTTGACTGTTGAATTAGGCAGAAAAGAACTGAATGAACTAAGGACGAACTGTACAGCTAATAATTCACGGTAAGTGGAACTCTCCTGACGTTCAGCCTCAGTAAACATCCTATGAGCACAAATATCTTTCCCGTCAATATGGCCAGCGCAAGCAACATCACTTGCATCTGAATAAATAGAAACAAATGGAGTGACCGAATCTGACACGCTTCTAGTGTTAACGGAACGAAGATTGTTCTTCCAAAACTCAAGTTCAACTACACAGTATCTATCAAGCAAAAATACACTATCCCAATTCTGGGCGGCAGCCAGAGACATCTGACAATGCCTTGTCATAATTCGAGCGAGGTTTCCTAAAACGGGACTCATAGATATGATCTTTCCAACAATGGAAGCCAAACTTCTTGCTGATAACGCACGAGGTTGTAGGGCGCTGTCAATGTGGGACAAGGCCTTATCTATTCTTGACTCAGTAATGCTAATGTTTCCTTGAATTCCATCCCAAACAATACCAAGCCAAACAATAAATTGTACAGGAACCCAAACTGACTTGTCGTCATTAGATATGAAGCCCGCCGCGGCAAGGTCTGATCTAAGAATGTTCGAATGAATTAGGCTCAACGACTCAGTAGGCTCAACGTCAAAACCATCATCGAGGTAAACAACGGCACGTATTCCCTGAGATCTCCAATGCCTTACTAAAGGTCTGAGCAACTTGGTGAAAATGTAAGGCGCCGAAGATAAACCAAACGGGAGAACTGTAAACATAAAGAAACTAGGTTCCCCATCAGACATCACCCAGCTAAAACCGAGGAATGGCTGGTGTTCTGGAAAAATATCCAAATGATGATATCCACTTTTGAGATCAAATTTGGTGAAGTAGCTACCTTTCTCAAAATAGTCTAGCCCAACTCTCCAGTCCTCGAACTTGAATTTTTGCTTAAAAACGTGGTGATTGATGTACCTTAAATCCAAAATCAAACGTCTTTTCCCGCAACTTTGAACCGAAACAGAAAGCGGATTGATAACGTAGAGGCAACTCTTCGGAACTTGACAAACTCTTCCCGATGAAAGCAACTCAAGAATAGCTGAGTGAACGAACTCGGAATGTTCTAAAGCAGAACGGTTATTACTAAATTCTGCTGGAGGCGGAGAAACATAAAACGGAATTTTGTACCCTTGTCTAATACAGTCGATGATAAAAGGTGGTGCGCCAATCTTCTCCCAAAACGGAACATGAGCTTTTAGTCTCCCCTTCACACCTGGCAGAACTGAACCAGGGACCAGTGAACCAGACTACCTCAAAAGAAGGCAAAAACAAATTTTCTACCTTAATGATATCTTCAAAACATCCGACCGCATCATCATGTTCAAATAGTTGACTGTCGCTCGTCTGGTCTGCGGGATTGCTCTCCAGATGTACTGCCTGAACCAAGTCTGGTTGTGTTTCTGTAATTCCCGAATCCAGGACCGTCGCTGAGCCTCCCGCAACTTGAACTCCAGTGACCTCTCTTTCCGCATCTGAAGCAGATGTCTGCTGGAGAAGGCATTCTACGGCCTGAAAAACGAAAAAACAAAGAACGCACAGCAGAAAACCTTCACTGAAGAAAAAATAAAAACGTAGAAAAAATAAAACAAACAAGAAATCTACAAGCACCGTCGAGTAGTGTCGCACTTGATGAATATATCAACCTATTCACTCCTTATATATATTCCAACTGGAGTCTCGAGAGACTCCACGTGCTAACACAAGATGTGTTAGCATAAATCACATGCATGCTCACGCTGAACTTCCGAAGGAAAATACATTTTCCTTCTCCCTCACTCCGTTCGTACGAAGGAAAATCATTTTCCTTCTCCAGAACGCTGAAGCATAACACAAACACACAAAACTGTAAGGCAGGCAGAGTGAGAGCACCTGCCTGCCACGTTGAAAAAACAAAGAAAGGGCAAGGAGCATACCTCGAAAAAGAGACCGGTCGTCAGCAGCGCGAGAAGTATGAGCACTGAGGGGAGCCTTATTCTTCTCGGATTTCTTAAAAGCATTTTGCTTCTTCTTCTTCAAAGCCCTCTCCTGCGCCTTCCTGATCCTCTTCTCGTCGTCCGAATCACTAGCTAACTCCTCCGCCTCGTATTCCTTCACCGCAAGCCAACCTGCTTCGCTCTTGTCAGCCAGTTTTATGATCTTCTGGCGATGTCGCAAACTTTTTCTCAAGTCCTCAACCTTTTCAGCCGCTTTGTCGACGTCGCGCAAGCCAAGAAAATTAGCGGCTTCGTCTACCGTCGCCTGAAGTTCGGAGTTAAACAGGAACTGGTCTTTGTTGCCTTGGAACTTAAGCTTGCCGGCCTCAGACGCTCTTTGCAATTTACCAGTTTCGCTTGACGATTGCGAGCATAATCCCGACGAAAGATTTTCAATCTTGTGGTCAAGGTACGTTTTAAAACGTTCGAAAACGTCCTCCGTAGCAGTCTCTTTAGGGTTCTTCGAAGTTTCGGGACTCGAGGGCATCTCAAACACGATGAAACAAACAAGAAATCTACAAGCACCGTCGAGTAGTGTCGCACTTGATGAATATATCAACCTATTCACTCCTTATATATATTCCAACTGGAGTCTCGAGAGACTCCACGTGCTAACACAAGATGTGTTAGCATAAATCACATGCATGCTCACGCTGAACTTCCGAAGGAAAATACATTTGCAATGTCCATTCATTTAAGAGCTGCTGAGTTATTTTTAGAATTTGCGTTGCCATGGACCCCACGGTGGAAATAGTAAACTTGTAGTGAGGGCTGATACGAAGTATCATGTCTTTCATTCAGGTTTCATATACTTGGGTTCAGCTCGTACAGAAGTGCGAAACAGCAGAAGCAGTCAAAAGCGCGACCGGAAGTAAACTTGCGCGGGTGAAAATTGCCAAAAGGTGCAGAACTTGTTGTTTTTATCAGTAAAAGGGGGGCTAATTTGGGGGATTTCAACAGAAAAAAGGGAGTTATTTTCTCTAGAGGTCTCCTTTGACATTATCAAAGTGAATTTTCTGAAACGTCATAAATCTCTTCAAAATGTATGAAGAAATCAAAACCGGCTTTCAATTTCTAATTGGGTGACCTTAGCACTCTGTACGCAGTGAGCTTCATCGATAAAGCTTTGTTACTACATATAATAATAGACGAAAGAGAAAACTATTTTGTGACACATCTGAAGGCTTTATTTTATTAACTTTGCTTAGTTTAGTATTCACATTAAGGCGGGGGTTCACCTGAAGCCCGTTTTTACACCGCTTAACTTGGGTTTAATGCGAATATCTCGCTCCCATTTCAAGCATTCCCAAAACCCTCCGCTCATCCCACAAAGCTATGTTTAGCGGTGTTTTGTAAATTTTTTTGTGATTTTTGGGGATGTTTGGGAAGAGATAGTTTTTCTCAAAGGAATAGTAAAATTTGGAGAAATAAGAAATATTAAAGATTTAATGTGATTTTAAAATTGGAATTTGAAGTTAAAAATTAGTAGATGGACACCCAAACAGTCCCCTGACAACCTGGGATGCTCTTGCGTTGGGGTCAACTGTCTGGTGGTGTTTCAAAAATAATTTTCTTTCCTCTATCCCTTCTCCAAACCTCTTAAAATTTCACTCAACTTCAGGTAGAACCCCGCCTTAAATGATGAGTGTAATTAAAGCACATGTCAGATCTTTACGCTATTCTCCTGTAGTAACAAGCTGAATTGAAGGCACCGTTTAAATGAAAAAGAAACGAGCTTGAATTGCTAAAATAAATCTTATATTTCCAAAAAAAATGAAAATCAATTGTCCTTTCCCGGGCATTTACTTGTACAATTGCAAATTTCGTAAAACCACAGAAAATGAAAACGCCACAATGCAGACATACAACCTTACCCTACCCCGGACAGGACAAACATTTACTAGCAGGAGAGGATACTAAGCCCTTAGAAACGCGCGCGGTGTTCCAAGATGGCGTCTTGTCAACACACAAAACTCAGCTGAAAATCAAGTTGTGATTTACATTTTAAGGTCTGGAGTTTGTTCAAACATGGAACAGTCAGCATCAGGAAAAAGCGAAGATGACTTGAAGAAGTCTTTTGCCAGCGGAAATGCTCGAAATGTGCTACAATCTGCTGGGACTAATGCCAGCGGTGAGTTTTCTCATCCACCTTGATCTTCCTTCTACATTACCCAGCCGCAGGGAAGTTAAAAGAGGCTCTGTTCGCAGGGTGATGATACATAAGCTTATCCCTCCATATGTCATTGACAGCTAGTACAGGAGATATAACTATTTCTCGTCGACCTTAGCCTGTCTGTTAATAGTGTACGGAGGCTCTATTCATGCCAGTGGCCGGTTGTTGAAATTTCTTTCCTTTATTTCGACGATAAATTTATAAAACAATCCCATATTTTTTGCAGTTAAAAATTATTATTTAATTATGATTTATAAGAACTTAGTCAATTACCATGATGTTACTGACGTGAGAAGCGATGAGATTCGTGAATTTGCTATGGACCATCCACGATCGCGTGGATGGGACATTCCATTTTTTATCCGCACCCCCCCCCCCCCCCCCCCCGCTAAGGATGGCGGGTTTTTGCAAAGGGGGATTCGGATTTTGTCTTCAAAGAAGCCGACAAAATTTGGACCCTTCAGAAATTTTTTTCAAAGGTGCCGACAAACAATCAACCCTTCGAATTTCATTTTTCAAAGGGCACCAACAAAAAATTGAGGGTTCGGATTCCTGCCATCCTTAGCGGGGGTGTGGATAAAAATGGAACGTCCCAATGTGCGTTTTAAAACCTATTCGTCGTACTTGATCATGATCATTCGTGTACAATTTTAGACAACAAGCAGATCAGTCCTGTGTTGGTGGCATTTGAACAAGAACTCTCCAGATTTATTAAATACATCAAGAAAAAATCAGAGACTGGGTTGAAGATCAAGAAGAATGATGAAGAACCTCTTGCACGAGGGTATGTTGGAGTTGTGAGCTTTAAAATGCTTTATAACATGTTTGATGAATTGTGTGTATACAAAGATTGATAGGTCAAGTTCATTATACATGTAATTCCTTAAAGCATGTGCCTATGCTGTGGGTATGCTTTATCAAGTCATTCTGAATTTCAAGAACATGCAAACTGAAACCTCATGATCAACCAATGGTCTACATTTTTCCCTGCCGTCAATCATCTAAGCGGGCCTTTCAGGAAACAGAAGTTCACTTCAGCCAAAAGGTCAAATTTGTCAGTTGTGATTGGTAGATTTTGATCCATTTTTATTGTTTCTGTTTTTCAAGGTTTAATTGGCTGCCACCATAATTGTGATTAACGGCAGCAAACAAGACAGTCGTTAGTTGAGTTTTGAACTTCAGAGTTTGCATGTTGTTGAAAGGCATGATATATTGCGTGCTGCCCGCGCACAAGTCTTAAACGTTAATTTGTATAAAGAAAATAGTAACTTGCTCTCCGCACATTATTGAATGATAATATTATAAGTACTTGTGAATTTTTAAAGACACTCTAGAAATGCAAGAAGCACTCACCTGCACATCATGCTTCTCTGTACACTTACATTCTCTCATGTTCATTGCATATAATGCACACGGGAGCAAGTCAATATATATTTAAACAAAAAATATTCTTTTGAGGGGAGCGGGATGGCTGTACACAGGCTAACAAAAAAGACAATGTACATGAATGAAATGGAGACATGCATATACTTAGCAGTATTAAACAGATAAGTTTTGAAATGTGCATGTATTATGTAATGGTATATTTGTTTTAAAGTCTCACCAAGATTTAGTGCTACTTGAAAATCCAATGAAGGTGTTGATATTAATTGGAAATTCACTAAAAGTGTATGCCCAGCCATGCGAAAACGCATTGTACCAGTCATGAAAGTTGTTTAAAACGGTGTGAGTATGGACGGATAGGAAAGAAGTGATCTAAAATGTGACAATGTTGGGCTAACCTTTTTCAAGTTTGGCAGTGTTACTTGGAGGAAACTCACTAAAAAGACATTGATTATGGTTTTACATGTATGCCATTATTTTGTATAATTTTGTTCAAAGGTTATTTTGTTGATCAGTGAGTACAACTTTATAATTCTATCATAGTTTAACAGAAACTTAGATGACCTCTTGTGATAAGCCCCTTTAACATGTTTGTTATTGTTATTTTTATCAAAGGTCAAACACTTTGTTCTCTATGTGGAACACTTATGAAAGTCGCCTCCCACAATCTTACTACCAAGAGAAGCTTTTGAATACTGGAGACTTTCTGTTTTCTGTCAAGGTACAATAATAAATAATTAGAATAAGATGGAAAGCTGGGGGTTTCTATCAGTTGATAATTGGCAAGGGGTGAAGCCCCAAGCCAACAATCCAAAAGCGATAGAAACCAAGAGCAAGCCAAATTTTTATTGTTTTAACCTAACTGAAACTAAGCTTTTCTGATCTCTGGGATTGGTAGGAAAATTTTGTTTGTACAATGTACATACATGCAAGGTACATATTTTTTTCATTCTTGACTAATGACTGTGTGGTTTTGATACAACCTTTACTATTTTTTCTCAACCTAAAGGAATACAAACTTGCACAATTCCACTGCTATGGGAGATATCTGACAAAACACATTCAGAGGGGACTCACGCTTGGTGAAGCCGCAGAACTTGATGCAGATACTTTTTACAAAACACATTTGTCAAATGGCTTTGATGACATGAATTCTGCTACAATGGTGGTAGGTGTACAATGTAGCTGTTGTGGTTCAATTTTATCATTGGTTCAAATTTTATTTTCCATTGTTTTAAACCCATTTTCATACATTAACATACCCCCAAAACAAAGGAAAGTAAAATTTTAGCCAAGGATAAAAACATAGCTTACATTTGTAACTAGAAGTTACTATCATCTCAAGCAAATAAAGTAATTAGTACAAAAATTAATGTACATATACCAGTAGTATATTTATAATGAAACCCTGATAGAACTAAGAAGTAGGGGACTGGGAAATAATTATTGCAGTGTTGTGGTCTGGCCTTGTTTCATGGCTTACTGCTTTACATAGGGCTAACCTCATTGCGGCTTTCCCCCTTAGACAGAATTGTCCAAAAAAAAGTTAATTGCTATGACTATGACTATGACTATTAATTCTGCATTTTAGTGGGTGTTTGTTATACATGTACATGTAGTGAGTCAACAGATCACAACATCCATCCGAAGGACGCGCAGATTCTCAAGCATGGTGTTGTCAGTTACAGCAAGAGGCTTTTCTTGGAATCGTGGCACTCCACTTTGGACAGCGACGCTGTTAACAAACGTAAAGCGTTCCCTCGCACCTACATGTATGTGCTGCTAATTCAAAATTAAAAACGTGATCAAAAAAACGCACGGGTTGGTAGCGCGAGCGCCAATGAACTTTTTATTTTCTAGCTCTGATGAAGGTGAGCAGAAGTCACCGAAAATTTAGAAACAAAAAAATCAGATCGGCTTAAAAATTATTTTTATTGTAAATGTCTTCTACCGATTGCAATACTGGTTCCAGTATTTTCAATGTATAAAAGTCCCAGTATTTAATAATTATTATATTGGTTGATGCTTTCACATGTACATGTACTAGCAAGTTCTAGTGCACATGAGAAATTCGGAGAGCCCTTATTTTACTTACAGCACACTACACGCAGAAAGCTTCTTTTACTTTGTCCTAAATTTTGTTTCTTAATTTGCTGGTTACAGCTGAGGTCAGTTCTTGGTGAAGCGATCTGTTTTTATCATGTAAGCAGTGCCGAGGACCCTAAACTTCAGGCAAGTGAAAGACTGTTTAAACTGTATGAAGGAAGGTAAATGAATTATTTCTTTTGTCATTTAAGCTAATATAAATTTATTATTAATAATTAATGTATATAATTTTATAACCTGTGTTAATGCTTGTTGGTGTAGCCCATGACATGTACAATTTTTTTTTCATTTATTAGAATCCTGATGTTGTATCTCACTGTGTGGCCGCTTTAAAAGTTCTACGCTTAACAACTCAAACATCACTTCACAAAGAGGAATTGTGCTGGCTGGTCTTTAATGGTAACCATTTCTGCCTTTTGAAATACATGTGAGCACTTTCAGCTGTAATGTAGTTCATTAATTATGTGGACATCTGAATACTTGCATATAATGTAATATTGTCAACTTGTTTTCTTTTTCAGGCACTGTGCATATTTACTCCATTTGCAGACATTTAATGGCCTGTGGACACAGTAGTAAGGTGAGAAATCAATGACTACAGCTGTCTTCTCTTCTTAAACCCTTAAGTTCCCATTTGGAACATAGGTTGTCCACCAGAGATCTCCATCTTCCCCTGTCCTTGGCCATTTTTTTCAGTTGGTTCCAACTCATCCCAGTCTGTTTTACTTCAGCCTCAGTTGATCTTCTCCATGTTGTGACTACAGCTGTAGTTCTCTGTTATTAAACCAATAGGGACCTTCAGATCAGAGTACGAGTACGAGATTTAGTACAAGTATGACTTTTTAAACCCTTAAGTGCTTACACATTGGATTGTCACATTTTGCTCCAATCTCTTACGCACAGTCTCCTTTGCAACTGGTCAGCAACAGGGAGGAGTGAGGGCTTTGAGAACATTACTGGATTGAAATTCGAAAGTCGTACTCGATCTTGTACTTGTACTCCAATCTGAAGTTCCCTAGTAATAATTCTTAAGCCCACCACACACTAGCCAATTTTCTGACATCTGTCGGTTAGTGTGGGGCAAATTCAGACAAGTCTACGACAAGATCAGGCAAGCATTGTCTGGCAATATCTGTCAGTGCTAGCTAGATCTCAAAATATCATGTCAGGCCTTGTTGGCTAGTGTACAGTGGACCAAGATATTTTGTCAGAGTTCAGTTGTGTCATTACCAATGAGAAAGTGTTGTTGTAGTCACATGAGCAAGCATAATTTTCAACAAGGTCAGCTGTTTATCAGGAGCACAACAAAAAATTGGCTAGTGTGAGGCAAACTAAGCTATGGCCCAGTAAATTTTGACCCAATTTGACTCCGATAAAAAATCTCCGTTTTTTGACAAAATCAGCTAGTGTGCAGTGGGCTTTACTACTAGACCAGCAATTCTACTTTTAAACCAATAATTTTATGTTACTAAATTTATTTTATTAGGCTTTGGAGTTCCTTCTGTGGGCCTGCATGTGCCTGGAATCCTCCATCCCTCTCCTCACCGTCAAGTACCTGACGTGGCGCAGTACCTTGTACACTGCTGTGTGCCAGTGTTACTTTGACCTTAAAGTGCCGATACATGCCGAGGCATTTGCCAAGAGAGGCCTAGCAAAGGTGAATGAGCTGAGTGACATTGAGAAGATGAGCACATCAGAGGCAACTCCAGAGACTGACGCAGCATTTCGGCAGGCCAAGACCAAGATGCAAGTCATGATATTCAAGAGGGTCGTGTTTGAGACCCGTAAGAGACCAAAGGGTCTCCTTAGACCTAAAACAAAACCTAACCTCAAGGATTTTGCTCATGTAAGTATTAAAGAAGTACATACATGTAAAAGATTTCATGTTTATGTAAAATGTCATGTAGGTTCACCAGGGCTGTAGTTAGCACTAACTATGACCAGAGGTAGAAGTAACAGCGGTTGATGTACGTATAATGAAAGATATAATTTTGTTATCAATCAATTTAATAATTAGCAACAAAGGATCCATCTTAGAAAAAAAAAATTCTCTTATTTCATCCCTGGTGTATATAGGTCATGCTGTCATGCATTAGAAGGCATAACATGCTGTGAAATAAACAAACCCAAGATAGGCCTCAAGGGAATAAGATTCCTTTAATTTGCAATTGACTAAATCTTTCTCTTTTTCCATTTTCAGCATGCATGGCCACGGACACCCACTGAACGTCTTATGACAGACCTGCAAGGCACAGCTGCCAAATTTTTAGCAATATTAGAAGCCCTGAGTGAGACGCACAGACGCACACTTCACTGTGAAGCACCCACTCCTGATGCAGAGGACACGGCTATTGATGTGTGTGCAGAGCTGTTTTTTGCAGGGATCGAAATTATCGCTGGCGGTGGAGGAACGAAACAGTCTCATGTGATAAAACATGAGGGTGGAATTCATCCTTCTGTCTGGGAACTGCAGAATACTTCGCTGATGGAGCTTGTGGCTAAAGGTATGGCATGTTAATATGTTGAAATCTTCTCAAAATGTTTTGTGTCTATCTGTATTGTACATTGAATTTTGAAGAAGTATTCTAATCTCAATAATGGTTAGTGTGCTGGACTCCGGATCGGGCAGTCCGGGTTCGAGCCCTGGCCGGGGAACTACGTTGTGTTCTTGGGCAAGACACTTTACTCTCATAGTGTCTCTCTCCACCCAGGTGTATAAATGGGTACCAGCAAATTTACTGCTGGGGGTAACCCTGTGATGGATTAGCATCCCATTCAGGGGGGAGTAGTAATATTCCTAGTCGCTTCATGCTACGGAAACCGGGATAAGTTCCGGCCTGATGGGCCACTAGGCTCGTATACAGACTTTACCTTACCTTCTAATCTCAATACAGTACTAGACTGCGAGCAATCTCTTTCTTTTCCTTGTGTGCGACATGAAATCCCAAATGTGAATTGACATGAAAACACAAATGCCTCATTCCCTCCTCGTTTTTCCCCCAGATTTGCATAATTTAATTTTCCAGTGTGTTGTGTGTAGGATTTCAGGAACAGAAACCGACTACTCACAGTCTAATATTGTAGACTACATGTACATTGTGTGAAGTTAATGTTTTCCCTCCTCCGCCGCTTCCACTGTTCTCCTGACTCATTTTTTCCTCCCTGGTTATTGCCATCGCCATCATCATTATTGTCATCATTGTCTTTGTCACTGTCATCATCAACAACAACAACAGTGTAGCCACATTTTTGGAACAGCATTTCAGTTTATTAAAGGGGCAGTATCACCAAGATTTTTATTCTACTTGAAAATCCAATGAAGGTGTTGGCATTAGTTGGAAATCCACTAATAGTTGCCTAGGCTTACTAAAATGCACTGTACTCAGTGGTCACGAAAGTTGTTTAAAACTGGTGTGGCTGCAGATGGGTAGAAAAGAAGTGGTCTAAAATTTGAAAATGTTGGGCCAACATTTCCAAGTTTGACAGTCTGTTACTTGGAGGAAAATCACTACTAAAAAAAAAAACATTGAATGATTATGGTTTATGCACACATTTTAGAGTCAATTCATGCCTCTTTTGTTGTTTAAAAGATTTTTGTTGATCAGTGAGTGCTGCTGCACCTAGCATTAAGTTTATTGAAAAATTTAGAAGACCTCTCATGATACTGCCCCTTTAAAGTAACTGAGGATATCACCATTATTACTCTCTCTTTTTAATTGCTTTCTAGGTGAGAATGGTGTCCCTCTTCCTGCTCTTGTCAAATTTGTCAAGTATGCCTTCAGTTATGAACAGTGGGAACCATTTGGAATCCTCATTGAGCCCACACTTCAGCTTCTTCAGGAACAGAGTGACAGCAGCTTGGTGGACATAAAAACTCTGCAGCTGATGTTGGCTTTGGAGCCATTTTACAACACAGTAAAGAAACCTAAGAAAACACCACCAGCTCACACAGATGAAGGCGAAACAGCTGCTCATGCACATGGTGGGTGAAACAAAATATATAATATTCAGTGCTTTTTTCTTTAATTCATAACTACAATGTAAAAGGTTTATCATAATCCCTAACGTGTAGGTGACACAAGAAGCAGTTAGGTGCCCACTTAGTTTAAGTTTCAGTTGGCTGCTCCCTTGTAAGGGCAAGACAATGTACCTCTCTCTACCCCAAAGGGCATAAAATGAGGATTATTTACAGTTGTTTTAGTTCTGTAATTTACCACATTTTTGTTATTTTCCTCAGTAGAAGATAACTTGCTCTTTTGCTTGGTTGCTTAGGTTTAGCTAAACATTTTGTTCAGAATGTGCAGAAATTATGAGTGGCTATCTTGATACAGTCATGTATGTGGCCTGCCATGCACGCAGCAAGCTATCTACCTGTGTGTAGCCTTTTGCATGCAATACAGGCCTACTTGTGTAATGCTTACCAATATTATCTACAGTAAAATATAAAATTTTGTACTTTGTAAGGTAAGATATTTACATATGCTCAATGTTTCTTCTCAGGGAAGAGTGGAAGTGCGCTTGAAGAGTTGACTCATCTGGCTGATGTCATCCAGTCATGCTCTGAAGAACCTTTTAGGGTTTGTTCACATTTTTTTAAGTAAATTTAACCCTCAATCCCTGAGCCCTTCAGTTGTAGGTTGGCTTGCATATGGTAGTACAATGTTGAGTGCCTAAGATTTAATAATAATTATTTCCTGATAGTTAAAAAAGTACAAAATTAATGTTAGTAAAAAACATAGATTGGAAGGCAGAAGTTAAGTTTGTGTACATGTAAACTGATCGAAGGTGTCATTTGATGATCACAAAAGCCCTGAAGGGCTACATGTAATCCAAATAAACCAGATGTTAGTTTAGAAAATTTTGCAAAAGGTCAGTTGTGTACAGTGCAAATTAACTGAAATGTCATAAAGATGTAAACTTAAGTTCACAGAAAAAACTCGCAAGAAAGAAAAAATTCCCATTCTAAGTCAGTATTGCTTCTTTTTTCAGTCGGCCATCCTGATGAAAGACAATGATATGATGGTGGATGTTGCTCTGTTTCTCTGGTCAAAGTGCAAGCCTCATTTTCAAAGAATCATGTCCTCATCTTTGGAAAACTGTAAACAGCTGTTAAATGACGTGTTTGTAGATCGAGTAAGTTCTTGTGGTAAATGTAAATAATTATTATTACTTACAGTAATCTTCACTAATTAAAATTTATTGTTCCAGTACTTTTTGAATGAGGTTATAGACTGGGAGGGCTGGTCAGAAAAAAATATTTACCTCATGGTCATGCTATTCAAGCCATATTCTATATTTCCAGAAAAATTCCATACTCCACCGGCCCCACAGAAGGGATTGGAAATTCCAGGGAGGAGTGGTGGTCTCAAAGACCCAACAATTTAAAGCAATGTATGAAATAAAATTTATAAAGCTAAATTGGAATTTCAAGGGATAAGGGGCTCAAAGGGAAAACCACACATTACTATTGTACTGCAATAATTTTTTTTTTATATATTACAGTATATGCAGATCAAGTTGTGCAGTATTACAACTTTTTAGTTTGTGTAACTATGTACATGCACATGTATTGTGATTGTCCATGCCCCCCTGAAAAGGACTGCTGTTGGTGACCTACCTAACATGTATATTAAACATAGCCAGATGAACCATCTCGTCAATATCTTGCCCTTTCATTTCCTTTGCAGTGGCTGTATATCCTGACGGTGGTGCACACAGCTCTCTCCTGGAGTAATGCTGCTAGTTTTGATCCCATTTTAAGTGCAGAAGTGACTCTGAAGTTCTCTCTATTGCTGGAGTGTAAAGCCAGTCTCACTGATCACTCCAGGGCTGGCAGTGCAGATATACATTTTGCAGAAACACCAGCAGTGACTGTCTCACCAGAACATGTGGATACTAAACAGGTTGGACGTTAGTAGTAAAACGTCTCTTACATGTACCATGAAAGCATAATTTCCACTGACTTGAAAAAATAATGATATAAATTGTCATAGCCACAGCTTTCATACATTGTTGTGTCAAAGTTGCCAGCAAGTGATTTAAATAATAATAATAACAATAACAATAACAATAATAATAATAGTAACAATAATAATAATTAGCAAAACACTTTTTGGCAACTTTTACCCATATGGGCCATACGCTATCATCAAAACGTTTGTTGAACTTGCAAGTACTAATTGTACTGTTCTGAAATTGTCAATGATCGAAGAATTCTTATATATGTAAATATAACCAATTTGCAAAAAGAATTGAGACACACTTTAGACATAATTTATTAACAATGATAATATATATCTTGTGACCCCCTCTCCAACTAAATATCAGTGTTCCCTGAATTTCGGGATTCAAACTTTTAGCAATGGAAAAGGGAAAAGGGGAGATCAGGATACAAATTATTTGTTTATTTTATCCAATGAGGGCATTTTTTGCAAATGAAATTTTGTAGAGTCTCTCAGCATTACTCTTTTGCTAGGGCTCTTAATGACTCACATGAATAGGCTGGATACCCTTCAAGAGAATGGCACCTAAAACAAACAACAGGAGCAGTACCCCTAGCCTCAAAATCAATTATAGCAACTGCTACACTGGAACACCAGTAAAATTACAAGCTATGCCACTGTTTGCAAGCTAGCTAGTGGCTGTTCAATTATATTACTTGAGATTACTTTACTGATTTTGGTTGCCAACTGTGCAGGAGAAAACTGAAGCAGAGGCAACAGAGAAACCTGCTACCGGAGCCGGACCTCTGAAAAATCTGTTTACAGATTACAGCAAACAGATGACTGTCACCATGGGTGGGGTCAACACAGGTACACGAGAGGTGTTGAAAAAGCTGCTGGACATTCTGGAGCAGGGGCTCAGAGATATCGCTAGGGCCCGAGATACAGTGATTGATACAAGCAAGAGGAACATTGCTGATGTCAGCTGGATTAAGGTAAAGGATTGTATTGTAGACAAAGAGCAGCCCCCACCCCTGGGGTAGAATTGCCTCTTTTCTAAGTCCATCGAGCATGAAGCAAAAATTGTAAAAATTGTAATCGCGTTGTAATTTGACTTCAGGTCAGAAATCACTGTGTGATATTCAGAATTGAGGCACTGTTTACACGGATGAGGTTTCATTTGTAACGGCATCACTTGCGATGCAGTTACACCCTTCGTTTGCACGGCACTGATTGAGACCGATATTAAAACCGCATCGTTTTGGAAATGCTGTTAAAAGTGGACTGTGTCCATTGATTTGAAAACGGTTACATATTTTAGCGTGAAATTGGCTGGCTTGTGAGCAGTAAACATTGTGAACCTCGTAGGGAGTGCAGCGCTTGCTTATACTGTACAATCTCAGTTGAAAACACTTGGAAAACAGTTAAATGGGTTCCGTGTGAACATTTCGAAACGTCTTGTTTTCAATACGTTTTCAACGCGATCATAAAAACCGCGTTGATAAGTAAGTAACTTTTATTTATTTATTTTTTTTAATGCAGCACACATACCAAAACTTACAAAATTACAATACTTACAAACATAGCTTACAAAACTACTACTTACAAAAATAACAATAATTAGACTGCTTATACTAATTACAATGCTCAAAACACTTACGCCAGATACAATACTTAAAACTATTACAGCCCATTTATAGCACGCATCCTACATGACATACAAAACTTAAGATAAAGCCGCTTACACTAATTACACTATTACAATTACTTAAGGAACAAATTCAACGATAAAACGTGATTTTCTAACTTACTAAGTAAGTAACTTTTAATTATTTTATGAGGGAAAACACTTACAGTCGTAGACTGATAAACCTGTGGCCCTCACCATGTGTATGAAACCTCATTTGGAAACCGCATTCGTGTAAACCATGCATGAAACTAGTGTACATGAAACTAGTGTGTGTGAAACTAGTGTGTTGGGCAGAAGATGAAAAAACACACAAGGAAGCACCAACTCCAGGGTTCGCACAGTCTTGAAAAGTCCTTGAATTTCAGGGGGAGTCCTTGAAACGTCCTTGAATTCCATTTTTCCTTGAAAAGGCCTTGAATTTCTGTGTAGGTCCTTGAAAAGTCCTTGAATTTTCTTCAACTTTAAATGTAGTGGAGTCAAAAGCAGATTTCTTTGCATAGACTTTGGTATTCTTTTCCTGTGTGAAGCAACTTTAAACACTGTAAAACCTGGATGTAAAAGCGGGTTTACCGTAATAAATAGAAAAGACAAGTGAACTAAAAAATGTAGAGAAGGAGATGGAGCAAACACTTGAAGCCTAAGAAACCTGTTAGCTTGGACTGGGAATGTGCATTTATATACCATCTGTGAAATTACATTCCTGCTAGGTGGTCCTTGAAAATTCAATTTGGTCCTTGAAAAGTCCTGCAAAAAGGGTTGCGATTTTTTGTATGAACCCTGCAACTCTTAAAATAATACTTGTTTTTCCTTGTTTTTCTTTTCAGCCTTCTTCGAGTGTAAACAAACCCAAGACTGATGATGACGTCGCAGAATCCCAGGAACCTAGCCTGTTGGAGAGGATGATAGAAGCTTTGCACATGGAGTTGTTGTTTGTTCGGCACAGAATTGCTGTGAAGTTAGCCAACCTTGGACAAGGTACATACAAGATCTCACACAAGTTACAATGCTGGGAGGGGGCAGGAGGGGGTTCATAGACTGAAATCCACATTAAGAGTAATAGAGAGTTTGAAAATTTGCAAGGAACCTGTAGAATCGAAGGCACTTGAGGTGTGGCTCTATCCTCCAGCACAGACATCTTAGGGCTCATCATGCGCTAGGAACGCGTGACGAGCCCTAAATAGCGCTCCAGTTAAAGGAGCTCTGTCACGGGGATCTCGCAAATTTCTGGTCAAAACCATTACCTTTGAACATCTAAAGGAAGATATAACCTGAATATGTGGATAGAAATCTAACTACGGCTATAAATATCATTTTTTTTTTGTAGACGTGCGGAAACAACTTGAAGAGTTTAGCTAAACCTTTCAAGTTGTAATCCATTTCTATCATAGCCATCTGCATCTAAAGACACTTGTTAACAGTTTCAGTGCTCTAATATAGCAATTCTCAGTAAAAATGGACTATTATTTTTTGGATTCCTTCGACACAAGTAAAGATTTTGGCTGTTAAAAATCTGTTAAAATCCGTGACAAAGCCCCTTTAACCTACATTAGCTTAGGTTGCTTGCGGTTAGCCTTTATATTGGGGTTAGGACATAATTATAGCCAAAATTTTAAGGTTTCTGGTTGCCCGCACCTTGTCATTGGTAGCCTAGTGGAATATGATTCCCGCTCGGTAATTCAACGGCCCGGGTTCAAATCCTCTTTTCATTGACTTTTTATAACTTAAAAAAAATGTACGAAATGTATCTATGTATGAACTGAGTGCAGAATTGTCACTCCTGTGGTTCCTATTCTGATTCACCTTAGTTTACCCTAACAGTTCTTATCTTAGTGTACAGCCCTACTTTAAATATGCAGGCTAAAGGAACTTTTACATGTGTTGTGAGTCACGACTTGTACGTTCGTTTATTTCCACAGAACCACTTGAACCAAAGAAGTCAGCTAAAAAACAGAAGGTGAGAGATGTGTAAAGTTGATTGATAGCCAGTTGAAGATAAACCAGTACTTTTTATAATCGCAAATGTTTTTAAATAGTTTCGATTTGCTCGAAAGGTTTATTGTGAAGAACGTACAGTCCACCAAATTAAATCCTTGCAATGTTCTTCTGTAACGTGTTTTATTTTCCTTATTCAACAGGACAAGATAAAAACTACCGCCAGTTCCTTGCAGTTTAGTGAAGTAGAAAATGAACTGCAAACTGAGTGCAACAGAAATCCGCTGTCCAAAGCTCTATTACTTATGCACATGGCGGGACAGGCCGTGACGTCAAGGAGTCACGTGGGAACTGAAAGACAAGCACAGCTTCTACAGGTACAGTTAAAAAAATCTCACATCTCTGTTTATTTACATCAGACCTTCTTGCTCCTGTCACACACTCCCATTTTTGCATCACACAGTCGTGCATGTCATGCTTCTCATTTCTGTGTAACACTTTTTTGTGCATCGCATATTCTTGTTTTTAGATCATACTTTCTTTTTTCTGCAACATATCTCATCTTTATAACGTTAAATCGCAGTCACTGAATCACATTTTCTTTCCGTGTGTTCTTCTCCATCTGTCCCACATTAACACTAATTGTACCATACAACAATCTTTCAGTCTCTCTGATTCTTTATACGCTTCAATTGCAGGAGAGCCAAGAGTTGATTATTAAATGTCAGCAGCAGGAACGGAAGGTGTCCAGTTGGAACAGACAGACAGATGATAGCAGTAATGACACAACTCCCTCGGATGTGCCTCCAGCTCCTCTTCTTCTTTATCGTAGTTCTTCTGTGCTGGTGTTCAAACCAGCTCCTTTTAAACCCAAAAGTGGAGAAAAGGTAAGGTTCGTAATACTTACAGATAAGTAAGTAGACAGTAGACAGTATAATTATAGTAGTTAGTAGACAATAGACAGTGGACAGTGGACAGTGGACAGTAGACAGTGGACGGTAAACAGTAGATAGTAGACAGTGGACAGTAGAGAGTAAACAGTGGACAGTAGTGAGTAAACAGTGAACAATAGATCAATCAATCAATCAATCAATCAATCAAAAAAGCCTGCTTTAGATTTTGACATCCAATGGAAGCACAAGCACAAGCATGTTCTCATGTACTCTACAAGCATAGGTCAAATGCAAGTGTAACAATGCATAAATGTGCATATTTGAAGCACTTTCCCAAGAAGGCAAATTGGACTTTGTTTCATTTTACTCTGCTTGCTTACATGCATCGGCTCTGTAGACACCTGAAGTAAGTGAAGATACGAACGCAAAAGGATACCAAATTGTACATTTAATCCTGTTTATGTTTTCGATTTTAAAGCATTCTCTTATTCGTACTGTGTTTTACGAGTAAACCATTGTGTGGTTTTTTATTTGATCCTTTTGATGCACTGATAGTAGCAGTGAAATTTTTACTTCTTGTACTTGTTTTCAGGTGGCCTGGTATCGACTCTTTGCTAGGTCAGCCAGCGGTAATAACGTCAAAGTCAGGCTCAATGACTATCAGCTCCCAGGGACTGGAGAAGAGGTACACCATACTCTTTTTGTTAACGAAGACATTAGTTTTTAGCAACTGAAGAACCACAAACAACCATGTTTTCAGAAGAACCAGATGGCCATTATATCCGAGTTTTGCGAATAATAAACTGTACCTCCCACTTTTCCTAAGCCAAATACGTGAGGTTGTCGTCTCCACATTACCCAGATTTCCGAAGATGTTCCGACTATTTCCGAAGATATCCGAAGAGATATAATCCACGGTGGGATATAATCATATGAAACAGATTTTTGGATCCAAGCAAATCGGATGTAAGAATCAGTTAACAAAAAATAGACTTATTTATCTACATGTACTTACGTTGACTACAATTAGTTAATATTAAATCTGTTGTTGACTTCAGATTCCAGCTACTGCTGACATCCAGTTTTGTGTGCGCGGGCTCAAACGTGATGAGAAGTACATGGCGGCTGTGGCAGCTTACAATGAACACGGTAAACTGATTGGTGGAAGTATTGGTCAGACTTGCCGCCCGGTACTAGCTGCGCATCCACTGCCAACTCTCATGGCATGGGGCTACTTAGCACAGGTACGTAATAACAAGTTGGGTTTTTTTTCGTGAAACGTGATCTAGACCATGCAGACTTCAACGTCCTTTAGAAAAGCAAAACCGTAGGGGTTCAACCCTGTACATGTATATTTCAAAGTTTTTGTCTTTTTTTTTCAAGCTGATAAGATCTTTTCAGAATTCTGCCCAACAAAATAAATTTTTCTTAGCCTGAGATACATGTAATTGTGTAGTTAATGTTATAACGTATCAAGTAATGGTCTGTTGTACCGGTCCAAATTCCTCATTACCTCCTGAAACAAAAGCATTTTGAAGCTTATGTTATACTTTTCAACTTAACAAGACAGGGAAAAATAGATTAAGCAATCAACATTACTCTTGAAAAGTGCTCGGCCAGGAACAAGTAAAAACTTTCATGCTCTTTGCATATCGTTACTATCTTCCAGCACATGCAGTCACATAAATTCTTGATAGAGTTTTGTATTAGCCAAAAATACGTGCACATCTTCATTTATCGAAATATACGGGGCTTTTAGGAGGTTCTTAATTACATGGTCACAGACAGAGGTTTGTTTTCGGGGAAGGCGAAGTTTACGGTTTAGCACAATACATGTGTAGGTCCGCAGGGTGTTCAGACAGAAATTCCAATGTTATCCAGTATCAACGGTCCGCAATGCATGCAGAGAGAAATGTCATGTTGCAGTGTGGGACATTGTAGCACGTGCATAAACTTAAGAATACGGAATAGCACTGTTCTTTGTGGTTATACAATGTCGTATTCTGTTAATTTTCAGCTCTCGTTCACCTCTGGTGTATTGCCTGTTGCAAAGTCAGCTGCGTCTGTTTTGTGGAATCATTACGTGAAGGAGTCGGAAAAAAGCGAAGAGAACACAAACATCCAAACAGCAAGTTCTGATTTGTGCATCTCTTTGCAAAGGTTTGTTAGCCTCTTCTTGATTGTCCTTTGCTTAGTTCTATACTTTGGCTTGAATTTACTACTTACATTAGGTTCGTGCCCAACCCGAAAGTAAACATCCTTGAAAAGTAAATTTGGTGCTTGAAAATCTTTGCCTCCATGGCGGTTATATGCTAGAGCATCGTGAAACACTTCATCTTCTTTTGCCAGAGTCGATGAAGACAGGCTGCGAGAATCGTCCCCCGTATTGGCAAGACTTTTTCTTCAGAGCATCTTCATCTCTGTAGACATCAGGATACGAGAAGGTCATCTGTTCTGTGACTGTCTGTGTGATAGTGGACCACTTTACAGTGGACAGGTAAGCGATATGTTTTCTGGTACCAGGTGATGTAACATTTACTTTTAAGTAACTTTTCTTTAAAATAAACTGTTGCTGTGTTTTTCGCCTTTGTTATTCAAGGTTAACTTTTTGTAGTGGTTTGTAGATTAGTTTCGTCGTGTCTGGATAAAGGTGGCAAATTTATGAGCTTGTTTGCAAACAGTATATGTTGTGTAAACGAACTTGCTATTCAAGATTTTGTTGTTAACCTTCAAGGCGATAGATAGCTTGTCACTGTGGCAAATCAAGACCCTGTTGACTGCTATAGTGTCTAGGCTGTTTGAGATCGTATCACAAATCTGCTGTTAATACCCTGCTGTTAGGATTGAAGGAATTCGACTGTTAATGCATAATGATTCACTCTTATGTTTCCATTACTCTTAAACTCAGTCAAATTTGCTTTCTCTTTCTGTAGGTTGCTCGCCTTGAGGAATGTGAGCGTCTTCTGCTTGCTATCCAAGTTGCCGGCTGGTTGAATGACACTGCACTCTGTTTACAAGCTGTTGTTCAGTGTTACGGCTTACTAGCTCCTCTTATTCACCAGAAGATTCCTGCTAAACCAGTTGTACAGGTTTGTAGACCCAGTGTTCAGAAATACCGTCTGCTGAACGTTCAGATCGGAATAACCTTTAATTGTCAATTTTTACCAACAATCTCAAGGGTTGGTGAGGAACATTCAGAAACGTATTGTCCTTAACGATGGAAGCTACGTTATTTTGTAGGTTTTACTGCGGTGTCACGCTGTTCTCCAAGAGGTTCCATCATTAACGCGTCACAGAAAGTCTTCTTCTACATCAGACAGTTTGTCACACATGATCGCTACAGTGACTTACTACATAGCAAAGGTAACGCAATCCACCTTTATTGATTTCTTTTTACCATTGTGATGCCTTGTGGTTTTCCTTCTTTATTTCCTTCTGTATATCCCTTAAAATATTATAAATTTTCCACAAACGCATGCATCTGGGATTTATCACGTTTAAGATAAAGTTAATATTGGCTTATTGAGCCAACCTTTTTTGGATGGTTTCTATAAGACAGTGCCTTGAGTCAAAAGAACAACTTAAGGTGCCACGTCACAGGCTCGGGGGAAGATATGTTCTATAGTGGACAATATGGGGAGGTTCCACCCAAAAGAAAAAAAAAAGGTTTAGATTTCGGGGCGGGGCCTCCAGCGGGGTTTGTGTAATGATTTTTAGGGTTGCGTAGATTTATTAGAGCAAATGTTAATTTTTTGCGTTTGAAACGATTCAGATTTTGCAGATGTGGAACGAGCAAGGAGTAGCGGGTGCTATTATTGAGCTTGGCAAGAAAATGTTAAACCTTGAAACCGCTCCTGACAGTGCTGGTACCATGACAACCATGCAAGCAGCAGCTGCCATGGCTACCGCCACTCTGGGTGGACCCCCTCCCAGTAAGACCACAAAGAAGAAGCCTGGGGCGAGCAAGAAGCCCAAAGGTGGTGGAGGCAAAGGGGGACTGGGGAAACTGGAGAAGGAAGCCGCTGCCTTCACTGCAGATGCACAAAATGAAGAACTGAAAGCGTTGGAAGCTTATATCTTAAAACTTAGCCAACAAGGTGAGCTTTGTAAGGGAGTCGGTAATCAGTATATTAGTAGTTTTTCCCTAAGTATTGAGGTAATGTTATGAGGGTTTTGCATTCCGTTTACGACTGGCGCTACTGGAAAGGGGAACACACATACCTGACATAACCTTTGGGTCATTAACTTACGCTTGAATGAGGTGTACTATAGGTAAACTTCGTAGCTTTTTTTTATCGTGTTTTCACTTTGCCAGCATGTGCTTCATGTTTTTAAGAACACAAAGTACATATCTTCTCTGTCTGTTGACATGTTTGTTGTTAAATACGCCTTGACCCAGTCTCATATGTGAGTCGAGTTTGTTGTCGGTTCTTGTCCTTGCTCCGAGGGTTCTTCTCCGGGTTCTCCAGTTTTCCTGAGTTATTTTAAGTGCGTTGAACGTGCGTAAAAGACGTGATTTCTTATTCGTCTCGTTCTCCGGTTTTCTTCCCTCCACAAAAACCAACACTGCAAATTCCAGTTCGTTCTTCGATGCATGTACACTTTTTTTTTGCATAATCTCGCTGATGTCAGAGGGAAATCGCTGAGAGCTGATGTGAAAATAAATGCAGTTGAGGTAGCCACACTATTGGTGAAACTATATGTACGTATAACAATTTTAACATGCTGCTGTGGTAATTCTTACGTCTTGTTTAGCATTGAACCGAGACGATGAGGAGTTAACCGGGTCTGAAGATCCGTCCGTTCTTCATTCAGTTGTGGCCAATCTTCCAGCACAGCAAGCATACAAAGAAGGTAAAAACTGTTTAAGAGGAGACGTCAAAGGGGAAAATAATTGTTGGGGGTGGGGTAAGTTAAGTCCTGTAGCAGCTGGGTGAGTTTTCTTGTTGGGCGAGAGAAAAAGAAAGGCAAAATCCCACAATCAATTTAAAGACGGTTAAAAAACGGACATGCATAATGACAAAAAACTGGATCAGAATTCTAGAAGAAGGGGAAGTCCTGTAATAATGAACGACCATGGTAGTAAGGCAAACAAACGGAAATTTTGAAGAAGCTAAACAGGGGTTTTGATTTTATCTAAGGAAAATTATTTATTTTGAGATTATCAACAGGAAGCAATCTTGGCTTCGCTTTTGTGTATTTTTGCGCCCTCGGCACCGGGGGCATTGTTCATGTTGTTTGTTCTATTGTTCTCTTTTCTCCAATAGTGTAGCAGCTCTCGTAAGCTTGTAATTCTGCTGGCCCTCCAGTGTAGCAGTTGCTATTGTTTTTTGGCTAGGGGCATTGTTCATGTTGTTTGTTCTATTGTTCTCTTTTCTCCAATAGTGTAGCAGCTCTCGTAAGCTTGTAATTCTGCTGGCCCTCCAGTGTAGCAGTTGCTATTGTTTTTTGGCTAGGGGCATTGTTCATGTTGTTTGTTCTGTTGTTCTCTAATCTCCAGTAGTGTAGCAGCTCTCGTAAGCTTGGTCTCCCAGTGTAGCAGTTGCTTTTCATCTGGTTCGAGTAGTGTGATTTTGCTTCGAATTCTGATTGATCCTTACGTTATCTACGCTCGTTCTGATTGGTCAGATGTTGTTTTAGAAGTCAATAGAAACTTCTGTTTGTCTTTTTAGTTGAAGACTGGGATATTGACTGGTACCTGGGCGTTGATGAGTATTCCTCTGACTGTTCAGTAGAGGAAACTGCTTCTGAAGCATCTTTCATCTCCTCTGCTCTTGACTGACTCAGTAAGGTTTCATTCTCCTGGTCTGTTTGTACTGCATCTATGATCTGTTTATGACATCGCCTTGAATAAACTGTTTCATGACACAGCCTTTATCTAAAGAAGCGTCTCCCTGCTTTAAATCAATGCTCTCATAATAAGTAGCGATGAAATAGATATATTTTATTAGATATTTCAGTGTGTAATATCGCTGTATATTTTTACGAGTCATGCAAATGATGAGAAAAAAATTTACAGCGATACTTCACACTAAAATGTCTAATAAGAGATTTATTATCCAACGTTTTCATTTTCCCAAAATTCTGACTATCCGAGGTTTTTAATCTTTCGCGCGGTCGGGGGAATGAGACGAGTACAAATATCATGTGATATTTGTAATCGTTTCGCTCGTTATTTGCACTCTACGAAGCAGTGTTGGACAATAAATACGAATATCTATTTTCTATCTTTTCGCACTTTCTTTCTACCGTCAAACTTCATTCTCTGATTGTTGGACTTGACTTCCATCTGAACTACTCTTTACAAACTTAGGTGAAGTGATTATCTTTTCCTTTGAGCTTGTAATGTCAATTGAAGTCTCCTTTCTATTTTATTTGTTATTTGTGAGTTCACGAGTTAAAGGCCGGGCCAAACGAGGATGAGAGTTCAAACTCTCTCTCTCTCTCGCTAGGCCTGAAACTCTGATGCGCTCTCATCGACTTTGACCGTGCTCAAATGTTTCATGAGAGTCGATGAGAGTGTTTTCTCGTTTACAGTCACTCTTGACGGACTCTCGGCAACTCTCGTTCTCGTTTGGCCCGAGCTGATGATAGTTGATGAGAGTTAACGAAAACTTTCATTGGAGTCAGCTCTCGTCAGCTCTCATCCTCGTTTAGCACGGGCTTTACTCCTTAACTGATGAATTTATTTATTCTCCTCTCTTTCTGCTTGACAATTTGTTAAAAATGTGAGGAGAAATAGGGTCTTGATCAGTCTTGGTCATTAAGGTTTAACGCTCTTCTAAGTCTTCTATTTTTATTTTGCTGACTTGTTATTTTTATTTAACTTGTCAGGTTCTTTAATACCAGACCGCCATGTTACTTCCTGTACTAGATGTCGGCCTATTCTTGATGTAAACTCTCTTTCCACTTCAATCTTTTTGCGTACTTACCAATCCATCTTGACTTAACTCACTACTACTGGCCTCAGAATGTGGACGTTTCTTGTTCTCCCTTTGGCTTGTTTCTCTCAGAGCATCAAATGAACTATTCTTAACTTTAATCCCTGCTCTCGTGACAGAGCTTGAGATGCCATGTGATTCCTTAAACTGGAGAATTGTCACTTGTGTGACAGACGCCTATCTCGCAGCTCGACTACATCACTATAATTTCTTGCTGTGTATTGTCACAGAGTAATTGTACTCTTCATTACACATGTATCTGTCTCATTTTAAATTGCTTTACGCGTAATAAGTACTAATTAAAAGTAAACCTGACTTTCATTCTCTGTTGTTGTCTCGTAATTTCTTTTGTATGCATTTAAATCTAATTAGTATATACCACACAAGTGAATAGTGCTTTCTGCGCGCGCTGATTGGTTAACTCGGAGGTGATTAGCAAAGTACTATTCACCTCCGAGCAGCGGAAGAGAAACAAAATGGCTTCGCGCGTCGCTTTGGGTACCGAAAGTAATGTTTTTGTCCATTAGTTATTCAACTTGTGTGGTATATACTAAAACAATTATTCACCTCAGTGTCGGTGAATAATTGTTAACTATATATCTTCTCTGTATTGCGTTATTCTGATGTGTGTAGTTTCCATCGTCTGCATCGTCCCCGATCTGTCATTTACTAGTTATACTGTACTTTTAGATAAAGTACTGGAAGATCTCTTCGCCTCTAAATCACAATGTTTCCACATATTTATTTTCACTCAAGTAATTTTCTTCAGTAAACAAATGTGGCAAGCCCTTGACTACTTTTGAAACTTATTCTAGTGAAAACTGATCCATTAATAGCTATTAATGGTTCACTGTTTCAGTTCTTCTCAAAAGAGTTGTACAAGTTCATATAACTCCCCCACTGGACTTTTCTACTTGTCATAGCAAAGTGTTCACTAAATCACGGAAACTCGTACCCTTATAACACACTCATGTTCTCTCTTCGATCCTTAGAACAAAAACATACCTCTTTATTTATCTTCTTGAAAACATTGAGCCCGCGGCTTTCAGCGGATGTGTTGCTAGGCAACGGCATGAAATATCCTTGTGACGCCAAACTGAACACTTTTATATTGTCACCCAACGTTCTCCTAGTTGCGTGTCGATCTGTGTAACAGCTGCGACAGGGACTCAAAACAAAAGGTGCTTATTCTACTGTTTCTTCAATTTTCTTGCAATTATCTTCTTGTATATCTCCTACAGTACTCTTTGAGGCTTTGATTAATAAAGCAAAATGTGATGCCATAGTAGGTATTCACGCCTTTTCAAGCCTACTGCCTGTGCCCTAGTTACGTTCTGGTGTTTACCTCTACTTTGAAAGGAAGTTTGAACATTTGCACTTGCTTCACTTCCCTGAAGATGAAACAAAATTGTAAATTTTAAAGCTTCCTTGAAAAACCAACAGAAGAGATCATCAATGACATACTGTATGTAAGGAGAGGAAGAAGACAGGCCCTTACTTACTTTACTTTCTTAAGTTTGGGTGTGGGGTTACTCTGCTGAGGTCTAGAAAGCCCTACCCCGTCTGGTCTCAGACCAAGAACAGCTCAAACTTGCTACCCCATCTCAGAATAAAGAGCTAAATTGTATACCCCATCTCAGACAGAAAGTGAAGAGGATTTTTTTAATCTAAAATTTTCTCTACAATACTACAGTATCCGCTTTTATCCCGCACATTTAAAAACGACATGATTTAGGTAAGCAGAAAGATGTCAATTTGACGCGTTTTTCCCCCATTTAGCGACCCTATCTCAGACTAAAAGGCCAAAATTGGAACCTCATCACAGACGTGGAGGGTCAAAATTGGGACCCCATCCTGCGGCACATACTCATATAGCGTATATAAGGTAGCAACACCCTCCCCCATCCCTCCGCCCGGTCCTTTACTGCTACTGTTACCTGCGTTACTGCGTTACTAGCATCCTATCCGGGGAGAGTCGAAACACTCCGATTTGCTTCATGCTACGGAAACTGGAGTTAAACACCAACACCAAACAATCTTTTAGCTTCTCTGCTCCGTAGAATTAGAACGGACTAGTCTACATAACACATGCTTGTCCATTTTAACCCCTCTCGCAGTGCTCAAATTCAAGCGGCGAACCCGTTTCCTGGGATTCTATGTCCAGGTGTTGGCCAAGGCCCTTCAAGAGGGTCTGACGGAAACTGCACTGGACTGGACTAACGACACTATGACTTGGATCATCAGGTGAGTCACTGTTGGCACCTTATACTACTTCAACAATACGTTTATTTACCTTCAGTTACAACAACTACACTAACGCACTGGTAAAATTCCACCCAGGATAAGTATAGAAGCTAATCAAGCTCATAGATATTTCGTTTGTTGTCGGCTTCAGTCGTCGCAGTTTGTGCATAGTCTTTAAATAAATGCATACATAATGATTGCAAGGGTCCTGCGCGACCTTAATTGTGTTTCATTCCTTGTTGCAGGAGAAATGAAATGCTGTTAGCTAACAAGCCCAGCATTGTTCGTCAGGCAGCGGCTACAGCTGGACCTGAAGATGAGAAAATTAAGAAGTTTGCGACTGCTATTGTTGAGTTCAGTAAGGTAAAGTCAAAACTAACATCCTACTCTTCCTTAACCAACTCAACAGTTATGACGGTTACATTCGTCCGGTATCATTGTGTTTGTTGTACTGTTTCGTTTGTCAAAAAATTCTCGCCGATTTTTTCTACAAAACTAGTAATGGAAAGCGCTCCTAGAGAAGATCGACGAAAGCTTTGTTTTCTTATTCGTAGTTTCTTTGCTTCTTGTATTACGCCTTTGTTGTTCTTATTAGTTTCTGTGGTTTAAAACTACACTAACTTTGTACTACACATTAATTTATCCTTCTATCACTTACTGTAATTCTTCCTGGTCGTCTACATTTGTAACTAGGTAAATGCAAATAGGTAAATTTATGTTTTATTATCATAACCAGCTGTTGCCTCCGATATTTCGCAATTTGTTTCATTCAAGTAGTCAAGTACAAAGTTATGATACTAGATCGGCCAGTTGTTATCGATCACATCACTGCCGTACAAATCTTAAGTAGTTTGCTCGCGCGCTCGTTTTCTCGCTCTCCCTGACTGACTAGCTATAGAACGCCAAGCTACGCTGGCTATTTACGATAATTTATCAGGGTCCTAAAATTTGGAATTCTCTCCCAATATCCATCACTGGTTCAACAAGCTTTCCTACTTTTAAGAAAAAGATGATTGAATTTTTAATAAAATGATAGTACTGAATTGGCCAAGCCGCACACTCACAGGTCAATTATAAATATATTGATAACCGAGGTGGCCTCCCTTATAAGCCTGGTGGTTTCTTGGAGGTCCCCTTGCCCTATTTCTGTATTTGATTCTTAGTAATTATTCTTGTTTTTTTTTTCTTTGTGGCGAATAAACTGATGATGATGATGTTTACCTTTTTTCTCCAGCCCCCCACAAGAAGTCCTCAGAAGACTCGCCAGGGAGAGACTGGGAACGGAGAGAAAGAAGAGACAGAGATCGCAGTTCGTAACAAACAGGAAAATGCATCCAGACTTCCCCCGTCACAACCTAAGAAGTCAATAGTACCCAGTACCGTGTCCAGAAAGGTAATGTTACATATCATAAGACATTTGCCAAATTTTGGCGCGGAAAAAGTCGATAGGTGCGCGCCATAAAATCAGAAGGGATGTACGCACACATGACATTTTTGAAGCTGACGTCTATTTTTTTGGTTCCGTCATATTCTTTTTGGTAGAAGCATTATGATTAATCTCGTCCCCAGAGCCCACTATTCTTTTGGTCAGCACCAACAACGCGAACTCTTGGGAGGCGCGGTGGCCTAATGGTTAGTGCGCTGGACTCCGGATCGAACGGTCCGGGTTCGAGCCCTGGCCGGGGCACTGCGTTGTGTTCTTGGGCAAGACACTTTACTCTCATAGTGCCTCTCTCCACCCAGGTGTATAAATGGGTACCGGCGAATTTACTGCTGGGGGAAACCTTGCGATGGACTCCCAGGGGGGAGTAGCAATACTCCTAGTCGTTTCATGCTACAAAGACCAGGATAAGCTCCGGCCTGATGGGCCACTTGGCTCGTATACAGACTTTACCTAAGAACGCGAACTCTTGTCAAGTCTGATTTTTTGAGCATGTGCAGAGTGCTCGTTTTCGTTTTTCAACCAATCATATTTGAGCATAAACGACCGGCAGTCCGTGAATCGCGGACTTTCTTATCGGACTTGGTCAGAATCTGCGTGCTTTGTGCTGACCAAAAGAAAACCGGTAGTATGATCAGTATGGTAAACTATATATATGGTAGTACTGTCATTAGAGAGGGTGAATGTGCGATTCATAAACTGACGGGAAGTCGGATTTTGCGAAATGAAAGTGGTTGTTAACACGGTAAGCCCCAAACGTGACTGACTAACATGTATTAGTATCACCCAACTAGTGGACTAATGCAAATCCTGCATTTTGATTGGCTACGCTACTAGATGACTATTAGTAATAGTCATCGAGTAGCGAAATTCGTGACGCTTTCTTTCGTTTTATTCCCAAATAAATCTTTCTTCAACTTGCATTTGCTAACTTTATTATTGCTTTTTCTGTCCGACTAGTTGGGTGATACTAAAACAATTAGACCCTTCGCCCTCAAGGGCCACGGGTCAATAGCCCATTCGGCTTCGCCTCATGGGCTATTGACCCGTAGCCCTTGCGGGCTACGGGTCTAATTGTTAAATAGTGATGTGTTTCTTTTTGTTCCTCCACTGCTGAGCTGGAATTTCCTTGAAAGATATTTAATGAGAAGACCAATTAAAACAATTAGTAATCCTTTTTTCATTGACAGGCACGAAGATTCAAAGGACGAACTGCTGAAGAAATCGATATTTTCAATGTGAGTATGGTGTCAAAACGATCAGTGCTTAGACAAAATATTTTTGTTTGCCGGCTGTATGTTGTCGTTTATTCTTTTGTTTTTGTCTTTTAACTTTGCAATGTACTATTAAAAGAGACCCCTCTCATCGTTCGTTAAACGTTCTCATACGTTGTTTTTCGTTTATTCTCCAGGCGATTGACCGGCTCCAGAGTGTTTTGCCTGAATACTGGAGATCCTCACAACGTAGAAAAAAACTGAGAGCTGTCAGCTGTGAAGAACTGCCTTGGAGAGCACAGGTACTGCTTTTGTTAAGAATTTTTTGATGTCTTTCTTTTTCTTCATACAGTAGGCCGGATTATTTTAATACGACAAGACGAATTATGACACCATGGGAGTTAACTGTCACTGTTCTCCGAGGACTCATCACAGTGACCCCAGCAAACGCTCGATCCGGGCTGCTAGATCTTGAGTCTAACGTACTCGTTATTAGCCAGGCTATCGTGTCTTCCACTGGTTTACTTGATATATCGTTTTCATTTTATGTCTTATCATTTCAGATGGGAATACTACTCGCTGGTGCGAACTTCGACTTGTTTCTTGACAAAGTGGATAGCGGCCAACGTCTGGCCGACGCAGGAGACACAGAAAACCCGTTATACAGGTTTGTGAGAAACAAGTTTGACTAGTTATTATTTGTTTTTCCTTGTGGTGTCTTATGATTACAAACATCACTCTGGATGCTTGAAAAGAACTATGCAAACCAGGAATGCGCTCTGTGTGGACACTGAAACAAACTTGTTTTGTGTGTTGTAAGTTGTGTAATGAACAGTTTAGGCTTATCTCTTGGTAAAAAATATATGTGAAAGATTAAATATTCAACATGTCGCAAACGTGGGACAAAGAAGACATCTGAGTCCCAACAGGAATCGAACCCACGACCTCTCAAACACCGGGGGGGGGGGGGGGGGGGCTCTATCCACTGAGTTACGAGAGCTCATACAGAGGAAGGCCATTTACTAGGTTCATATGTGATTCTAGAAGTACGATTTCAAAAAAAGTTACGGCCTGGCACTGTCTCAATTCTCCTCACCAACTGTCATACATTTCTATATATGTTAGTTCAGAGAATTTAGCGGTGCATCAAGACATCGGAGTACGAAATTGAGAACGAGCACGACTTTTCAAACCTAGTGCTTATGCTTTTGATTGTCACATTTTACACCAATTTCGTACCGATGGTCTCCTTTTCAAATGGTCAGCAAAAAGGAGGAATGAGAGCTCTCGGAACGTAACTAGGTAGAAATTCGAAAGTCGTACTCCCACTCAATATCGGACTCATACTCCGATCTCAAGGTTCCTAATAAACTCCAGCTGACCATTTCCTCTATTCTCATAACCTGTCTAACTTACAAGGGTCTGATTTTGTAAGGAGAAGTTACTGTTATCTAGCTGATGGTAGCAGACTTCGGAATGGGCCATTTCCGAGTTGTCTTTTGCCTCAGTTTCAAAACGAGTCTTCGTGCGAAACCATTCAATGAAAATGGCTTTGATTTGCATTAACATGGACATGAAGGTGGAACACATTTTCATATGAATAGTTTCGCACGTAGACTCGTTTTGAAACAGAGGCAAAGAGTAACTCGGAAATGGCCTATTCAGGTGCTGTAGTCGTGGAGTACTCAGTTATCTTACTTCCGTTTTCGTTCCCATTCCTTGCAGGTCATCCTTCATGGATCCTGATTGGTTCGGCTATGCTACATCCGGGACCTTGATAGTCTCGTGGGCTGGCGCGTCAAGAAGGGTCTCACCAGAACCCCCCGCGGGATTTAGCGGCTCCGCTCTAGATACGCCATTTTCTCAGCAAGCTCTAACAGGGGCTAGGTAAGTTGGAAGATGTCTGGACTCCATTCACCCATCCCTTACTAAAATGACTGCTTAAGAATTAAGGACGTTCGCGCTAATTGTTTATGCGCATCCTTACTGCGCACGTAATTCCTGTCGCAACGCTACGCCACGTCATGCATCGAGCCCGCGCGCTGAGGAAACTTTCCAACCACATATAGGGAGAGTAGCCGTTGCGATAACTTCGCTTGCAGTTTGCTCGCTTAAATGGTCGGTGACCCCTACTTTTTTCTTAACAGATCACTTTTGTTAACGATTATCTACGTTTTGTGAGAAAATGAAAAAAATCTGTCGATTAAAAGGTTGATTTTTTTTGCCCCACGCACGTTCGAATTCCGCTTTTTGATCTTTTCGTTTTGCCGTACGACGGGTTCAAATGCCTCTTCCAGGGCTAAGTTTTGCATAAAAGATGGCAACACTTGAAATTATTTGCGCAACAGACGCACTTCTTCAAAATATCACCAAGATCGTTTGCCCCCTTTTTCTCATCATCGATAATTTAAACTACAAACCTTGAAAGCCGTGCGAAATTACGTGCGCCAATTTTTCAAAACCAGGGTAGTTTTTTACAGACTTTATCTCTGAAACGAAGTCGGTGACCCCCACTTTTTTTTGTATTTCTGACACAAGTAACTCATTATCCGTCCTCAGTAAAAATTTTAGAAAAATCTATCGACTAGAAAATTTTCGCGCGAACGTCCTTAAGTCAATAGTTCGTGAAGCCACGTGAAAGCCAAGCGACACGCGAAGCTTCAAGAGTAGCTTTTCCCTGGGATTTCCTTTTGGATTAAATGACCTTCGAACCTTATTTCATTGATTGTTCCGTGATTAACTTTCGCAAATGATATATCGGTTTCGCTTTTCAAAAGCTGTGGTGCTTTCAATAAACATCTCGGGAAGAAATAATTTGACCTTCGATCGGTAAGTACAATTACCCAGCATCTTTACTGCGTGTTTTCATAACAAATTTTCTTCTTTTGGTAGCCTGTCGGTAACCTGTCGGTAATCTGTCGGTAATCTGTCGGTGATATGTCGGCCGACAGTTGACCGACAGTCGGCCGACAGGTTTTTTGGGGAGCTCTTCTTCACAATTACCCCTTTAACTGCGACCAGCTCACCATCCCACCGACCGACGGTCTGACTGACTGACAAATTGTTAGTCATCTTAACATTTGTAAATCGTACATTCATAACTATTTTATACACATGTTGTGTTTCGTTGCGTTGCGTTGCGTTGCGTTGCGTTGCGTTGCGTTGCGCTACGTTGCGTTGCGCTGCGTTGCGTTGTTGTGTTGTGTTGTGTTGTGGTTTTGGTTTTGGTGTAGTTGTGTTGTACTGTGGTTGAGGTTGTGTCGCGTCGTGCCGTATCGTTTTGTATGGATGATTAACTTCTTGTATAATTTGATTGACATTTCGATTTAATCTTGATTGAACAGGAGTGGCAGCAGAGTGACTGGTATCACTGCAAGTGAAGGTTCCATCACAAGCAAGTCACCGATGTTCTTCATGCTCTCTGCACTGGAACATTTATCCCGTGCCATTGTACGTACCAGTAGTGAACTGTTTATAATACCCATGACAGTAACTACCTTTCACAGTCCGAGCCATGTGAGAGCCCGCAGTTTTCAGCGGGCACATTGCTAAGTAACGTGAAGTGACAGCTGTCAGTGTGCTCGCAAGTGCTTGCGCAACTTTTTGATTGGTTAATTGATAACATTCGTAAACCGATTTGATGTCTTGTACGAGGATTTTTTAACAGAAGCGGTAGTTTTTCTCTCAACTGACAAACCGATTTTTTTCTTTAGCGAAACTGCTTTCAAGTGGTGTTCACAACTGTGTTACTGGGCAAGCTAGAACAGTTTTGGCGGCTTGTCAGTTATTTTAAAATATTATACAACCTACCATGGTACGAAATACACTGTTCTTTGACGATCAAATGCCAACAAACTTGCAGAAAATTTAATCTGTAAAATTTTCCGATTCCCGGCAAAAGATTTAGCTAATCAAGTTAAAGAAAGGTTAACAGGCTGTTGTGTTATTTGTCTAAAACATGTCTGTAAGACCAAGTCAGAATTGAAAAAAGATAAATGCTTAATAGAAACAGTATTTATTGGTTAAACCTCGCAAAAGCATAATTTTTAAAGTATGGTTAATTTTTTCGTTAGGTGCTGGCATATCGTGGGAAGTTCTGGACCATGCTCCAAAACGCCTGTCGGACCCTGTGGAACATGACACAGACGGTGCTCATGCGAGTAGTGGCAGGAACGCTCCATCTCGCTGAGGATCCTTTGGCTGAAGGAAGCACTGATATTGATGCGCTGAGAAAGGCCCTGTGGCAAAAGTTCTATTTTGGAGCCGACAGATTGTTGGACATGCTAGTACTTGTCCAGGAGCAGATAAGGACAGAATCTGAACAAAATAAAAAGGTATAAAGTATTTTCTACATTGCTTGTCATTCATATCATTCTTTTGCATTTTAAGCTATTGCGTGACCACGTGACGTCTTTATTTAGCGTGACAAAGTGAAGAAGGGAGATCTGGTCATAAATGAACAACAAGGCATCATGGGAGGAGTGGAAGATGAGAGAGGTGGGGCGAGCCTGCTGTTTGAAATACCACTGGACAACACAAACGTGGCAGACACGCGCTGGCTCAAGAGATTCATTCTCTACACAGTGGAGATGTTGTTCTACGAAAGAAAATGGGAGAGAACTGTTAGCATTATTCTACGGTTCAATGCACTGACAAGGTAAGAAAATTCAGGGACTAAGAACCACTGTATCTTAAGTCGAAATCTCTGTGAGCCCGCATTTACCACTGGAGCTCTTTCTAAGCACCTTTTCGTAGCGGTTTTCAATTGAGTGTTGAAAGTAGTCTACGTTCTGTGATTGGTTTAAAATTCTCACGCCAACTGCTCAACCAATCAGATTCCAAATCAATGTTGACCACGTCTTGATCACATTTCCCGCGCTTGGCACTGATTACGCGCGATTGTATTTTGTTGTTTACGTTCGCTTTGTTTGCCTCTCGTCATACCTTTGGCTTTGGTTTTGCAATAGTCACCTGAAAATTGTTACAATATTTCTGATTCATGCCATGAGAGAGCTATATAATTTTAAGACCAGTTTTGTATGAAATATGACCTTAGAAAAGCGTGACTTGGCAGTAAGGAAAGCGTGGCCCAGCAGTTAGGAAAGCGTGACCTAGCAGTAATGAAGGCGTGACCTAGCAGTAAGGAAGGCGTGACCTACGTACGGGGTATGACATGGAGTCACTCTATGGAGTCACGCCTTTACCTGAGCTTTTCCTTCTTGTTTCCAGGAGTCGCTATGCAGAATCACTACTGCCCTTACTAATCGTTGCGCAGCGAAACCTTCAGCAACAAATCGAAGCTCATGGCGGCCCATCCAGAAGCCAGCCTATCATCACCGTCTCCAAGGAAACGGGAACCGCTGAAGAGTTCTTTATAAAACCCGCTGAGTATATGTCGATTGAGCCCGCAGTGCATATTGATCCTAAAGGTCATGACGTGTACAGTGGTAGCTTGGATGCACTTAGACTCGTCTCTGTCCCTCTCGATGTCAATAAAAGCTTACAAACTCTACACCAGGCTCTTGAGTTGAAACATCACACGGCGCGGTCGCTGGAGCACAGTCGACAGCTTTTGCTGTGTTATCTCGCGGGTCAACAAGAAGGTGAGGGAGCTGGGCACCATCATGTTTCCTTGGTTACCGTTTTGTCATTTCAGTGATACTATTAATTAATAAGTTTGATTGTTTGTCTAAATGTTTCGTCTTTAGAAGAGAAGCATTAAACCTCTTAATACAAAAATAAAGAAATGAAAATCTTGACAAAATACGGTGGATTTCTTCGGAGTTTATAGTTCAATCTAAAAAAAGCCATTCATTTATTTTCCAATTATTTCGTTTCATTGGAGTTCTTATATCGGTTGGATGGTGGACTTTGTTGTACTGGAAGGTTTAATTAGTTGATTAGGAAGTAATTTGTATTAGGTGATTCGTTAAAACGTCTTCGCTCCTTCGGGGGCTCGGTGTTACTGGAAATTCTTTCTATCAGGGGCTAATTTTAGCGGAGGGGTTCGTGCTATATTGAGGGAATTCGTTGTATTGAGGAAATTTTGTTATATCGGGGATTTCGTTATGTCGGAAGTCATTATATCAGGGGTTGCATCCTACCACTACGGCAAACTTCTTCATCATTTCACAAGCGTGTTTCCTTGATCTTTTTAAACAGGCGGGTCGAGCACCCGTTTACAGCGCGGTTCATCCCGTGTCGGGTTCTTGCCAAGCCAAGTGAAGCCTCCCACAGATGTTCCAGTGGATTTAACGAACGAATTGTTTGACGCTGTGGAGGATGTGCAAACTTTCACTCTGCAACCTTCGCAACTGGCTGTGGTCATTGCTTCATACGATAAGACGATTGGTAGGATTCACTTACTTTTTTGCGTCAGTGTTTCATCCACAAACGTAGCATAGTAATCAATACCTCATGAAAGTACTGCTCAATAGCTTTCATTTGAATGGTCACACACTACGGTTATATCCAAAGACTTAAAAGTTAGAACCACCTTGTACAGCATAATAAACAGTACCACATGAAAGTACTGCTCAATCGCTTTTAATTCATTTGAATGGTCACACACTAGGGTTTCATCTACAGACATGGCTAGAACCACCTTGTACAGCAAACACTTCCGCGTGACAGTGCTGCAAAAAAAGTTTCATCTGCAGGCGTGAAGGTTAAAACGACATAAGTGCAAATTTGACTCTGTGAGTGACAGAGTTAAAAATGATTGTTTCTCTTTATAGAAATGTTGCAGTTTCGCAAACAGAAAAGCCTTGCTGCTCAAGCTATGCACGAACTGGGAAACATCATGTTCCACAGCGGAAACATCAGGTTTGTACTCGAGGTCACTTTTTGCGTAGCCTACTACTGCAGTCAGGCCAGTCGTCTCTTGCTGACCAATCAGGAGCAAGAGTTTAAACCAGTCGTGACTTTGCTTGGCACTGGTTACATGTTTTCCCGCGCTTGCCACTGGTTATCTGTTTTCCCGCGCTTGGTACTGGTTACGTGTTTTCCCGCGCTTGGCACTAATTACCTGCGCTTGGCACATCGAGTTCTTATTGGTTCGTTGTGTTTATTGTAATTGCCCGAGTTATTTCAAAACCGGTAAAATATAAACTATGAAAAATATAAGCTACGAATAATTGCATTCTCCTCATTTTCTCTCTTTTATTTGTAATCCAATACAGGGCTGCATACAAGTGGTGGGCGGAATCTCTTGACACGGTTCTCAACACAACAGACTCGCTGAAAACCTGGCGTGATCTGACGTCATCCTCTGACACGTCACTCAAACCCGCTGCCGTTCTTCTTCAGAGATGCGGTTTGTGGGGATGTCTGTTGGGAGGTGTTTTGGCTGCTGATATCGCTCAGTAAGTTAATAAGGAAGTATTAGTCACTCCTAAAATTCCGTCTTAGAAACATTATTGAGACGCGGATTTTGTCATAGTCGTTGCTTGGCACTGTGACGTATTGCTTGACGTCATGTTTACGTGACAACTTTGGTAATATTCGGGTATACTTCTGAGTGTTGTTACGTGACACTATTTTTAAAGACGATTTGTAACGCAACGTTATTGCGTAAACAGCTTAGTGCACTTGGTGACTTTTAACGAAGCATTTGTTGTAGTAACATATTCCGCATGTTTGCATAAATTTATTGGTGTAACGTTAAAGATCGTTACATGTAACTATTGTATTTACCATCACCTCCATAACATCTGATTGAACCATTTATTTTATTGTTTCTACAGATACATTCACACATCCAATCTTGGTCTTCGTTTAGAATGTTGCCTGCTTTCGGCCACATTTTTCAAGGTGAGACTATTCTCTTCTGTGTTTCGTTTTCCATCCTGTCGACATTTACAATTTTCAGTGTTGCCTTATTGGTTTTTCCTGGTAGGCCCTGTTCTGTTCTTCCCTGCCCCACCCTACTGCAGACAAGGATTATGCTTTGTACGAGGTTGGGACTGGGTGCGAGGTGGCCGAGCTGATACCTGGGATTGATCTTCTGTCCGAGGCTTTTAGAAGTAATGGACGGTCAGTTGTGGCTGCATTAAGATGGATCATCGAGGAACTGGCCCGAGCACGATACCTTATCACGGTAAGACATCAATCTTTATTTTTAATAAATTTTGTATACAGTATGGGGCCCAGTTCTCGATCATGTCGATCACTTTACACGTAAACTTGTATTTCTTACCTCAGAAGAGCCGTAGGAACTTGAAATTTCGCTCAGACCTAGCTTCAACATCAAGTTTATTGGTGAAAACCTATCGGCTGGTCAGCCCTTAATTTGCCCAAGCAATAATATAAAAGTAACATTCACAATTTAACCTACCTAACTTACCTTACTTATTTAATGGTCAAACCTTTGTAACTAGCCACTCAAAATGTATCGACTGGACTTGTACACGAGACTGCAATGAATCCCCCTGATATAAAAATAAACATATCTTTCAGGAAGACGCTGAAAGTGAGGATGATTTCTTTCCTTGGAAAATCCTTTAAATCGTTACAATACAACCTCGCCCTACGACCACCTAGTTATTACAGCCTCTGTGTTGTTTTGGTAACTGACTATCTTCCGAAAGTCTCTTTCACGCAACGCTCCCCAAAAGCGTTGCATGACACCCCCAAAAACGGCTGCGAAGTATTCTTCCTTTTTGCGGCGTCTCTCCTCTCCCCGACCCTAGTGTTCCACTTTATTTCCATCTGAACGAAGGCTTATAACGGAGATAACAAATACTTACAAGTTTCACTTATCTGTTGCATGCATGTTTTGTTACCAGGTTCTTCCGCTGATCACACTGTGCCTGTACTTCTCGACACATGTGTCACGTGACATTCAACGATCGGTCGATGTAAGAATTCTCAAGGTGAGAAATTGTTTGAGCCCGCATTTAGATATTTAGAAGGGGGCTGATTTTTAAGTTTAACTTAACGCATCGCAAGAAAGGTCGCATAAAAATTATTGAACTATTGCGATCTACACGTGGAGTTTTTTTTTTTTTTACAATTGAGACTTTGTATGGAATTTGGACGTTACTTGAAGCTGTGTTTGAAAGAATATCAAACTTGGTTACCTTACTACAAACGAAGGAGCGAGCGAACGAACGAACGAACGAACGAACGAACGAACGAACGAACGAACGAACGAACGAACGAACGAACGAACGAACGAACGAACGAACGAACGAACGAACGAACGAACGAACGAACGAACGAACGAACGAACGAACGAACGAGCGAGCGAGCGAGCGAGCGAGCGAGCGAGCGAGCGAGCGAGCGAGCGAGCGAGCGAGCGAGCGAGCGAGCGAACGAGCGAGCGAGCGAGCGAGCGAACGAGCGAACGAGCGAACGAGCGAACGAGCGAGCGAACGAACGAGCGAACGAACGAACGAACGAACGAACGAACGCCAAATTCTCTTTTTGAGTTCATCTGCATTTTCCATTATTACTTCTTGGTGTGAAAGGAATAATGTGTTTTTGACATCTTGTACACAGGTGCGAGTTCTTACCGACCTTGGAATGTTCTCAGAAGCGACAAGAGTTTTAACAGCTTTACTGCTAGGCGAAAAACTTCCCAAAATTTCTGATGTCGGCTTCAGGACGGTAGAAAACAAAACGGTATGGTCTTGTTACCTGTTTTTATCTCTTGTTTAAGCTCTTTGTCGTCAAGTGTCTGTTTCTGTCAAAAGACGTTAACATGTAAACGAAATTTTGGATAAAATATATAAATCATTCTGACGACAGTTTCTTCCATATCATGTGGGAAGGTTTTAATATTTTTTCCCTTAAGGACGATTGTGGTCTATGTTTTTTTTTTTGCGTTTATTTCCATCATCTTTTTGTAGTTTGTTTCCTTTTTATGGACTTTGTGTAGCTAAATTTTACAACGTAAAGATTTACAAGGTATTATTTTTCTCCAGACCCCACCGCCTGTGTTTAGTAACAGCGAGTCTCTCATGAGTGTAGGCAACGTAGCGGTAAGTTGCTGGCAATGACGTTTTTCTTAAAAGAATCTATCGTCTATGATGGTGTAATATCCAAAGGCTTAAAATACGTACTTAGATTATAAGAAACCCGCCTATAGAGAGATTAAGCATAACGTTTATTTTTTCCGCGAACGGCAAAATTCCACTAAAGCCGTCTGCTGTTTGGCGTTTGAACGCGGAAATAAGTAGGTTTGTGTTTGTCGGGAATGTGTGTTTTTTTTTCACTATTTTTCTGAGGGTTTTATTTTAGAATTCGATAAAAAAAAGAACGAAATAAAGGGCCACCTCGCGTTTGCCGTTTGCCGTATAACGTCATGCTTAATCTCTCTAATGGAGGTTTGATTCTGTAGAACAATACTCGACAAATGACAGGAGCCAATTAGAAAGTGAGGATGGCTGATGATGGCGTGGATTGAAACGGATTACACTATGGAGTTGAACAATATTGAAAATGGTGCTCCGACTCTAAAAAACCGAGGACAAAATAAGGACTGTTAGGAATCTTTTGTCTGTTACTTTGAAAGTTTGATTGACCAATAACATCGCATGCTTATGAACCTGCTCATCATACGATTACCAAATTTTAAGTTTCTGTATATTTTTTATCAACCTAACGAGTGTTTTTGGACCCTCAAGGTGTTAAACTATCTGTTGGATCATCGGCTGCAGCCTTCCCTAACAGTACTGTACGGTCTGCAACTGATGGGTCAGCTGACGATAGCGCATGCGCACTTGATGATTGCTATTGCGGCTACAATTTACGCCATACCAGCTGACTGTCACCAAGAGTAAGTCGCCGCATTCTGTTTTGGTAGAATTTTCCAATGAATACCGTAAAACGCCGGTAATAAACTCTCCCCTCGAAAGTGAGCCGGAAAATCTTGTACGAGAATTATAGCACCCTATCTTACCGGCACCCCGAATTAACAGACGATATAATTTCTTCCAATTATTTTGCCCTCTGTACTTATATAGATTGTTTTGCATTGTGCTCAAAGACTTCATAAGTTCAATTAAAGACAGACGAACTTGTTTTTTGTTCTTGCCGTTGTGTTTAGTGACCAGTCACTAAACTGTATTCTCGCGTCAGTACCGCTAAACTTGTCAGACGCAAAATCCTTTCAAATAATTTGTATAAACCTGACCATCAAAATTCCTTCTTATGACAAGCTATCCTTCCCTCATTATTCGAATTTAACGTTATTTTTGAATTACAAAGGCTTGCTCGTTATCTGGAAGCTAAAGAGGAAGAGGAAGCCATGTCCGAGTTACCAGTGCCCCCTCAGCCGTCCCAGTCTCAACTCGGAAAGAAAAACAGCAAGAAAAAAATCAGTGGTAAGTAATAAGAAAAAAATATCAAGTTTGTTTCCTTTTTAGTTCTCTCAAAGCGATAGGAGAGCTATCCGGAATACACGCTACTACCGTGTACAAATAAATACACCTCATTCGATGGTTTAACGTATAATACGCGTGGATATTATACGAGTTGCGTAGTATTTTTCCCAGCCCCATAGAGGCGAGGGAAGCTACGAGCAATGAGCAAAATGTCCGCTCGTATTATATGTTAAACCATCGAATAAGGGATATATTTTTCCACTAATAAGGACGTAAGCAAGGTCAAAGTTTGGGTCATTTAGTCCGGCCATTTTGTTGCTCCGCTTTCTGTTCGTATTTTTGCCCTGTCCTAGAGTGTAATAACAGTGTCATGCTGTGCGCGTTCTCTTAGCCTAATATGGTAAAATGGCGCAATGGTGGAATAATAAAGGTAATTTATTTTTCATATGTAATTAAAAGCTAACTAAAGTAACTTTCAAACATTTTCCAGAGGAAGCAATGAGCTTAATGAGCAGTCAAGTCACTCAAAGAAAGCAATTAATTGACGCGGCGACAGCTTCTCCAGAAGTAATCAAGGTACAGCAAATTTTGTCTACTTACTTACCATTTTATTGCTAAACAAAAGTTGTTGTAGCATGACAATAAAGGATTAAAAATGTCCTCTTATTGATTTATCGTATGGTTACAAAGAAATAACCGCGCATAGTAGTGGGAAGTTTGATAGTCTGTCAGACAAAGACGTTGATTTCATTTTCTGTAGTCACGGCATGATTCCTGGAATCCAAACATTTTATTGTGTGGTATCGCTGTATATCTTTACAAGTCTTTCAGTATTTTGGCGAGCCCTGGGGGTTCTCGAAATACACATGACGAGGTAAAAATGTACAGCGATACTACACACTAAAATATTTTTTTTAAGTTTTTTTTTTTTCAAAAAATGTTTCTCCAAATCAAAGTTTTCAACCTTTTCTTTAAATCTGGCGCCCACCCCGCTAACTGCCTCTTTTTCCTCGTCCTCCCCACTTTTCATTCCCCCCTACTTATTCTTTGATCTTCCCATCTCATCCCACCTTCAAAGGTCACTCCCCACCCTCCTTTATTTTCCTTACCCCCTTAATCCATTTTCTGTGTTCAATTACCGCCCCCACTCCCCTTGTTATGCTGTAATTCCCTTCCCCTTCCGTTCCCCTGTTCCGTTCCAGACACTCCCCCTGATTCCAGTTCACCCCCCCCCCACCCCACCCCTCTTAATTTGCGTATTCCTCTTTATCCACTTACCGCAACCCCTTAACCACTACACCACACCGTGCGCTGTTGAAAACACTAAACAATTTTTTTGGTGCCATAACTTTACCCCAGGCCCTTTACTCGGCCAAATATCTGAAAGTATTTTAAGATTTTTTCAAATCGAGCGTGTGACACTTTGGAAAGAAAAAGCGTATGACATTCATAGAACATAAACATAATGACAACTTGGAAACGAAAAACGCTAGAGAACAAAGGGTCACTGTGTACAGTTCTTGTGGTCAATGAAGGGTGGGTCACGTAAATTTAAAATGGGTTTTGTCGTGGTTTTCCGTCAAATGCGATAAATTGATACAGTTTGAGGAACGGTTAAGACAGTTTCCACTGAAACTTCGAGCAGTAAGTGCAAAAATTATTTACCAAAAATTTACTCAAAGAACGGTAACAATTTGTACACTATTTAAACAATCTCACTGTAATTCATTTATATAAGTGACTCCCCGGTTAAATTCTAAAGCATTGTCGAGAAACTTAATGTCAAACCTTGTAAGAATGCTAAAAATACATGTTGTTTTCTCAGTTTTAAACTGATGTGAAACGTCCGTTTTAAACTAAAACATGGATAACTTTAAGTTCATTTTTCTCTTGCGGGGTCAGCTTGAGGGTTTAAGTTTCGATACGTTCTTCTTTCAATAACTGTATTCAAACTGTAAACATGCAACGAGGTTTTTTGGTATCTTTAGTTTTGCCTTTATTGCTCGAATGTTCCGCGGAAACAGTCTTAATGTACGGCTGCAGTTTAGTGAATCAAAGATAAATGGTGTGATAACTTATCCTTCTGTGTAAGACTTAATTGCTTGCATGCAATATACTGAAAAATAAAATAAAATGATTTGGCTTGGCTCAACCATTATATTTTTTTATCCCTTCAGGGTTTCTTGTTGGCTACAGCAGAGTTGATTTTGACCAATTTATGCGACTCCCTGTCAGACGCTCCTGATCAAGCCAGTTTGGAGGAAGAACGTAAGACACTATGTTAACGTTGGATTATAAATAAGAAAAAACCGCGACACACTCTAGCCTGTGTTGACAGTGTAGCTTTTGTCTCACCCACTCACTGATTAAAATCTTTTTCTTATTTAGCTGGTTTTGGTTAACTTTCGTTAAAGTGCCCAAATAGCTTCCGATAACTCTTATTAACCAACCAGAGAAATACACAAACTCCCAAACACGCTTTAAGCTACTCCTTTTAAAAGGAGCTACGTCACGGGGATATTGCGGATTTACCGGTCTAAACTGTTCTGAAATTAGTGGTAGGCAACTTAACCATAAGAAACATTATCTTTGACCATCTAAAGGAAGATATTACCTCAATTTGCGGAGAGAAATCAAACCATAGCTATAAATGTCAATTTTTGAGGACACGCGGAAACAACTTGAAAAGTTCAGCTTCAATTTTTCAAACTGTAATCAATGTCCATCCGCAGCCAAAGACATTTGTTAACAGTTTCAGTGCTTTAATACAGCAATTGTTAATAAAAATGGACCATTGTTTTTCGGTTTCCTACGACACAAATATACATTTTAGCTGTTCAAAAATCTGTTAAGATTCGTGACAAAGCCCCTTTAAACTGACACAATTCGTCAATCGGAAGAATCAGAGCGAGTTTATTGACCACTCGCCAACATAACGCCTACAATAACATTATAAGCTAACATAAAAGAAACAGTATATTGAATAAGGAATTTTTATTTTGTGATATTTTTAGCTCAAAGCTTATCATCAGTGGATTTGGAGCAGGTCTGCCTTTCTCGACTAGAACTGGCAGAAATAGCCAGTCAGCGGCATCATGCACTCACCAGTGGCAACATCGTGTATGCGTGCATGAGAGCATTAGAAGACGCTGCGATTTTGAATGAACTGGACTTGGAAAAACGGTAAGGGTCGATGTTCTAAAAGAGATTTAGACAGTAAAAAAGCCTTGTCCTTAAAATCACACTTGTAACACCACATCTAATGCGGTATACATGTGCGGTATACATGGAAGGTGTTGTGTCTTGTTAAGTGTCTTGGCAAGGAACTCAACGCGGGGCGCCATATCTGGGAAAGGGGTTGCTGGTTGAAAGTTGAAACCAAGCGCAGGTTTCTCAAAACCCTTGAAGCAGATAAACGTAGAAGCGTTTTGTTTACTACTAATTCAGCAGAGTTACCTTTCAAACTCTTTTATCTAGTTTATATTGTAAAGGACAGACGCCGCAATATATTATGTCATTTTGAAAAGCACAAAGACGAATAATGTTGGTTAAGATCGGGAAAGATTGAGACGGATTACGAAGAACATTTATTTTTTTATTCATTTTTTTAAGAAAAGATCAAATTTTTCATTTGATTTTGTTTTTTCTGTAGTGCCCAGTCCCTGATGTCAAGCCAAGTCAGATCCGCGCCCAGTACCGTGTCCGGGTGGGGTGGGGATCATTATCTCCACAACCAAGCGCGGTCTAGACTTGATGCGAGACTATGGCTGACGTGCAGACTGGCTCTGGCTCGTGGACTCGCGGAAGAGGACGGTGGAATGGGCAAGCTTGGCGGCTCAACAAGAAGTGTTACAAGCGCTATAGGCTCCTGTCTTCATCACTGTCAACAAGGTAATTTAGGTAGCGTTCCATTTAACCAATCCATTTTCGGAACTAGTTAATCCAGATTGTTTGGATCTTTGTGTTAGCTGATACGAAAATCTAAAAATAGATCGAGCCACAACATGTTTAGCAAATTCAGACTTAGAGCAAACAACTTTTCCTTGCCTCGACGTAACAATTTTCTGTACATTTTTCAACTCTGATTCGTTTAACGAACTTGAAACTCAGTCCGACAAAGAGAAAGCAGGTTAACAGACAATACTGTATTGATATACCGCTAAGTTCTCAGAACTATTAACGTTCAAAGAAATGCTTATTAACTAGTATAGAGAATTTATATGTTGAGCTTCATTGCAGGACTGGACGAGGCTGAAGCATTCGGCGACATAGAGCTCATGGCGGAATTTTCTCTCCTGAGTGTGATACAGAATTTACAGCAAGGAAAAATGGGAACTGACTTGCTGGAAACACTTGAGGTGAAACAAGAATTTATACTTTACTGATGTTAAAAGTGACTTTTATTTCATGATGTGGTTTTGCGAGGTGAAGAAAGCTATGCAACTTCGAGCCTCGCACTTTCAAGTCTTCTCGTATTATAATCCATTTCCATCTTCTCCATCGTTATTCATCCTCCCTTTCTTATGGCGTTCTGTCATTTGTCGTGTACTGTTGTGGAAGATCAAACCATTATTTATGTGTTTCCTACATGTAAGCCTTGCGTTTTAGAGTTTGTCCATGTTGTAATCCATTTTCATCTTCGCCATCGTCACTTCCTAATGGTTTCCTGTCATTTGTCAAGTATTGTTCTACAAAATCAAACCATTATTGTTGGATTTCCTACATGCAAGCCTCGCGTTTTTACGTTTGTTCATATTGTAATTCACCTCCATCCTCGCCATCGTTAGTCATCCTCAATTCCAAACGGATTCCTGTCATTTGTCAAGTACTGTTCTTCAAAAGCAAACCATTAATGTCGAATTTCCTCTGATTCTGGAACCTTTTTGCTTTTCGAAATCATATTGGCTAAAGAAGCTGTTTTTTTTTTCTCTTTCTGTAGAATATCATTTTGCGGTTAGAGCAGGGTCCAGCACTGTCCTTTTCAGGCAGACTGTTATTAGTTCTATCAATCATTCAACATGCTGACATCAAACCTCCTTCACACGTTTCCTCCACCGTGCCTTACCTGAACGACTCCCTTTCCGCATACAAACAAGGGATGACTCATCTACTCGACCAGGTAATGAACCTCATTATGATTTACGCCACCATCTTGTTGCAGTAGGCATGCACGATACATTTTTCGTGTTTGCGCGAGAATATAGTAAAAAATGTGTTTCGAGAGAAGACAGCCCCCTGTAGACCCTATGTACATAAACTCAGGAAAGCTAGAAAATTATTTCAAGGTGCTATATCGCATATCAAATATGAAGCCATAATCTTTATCCAATCCTAACTACCCTATTTCCTTTTTGGTTCATTAACTCGTTATATTTCCTCTCTTTTCCTCTTGTTAGTTGACCCAGCTGGGGAGCGATGTAAATCTCGTGGAAATGTCACCTGTCAGCCCGCTACATAACATCTACTTTCAACAACTTCAACCTCTCATTGACTTAAAACTTCGTGTCGGTCGAGCGTCAACCAAGCTGGTCACACTATCTGAACGAGACTCGAACGTCATTCCAGCCGAGTGGCAGACTGCAGTCAGAGAATTGGAACTAGGGCTTGAGCTAGCGAGGACAGCTGCTTGTCAGCGGAAACCTGTTGAGGCGCAGCTGTTGTTGACTCTTGGTAAGTCTGCGTCTGTCATACGACCCTATAAGACGTTTCCTACAAAATAATATGGGGTAATTTTTTTATCTTCTAAATGATGTTAGACTAAACATTATCTTTTCACTGATGCCGTTAACAGGTCAGATTCAAAGGCAAATGTTTCAGAGCGGTCAGACATCTCCCAGTAAAGTAGTCAACACACTTGTTGAATCTGTGCAGTGCACCTTTATTTCTGATCACGATCTTGGGTAAGTGTGTCTGTTTTTAAATCTTTAACGAGTTAAGCATGTACAAGCGCCTTTGATGACAGCCACTCATAATCTCACCCCACCCACCAAGCCCATAAGCACTTTTGAAAAGGCAAGACCACCGTGACAACACTGGGGACTATAGACTGCGTGACGAGCCAAAAGAAGAACGTCTGTGTAGAAGGCAAAGGGAACTACAACCGTGCTTGTGCTTTTTTTAAAGACCCTCCCGTTGACATTCCGAATAAGTCACTTGTCTTTTTTGTTTTGCTTTTGTTTTCAAATTCCCTTCGCATTTTCTGAAATCCTCTGTTTATTTTCCGTGTCGTTTATTCCGTAGCTTAATGAAGCAAGCCTATTTGGAGATGGCATTGGTTCTCATCAGTAACGCCAACACACTCAAACCTCCTAAAACACCGGACCAGGCCCCTCGCACTGCTGAGACAACTCCCACAGGCCCAAGGGAAGGCCGCAAGATCAGCAAGAAAGGAAGTGCAAAGGAGAAGGATCGCAAGGACAAGGAAACACGAGAGAAAAACAAGGAATATGACAAAGAATTGAGAACGGCTTGGGCTGCCATTCGTGCTGCGGGCGTGGTGTCTTCAGCTCAGTATAAAATCGGGATTTTCACGGGAGATCCCGAAATAACTGCGTTAAAACTCTCCGAAAAGGCCGCGAGCTCCGTTCCAGGCCTCGCGCTGTTTGACCTTCTGGGTACCGATGACGTCATTAAAAACTCCGAGAATGGAGCGCTGGTTGCTCAGGATGGGGTTGTTACCATGGGAACCACTATCAACAATTCCAACCGCGTGCAAGTCACTTGGCTCCATCTCCTCGGCTATCTGTCGGTGCTTCGTTGGCAATGTTCGTACGCGGCTCTCGGAGTGCATTCGGAAGATGATGAAATGTCCAAGAAGGGAAGTGCTGCAGTGTTACCCTTGTTCAGTGCCAAGAAAGCTCTGAAACTCTCGAAGATGCATTCCTTTCTAAAGAACGAGTTGGATCCTTATGCGGCGGAGTGCTGTAGTGTGTACCCTCCTGAGGTCCTGTCCAATTATGGACCTTCAAGTGGACCCCAGACGATGGTAACCCAGCCTTCAGAGATGAACCTAGCAGGAGAAACCTCAAAGAAAACTGGTGAGAACATTATGGTTTGTGTTTTGTTATGAGGGGGGGGGGGGGGGGGGGGGGAGAAGAGAGGAGAAGACACGTTTTAGATAGTTTATTATAAGTTGTCAACAGAACTTGCATCATCAGTACGTCAGCTCAGAGACATGATTCTTTAGTTACAAGTCTTGAAGGATATATTTGAAGACAAAATTGTAGTGGTAACCTTTTTTATTGTTGAATTTTTAAGCCTTACAGCTCTTCCATGCTATTTCTATTTTGTTTAATACCTTTTTTTAATAAAATCGAGTCAAGTCCATCCTGGGAGACCCAGGAGCAGTTAATCGGGGCAAAACGAATTAAACTTTCGTCGCTCCAATGTTTGTCGGATTTACTTCGTTTCGCCCCGACTAACTGCTCCTGGATTTCCGAGGATGATGCAAGCTAAACTCGGTTTTTTAACAATGAGGTTCTTATTGTTCCATATTGAGAACAAATCCAGTGCTTTTACTTTCCTTCAAAGCACGACTTCCAAAAGAATTTAGTCCGCTGGAAATGCTAGTGATTCTGCAGAAGCCTCACTTTCAGACACGCCAAATAAAGAAATTCGACTCTTATTCGCCTCCAACGCAGGCTCATCACGCATTCCTCCCCCACTAGAGAGGAATGCGTGACGAGCCTAAAGAACGTTTGCATAGGAGGCTAACTCTTATTGGCTTTTGGTTGTTTTGTTCTCCACAGACTTCGTAGATAAGTCTACCAAAGCAGGCGACTTTGAGATGTGTGTCCAATGGTTCCAGCCAGGTCTCGACTGTGTGTCCGTAGAAGATCCTGAGGACACACAGTCACAGCGCTGCAGAGCTATGTGTGTCTTGTACGCCTTCAACAACAAAGCACTTGATTTGACCTTGAACCCGCTCTCTGGCCAAGTCAAGGCCGGACTGTGTCACGTGATAGAGTCTCGAGCTCAGGCTCTTCACGAGAAGCTTATGGCGACGTTGGAAACTGCTGAGAATGATCTGGCGCCCGTGCAGACCTCACAGGCAGCGGTTGGAAGTACGGAGCAGAGTAGAGGTATTTTTTATTGGCATTTAGTGAGCTGCACGCCAAGTTTGGCTTATATTTACATTTAAGGTGGCTCAGAACAGTTTCCTGCATTTTTCAACACCTCAATTTTGACGGATCAATGCCAAAAGTCTTTTTCAGTTGACCCAACAATTATGGTATCAAACAGATGCCCAATGGCCGGTAAACAAGTTATGGCCATTTTTTGGACATTGCAAGTTACCATAGCAACAGTATAACCTGTTAAAAACAGCCTTAATTCTAGCTTTAAGTGCTTATAACTCGAAAACAAGTCTGGTGACCCCCATTTTTTATTATCGAATTGTAATCAACAGTACAAGATGCAAGTTTCTGCAAAGTTTTAAAAAAATCTGCACATGGCGTTCAGAGCCACCTTAAATTTACGAAAATTCAAGGTGGCTCTGAACCCCATGGGCAGATTTTTTTAAAACTTTGCCAAAAGTTGCATCTTGTCTTGCTGATCAAAATTTCGTAATAAAAAATGGGGGTCACCGGGCTCGTTTTTGAGTTAGAAGCACTTAAAGCTAAAATTAAGGGTGTTTTTAACAGGTTGTAGTGTTGCTATGGTAACATATTGTGTAATGAAAAAGACAACAACGTGTTCACCAATCACTAATCATTTGTTTGACACCATGATTGTAGCATCAACTGATTAAGAGTGGTTATAATGACCAATCGAAATCTAAGTCTTGGAAAGTGTTGGAAACGGTAGCCAGCCACCTTAAATGCACCGGTTATGTCATACGGCAAAATTACTGATTGGCTTATACAGAAGGCAAAATTGTTCCGAAGAATTGCTTTGATTATTCGAGGCCCACCGAGATTGCCAAAAAGAGTCGAGAACCTTCCCGAAGATTTGCTTTGATTATTCAAAGGCCTACCAAGATTGCCGAAGAGGACCCGAGAACCTTCCGAAGATTTTCGAACGCCATCGTAAGGTCGCCAAATATTCCGATTTTCTCTGAAAATTGCCGATCTTTACCCAATGCCTTAGCCATGTGGGTATAGCTGTACATTTACGTCAGTCGTAAGGTCGCCAAATATTCCCGATTTTTTCCGAAAATTGCCGATCTGTACCAAATGCCTTAGCCCTATGGGATTACCTGTACATTTACGTCAGTCTCAAGATTGGAATTTCAATTCTTCTTACTGTTTGGCATACATTCCTGTTCATGTTAGTTCTGAGAATTAAGTTTTACATCACAATGACTCTGTTAATTCTTATCACCCTTCTGCTTGACACTTAAGGTCGTCCCTCAAGAGTAGATCCCGCCCAGCTAACGATCCCTGGAAACCTGGAACAGAAAACGTCCACAACAGGAGCCACCGCGCGTAAGAAGAAGAGCATGGGAATAAGAGCCCTGTCGGCCAAGCTGAGAAAGGACGACAATATAAGGGCCCTGCTGAAAGAGCACCTGAGTGAAATACGTGCCTTGCTACAACATGAAGTACCTGCCCCAGTTGAGGTGAGGCGTTATCACGTTTTCATGGTTGTGTGGGTGTGAAGGTGTTTTAGCATAGGGAAGTCACACTGTGTTTGACCTGTGGGTTGTCCGTAGTTCTACCAAAAAAAAATTCGGTGAACTTTTTCGAAGGCGTAGACTCCCGGGATCAACTCATGCTGTCTTGTTGTTTGACTTAAGGAGAGTTTAGTTGATGGCAAACAAGTGAAATTCGGCCAGAACTAGCCAGCCAACCATGTTCGCCTTAGGAAAATGTTCGCTTTGGGTGATTTGACTGTAGCTTGATTCATCTTTAGGTTAACATTTGTACCTGACAATATCTAGGTTCTTTGGTTCTTGTAAAAAAGGACAATTGAATGATAAAGAATATAACAGAGGCAATAAACAATATCTTTATTCAAACCCTGAAAAAATTCACTACGTCTTTTACATGTGGTACTCTTTGGGAAATTTTTCACTTCTCAATTTTGACCACACCATTTCTTTTTGTGTTGCAGGAAGTTCCATTTGAGGTCAGCCTTCAAAACGTAGCCTGCCTAGAAGCCATGTTTGATCCGAGTCGCGGGAATATTGGCAAAACAACAGAAGCGTTTTATAGTTGGCTTTCATCCCTCCTGGAAAATTAACTTTAGTATTTTCGCTTGTGATAATCTAGCAAGATATTGTGTACTTTTTTCTTGAAAATAGTTTTCGAGGAATTTTCATGTTTGAGACTTGGTCGCGGAAGTAACTATATACCTCAATTAGCGTTTGTGCAGTAGACTTGTCTAACAGGTTTGAAACTTGTAAATCCTGCTGGACGTGCACTAGGATTGAAAAGCAAGATTGTAGTTACTGCGTTCTACTTGATAGTGTGCAATTGTATTTATTTATTTCATGGAAACCATTTAAGCGTTGTGAAATACATTTTGAGACTTTTAGAACCTTGTCTAGACTGAAATTTTTTAATATTAAAAAGACTCACTATTAAAAAACACCAGAACACGATACACCTTATGTTCCTCCGCGTGCGTTGCCTGATGGCTTCCCAGTGGGTTCTTGCTCCTTCGTTGTACCATGCGCTTTCGTGTATTTTCTTCAGCGTTTCCTGTCATCATTTTCGTATCTCTCACGTTCCCTCGGGCCTTGCGCAACACGCAACCCCGTGCGTTTCCCCATTGGGTTCCCCCTACTTTCTCCGTCCATGCATTCGTTGTGAGCTCCTGTCCGTTACACCATGCGTTTCCTTGTGCATTTATTTCTTCGTGGCATTCTCTGTGCTTCTTCCGAGCGTTCCTTTTTATTTCTCCCACGTTTCCCCGTGCGTACCGCTACACCTAACCCTGTGGGTTCCTTCCTTAGTTACCCGTGCATTCGTTGCACGAAACTCCCTCGAAACTTAAAAACGCGCTCCCAGACTGTAGGGAAAACGCGAGCGAGTTTCGCGGGTCACAGTCAATCAGTGGCGGCTCCAGGGGAGCCCCCGCCCCTTAATATTTTGGAAATAGCGCATTTTCTTTTTTCATTTCGCAGAATTCAACAGTCGCAGTATATATATTGTTCCCAACTGTTGAATCAGCCTTGCTTTTCTTCATTCGCAGTCAAGCCTTCAAAAGCCCCCCCCCCTCTTAGGTGAAAGTCTAAATCCGCCACTGGTCAGGGTCTAAGAAAATTTTGAAAATTCAGCTAATACCCTTCTGACGATCAATGTTGACGTTGTATTACTTTGGAACGTGAACGTCTATATGACTATTTTTTCCAATAAATATTATTGACAACTGCTTGGTCCTGATTCTCCTTCATCATCGCGCAAACATCAACTCCAATTTGAATTACAAATGTTTTTACACTCATTTACATTATTCATATTTTTCACCACAAGTTTGCACGAGGAGTTTTGAAGTTCGGCTTCTTGGCCTTTTTGCTTCAAAATGCGCCTTATATCGTTTCTAGACAAGACGAATTGTTGCCTAACATTTCTCAGACGGAAACTTGTGTTGGTGGAACCTTCTGGAGTGAAATTAGATCACATGTGGACCTTACACGCCAGAAACAGCAAGCGAGATGCGAAGTGAAGACACTTGGTTATGGTATGTGTGGAAATCTTTTGTTGAATTACTTATTTTAAGTAACTGTCCGCTGGAAATAATTTCGTATGCTATGAGACATTTATTTAACTAAATTTGGTACTATTTTTCTGTCGGCCAGCTCAGCTAATTTAATGCTAAAAGAGAATTCAGCAGTTCTCTTAAAGAGCAGGGAAGGTGTCCACTTCATGTAACGAGCTTAATTTGCAACTAATATTATTTATGCGGGAACCTTTGTGGCCAAAGCAATCGGCTTCGACATAGTTGTATTGGGGGCTGTATTGCCTGCGATCATCATTAAGTACTGGAATAATTTCACTGGGTTAAGTTAAATCTATATCTTGTAGTTTTTCTAAGGTTTCTTCAGGAAACCATTCATGATCCGGTAAGCAATTGTTTGCATTCGAGATGCAGCATTTCCACATACAGGTTTATTTTTGGACATTTAAGTCCCGGGAGGGGGGGGGGAGGGGGGTTTCTCATATGGAAGGGACGGGGATGCTCGTCGGAAATTTTGAATTTAACCCCTAAAAGAGACCAATCTGGGTGTGGCCGAAGCTAATGCAGACTCCTAAAAGAGACCATACAACGAATCAAAATTCTTTCTTTTTAGTTATTTCTTCGTGTGCAACCCTAAACGAGAACCTGACGGCTAAAAATAATGACATTTTGCCAAGAACACCCTAAGCGAGACCAAAAAACTGAAATTTACACCCCTAAGCGAGACGACGAGCATCCCCGTCCCTTTCATATGGGAGTCCCCCCCCCCCGGGATTTAAGTGACAGGATATGAAACATCTTCAATACGGTTTTTCTCGGCAACATGGAGTTGACCTTGTTTTGATACAGACCTCACTGCTTATGCTAACTAGTTTGCATTTACATGATAAAGCAGAGAGGTTTGTATATCAATGCAAGTTCACCTCTAGCCTCGCTACCATTCAAAGGCCAGGTCACTGAGCAGACAACTGGCCTGTTGTCAAATTTGGAACAAGAAACTGAGCTGTAGTCATCTTCTCATCAAATTTTGCTTATGTATTTCTCAGCAGCAAACATGAAGCATGTCAATGGAGTGAAAACAGTTAAAGATCAGTGGAGCGAAATACATCTTTGGCAGGTCAGTTAATGTTTTTTTTTGCCTGGATTGTAGTTCTAACGTAATTTTTTGTTGGTTTGTATTTCATTGTTTGTTATTGTTTCTATTTTGTTTGTTTGTTTGTTTACTTGCTTGTTTAAGTCCCGGCATTTCTTGTTGATAACGTTTCGTTACATTTATTCTATGTTACAGTAAAAGAAACCTATAACCAAGAGAGTGATTTCATCATCAAATTACATTTTGTATTTTTTATCAGGTAGACATGAACTACATGAAGTGACAACACTGGAGGACAGAATGATCAGTGAAGTTGTCTTATACATCTACAGCAGGTTAGTTAATGATTTTCTATATTTTGAATGGAATAACAAAGTGCGTACTATATTCAATACAGGCAAGAGAAACCTGTGGGTGTGAAAATTCTTATTCTCATTAAATTATCTTTTGTATTATCATGTAGACATGAAGAACATAATGTGACAACATTGTGAAAGATCAGTTGTGGAGCAAAAGACATCTATACGACAGGTCAGTTAATGTTTTCCTTAATTTTTGATGAAATTACAGTGTGTTCTCAATATTGATGTTGCTAAGTAGCAATAGATATTGCCATGGCGACAAGATGATTTAACAATTACTATTTGGGAATGCTCTTTCTATTTCTGATTGGACGAAAGAAATCTTGGATACTTAAACAGAAATATGTCAAAACATAACTTGCCATATACCAAACAAGCTACAGTTGCAAAGATGCCGGCTATACTGACTCTAAATCAAATGATTTTAAAATTTCTCCACACTGATAAAGCTGATTACAAGGTGTTTATTTCAGAACTGACAGTGTTTGAAAATCTGGCTGTTTCAGCATAACACAGTACTGACAAACCACTTGACGAGTTATATATTCTCATAACCTGTGTGCCTAACAAGGTATTACTTTTGAGAGGAGAAATTGGACTTTGAAACGATTTTTACTATTAAGCATATTTAATAAATTGAAAAGAAAGAGTCTAGGCAAAAAATGCCAGTCAGAAGGCATAAATACCTTTTAATGATTAGATGTCAAATTGAAGTGAAAAAGTAAAAGGTTAAGTTGCCTGATTTTGCACTTTTCAGTTTCACTTTAAATGAAAAGATCAAAAGAGAGAAATTAAGACAAAAAAAAATAAAACAAAAAAGAGAACTGAGTGGTCCATGGCTCAGTAAAAATGGAAATTGCTGTTTTCTGTCATAGAGTTTTAATTTTTTTCTTATCTTAAAATTGCCCGAGTAGGTTTTTAACTGAAAGTTTTTATCTCAACATCCTTATTCCCTTTAATTAAATTATAAGCGACAATTTACTTGTGATTTCATCAACAGTTGTTTGTTGACTGATTACAGATCATGCTTTGATATCAAAATTTGTTCTGAAAACTGACAAATCATGTTTTGAACTCAACATCCTTACTGACAATTGATTAAAGTGCATATGAAGTAAAAAATAATTACTGCTTATTTTTAAGGCTTTTCGAAATAAAGACGAATGGCGTTTTCCTTTTTGAAATATCTTCTTTCGTTATGGAGATATTTAGGTTTTTGTAATATGCAAATGAGGAAAGTGATGACGTCATTAATCGTCCCACAAAAAGATAAATCACTGAATCAAGCATATCTCTTGGAGTATTAAAGCGCTGTTCTTCAAACTTGGAACCATCAATGTTCATCATAAAAGGCACAAGATGGCACCCGTTGCGCCGTTGCCATGGCAACAGTCTTGGATCCAGTCTCCTTCTGTTTATTACCCAAATATCTCCATTTGCAGAACTTTAAAAATGAACAGTGGGTCTGGCGTGGAACACACGTGTTACTCATCTTAGCTTAACTATCTTCCTTAGCTTGTTGGGAGTGCATCACCTTTGGTTAAGAATAAATTGGGAATGTCAGTGTTAATAGAAATAAGTCTTTGCGGCAAAACTGTTGCCATGGCAACGGCGCAACGGGTGCCATCTAGTGCCCTTTATGATGAACAGTGATGGTGCCAAGTTTTAAGAACAGCGCTTTAATACTCCAAGAGATATGCTTGATTATAAGTGATTTATCTTTTTGTGGAACGATTAATGACGTCATCACTTTCCTCATTTGCATAATACAAAAACCTAAATATCTCTAAAACGAAAAAAGATATTTCAAAACGGAAAACACCATTCGTCTTTATTTTGAAAAGCCGTAAAAATAAGCAGTAATTATTTTTTACTTCATAGGCACTTTAATGGCTCCAAATTTAAAACATACAAATCATGTTTTCATCTCAATATCTTAAATGACAACTGACAGATGACTTGAAATTTTAACTGATAAATCATGTTTTGATCTCAACGTTCTAACTGACAGATGATTTGAAATTTTAATTAGCAAAACCTGCTTTAATCTTGGCGTCCTTACTGACAACTGACAGATGGTTTGAAATTTTAAGTGAAAAATCATGTTTTGATCTTAATTCCTTACTGACAACTGACAGGTGGCTTGAAATTTTAAGTGACATTAAATCACATTTTGATCTCGACATACTAACTGACAACTGACAGATGGTTTGAAATTTTAACTGAAGATCATGTTTTGATCTCAACAGATGACTTGAGATTTTAACTGACAAATCAATTGTTTTGATCTGAACATCTTCACTGACAACTGACAGATGATTTGAAACTTTAACTAGCAAAACCTGTTTTATGTTAGAAGGTATAAAAAGCTTTTTAATTTATGATTAGTTTAAAAAATAAAAGGTCATTGTTGCCTGATTTTTGCACTTTTCAGTTTCACTTTAAATGAAAAGAACAAAAGACAGATTTAAGACAAAAGAAGACAAAAGAGAGAATAGTGGTTGGCTCAGTAAAAACGGAAATGGTCATTTTCTTTCATAGCGTTTTAACTTTTTTTCATCTTAAAATTGCCCGAGTAGGTTTTTAACTGAAAGTTTTGATCTTGACATCCTCTCTGACAATTGCCTTCAAATTATAACCGACAATGTATGTGTGTTGATTGTTTACTGATGACAGACCACGCTTAGCTTTGATCTCAAAATTTGTTGTGACAACTGACAAATCATGTTTTGAACTCAACATCCATAGTGACAATTGATTAATGGCTCCAAATTTAAAATATACAAATCACGTTTTCATCTCAATTATATCTTAACTGACATTACTTATACTAGCAGATGCCGCCTTGAAATTTTAACTGATAAATCATGTATTGATCTCAACATATTAACTGACAAATGATTTAATATTTTAACTGACATATCATGTTTTGATCTGGACATATTAACTGACAACTGACAGATGGCTTGAAATCTTAACTGACAAATCATATGTTTTGATCTGAACATCCTTACTGACAACTGACAGATGACTTGAAATTTTAACTGACAAATCACGATTTGATCTCGACATCCTCACTAACAACTGACAGATGGTTTGAAATTTTAACTGACAAATCATGTTTTGATCTCAACATCCTCACTAACAACTGACAGATGACTTGAAATCTTAACTTACAAATCACGATTTGATCTCGAAATCCTCACTAACAACTGACAGATGATTTGAAATTTTAACTGACAAATCATGTTTTGATCTCAATATTATTAACTGACACCCGACAGATGATTTGAAATTTTAATTAGCAAAACCAGCTGTTTTATTCTTGGTGTCCTTACTGAAAACTGACAGATGGTTTGAAATTTTAACTGAAAGTCATGTTTTGATCTCAACATATTAACTGACAACTGACAGATGACTTGAGATTTTAACTGACAAATCATGTTTTGATCTCAACATATTCACTGACAACTGACAGATGATTTGAAATTTTAACTAGCAAACCGTGTTTTAAGTTAGAAGGTATAAATACCTTTTAATGACTAGACGTCAAATTGAAGTGAAAATTTTAAAGTAAAAGGTCAAGTTGGTAAAAGAGAGACTATTAATAGTGGTTGGCTCAGTAAAAATGGAAATGGTCATTTTCTTTCATAGGGTTTTAAACTTTTTTTTCATCTTAAAATTGCCCGAATAGGTTTTTAACTGAAAGTTTTGATCTCGACATCCTTACTGACAATTGCCTTCAAATTATAATCGACAATATACATGTGTTGATTGTTTACTGATGACAGACACGCTTTGATCTCAAAATTCGTTGTGACAACTGACAAATCATGTTTTGAACTCAACATCCTTAGTGACAATTGATCAATGGCTCCAAATTTAAAATATACAAATCATGTTTTGATCTCAATATCTTAACTGACAACTGACAGCTAGATGGTTTGAAATTTTAACTGACATATCATGTTTTGATTTCGACAGCCTTACTGACAACTGACAGCTGGATGGTTTGAGATTTTAACTGACAAATCATGTTTTGATCTCGACATCCTTACTGACAACTGACAGCTATAGATGGTTTGAAATTTTAACTGACAATCATGTATTGATCTCAGCATATTAACTGACAACTGACAGATGATTTAATATTTTAACTGACATATCATGTTTTGATCTCGACTTATTAACTGACAACTGACAGATGGCTTATAAATTTTTACTGACAAATCATGTTTTGTTCTCGACATCCTTACTGACAAATCATGTTTTGATCTCAACATATTAACTGACAACTGACAGATGGTTTAATATTTTAACTGGCATATCATGTTTTGATCTCGACATAATTTTCACTGACAACTGGCAGATGGCTTGTAAATTTTTACTGACAAATCATGTTTTGATCTTAAATCCTTACTGACAACTGACAGATGGTTTAGTATTTTAACTGACATATCATGTTTTGATCTCAACATATTAAGTGACAACTGACAGATGGTTTGAAATTTTAACTGACAAATCATATGTTTTGATCTGAACATCCCTACTGACAACTGACAGATGATTTGAAATTTTAACTGACAAATCATGTTTTGATCTCAACATATTAACTGACAGATGATTTAATATTTTAACTGACATATCATGTTTTGATCTCGACATATATTAACTGACAACTGACAGATGGCTTATAAATTTTTACTGACAAATCATGTTTTGATCTCGACATCCTTATTTACTGACAACTGACAGATGGTTTGAAATTGTACCTGACAAATCATGTTTTGATCTCAACAATTATTAACTGACAACTGACAGATGATTTAATATTTTAACTGGCATATCATGTTTTGATCTCGACATAATTTTAACTGGCAGATGGCTTGTAAATTTTTACTGACAAATCATGTTTTGATCTTAAATCCTTACTGACAACTGACAGATGGTTTAGTATTTTAACTGACATGTCATGTTTTGATCTCAACCAGAAACTCATAAGGAGTACTGACAACTGACAGATGACTTGAAATTTTAACTGCTAAATCATATTTTGATCTCGACATCCTTACTGACAACTGACAGATGGCTTGAAATCTTAACTGACAAATCATATTTTTTGATCTGAACATCCTTACTGACAACTGACAGATGACTCGAAATTTTAACTCACAAATCACGATTTGATCTCGACATTCTCACTAACAACTGACAGATGATTTGAAATTTTAACTGACAAATCATGTTTTGATCTCAACATATTAACTGACAGACTTGAAATTTTTATTTACAAATCATGTTTTGATCTCAACGTATTAACTGACAACTGACAAATCATATTTTGATCTCGACATCCTCAAGCTTACTGACAACTGACAAACTTACAAAGCATGTCTTGATCTCAACATTAACTGACAACTGACAGACATGGTTTAAAATTTTAACTGAGAAGTCATGGTTTGATCTCAGCATCCTTTTTGACAACCGTCAAATTTTAACTTGCAAATGACGTTTCCATCTCAACACCCGCATTAAGGAAGTTGGTCAAATTCAAAAAGACATTAGACATATCATGACAGATGGCTTCAAATTGTAACTGACAAGACATGTTTGATATCATGCTTACATACAATTGATTGTTCACTCTACAGTTTAAACTGATTGATGTCTCCAAATTTCAGCTAACAAAACATGTTTTGATATCATGCTTACATACAATTGATTGTTTACTCTACATTTTAAACTGATTGATGTCTCCAAATTTCAGCTAACAAAACATGTTTTGATATCATGCTTACATACAATTGATTGTTTACTCTACATTTTAAACTGATTGATGTCTCCAAATTTCAGCTAACAAAACATGTTTTGATATCATGCTTACATACAATTGATTGTTTACTCTACATTTTAAACTGATTGATGTCTCCAAATTTCAGCTAACAAAACATGTTTTGATATCATGCTTACATACAATTGATTGTTTACTCTACATTTTAAACTGATTGATGTCTCCAAATTTCAGCTAACAAAACATGTTTTGATCCCGATGACCTTACTGCCAATTAATGAATAGCTCCAAATTTTACTTCACAAATCACTTTTCGATCTCAACATCCTCACCGACAAATGTCCTGAAATATTGACTGACAGATCATGTTTTGATTTCAACACGCGCACTGGCAATTGATTGATGTCTTTAAATTTCAACTTGCTAATCATGTTTATAATCTGAACATCCTTACTGACAACTGACAGATGGTTAGAAATTTTTAACTGACAAATAATGTTTTGATCTGAACATTGTTATTAAAACTTGACAGATGGCTTGAAATTTTAATTGACAAATCATGTTTTTATCTTTACGTCCTTTTTTAAAACTGACAAGTGACTTGAAATTTTAACTGGCAAATTATTATTTTTTTATTTTGACGTCCTCACTGAGATCTGGTGACTTGAAATTTGAACTGACAAATCATATTTTGAGCTTGATATCCTTACTGAGAACTTACAGATGACTTGAAATTTAAACTGTCAAATTATGTGATGATCTCGATATCCTTTTTGAAAACGGACAGATGGTTGGAAATTTGACCTGTCAAATCATGTTTTGAGAATTTACAGATGACTTGAAATTTGAACTGTCAAATCATGTTTTGATCTTGACATCCTTACTGAGAACTGACAGATGACTTTGACATTTTAGCGAATTTAACAGATATTCTCATGACCATTTGATAAGAATTCTTTTGGTGGATGTTGTGTTACCAAAACAACTATCAATGAAAGGGAATCGCGATAGCTTGTAATTTTGTAAAACTGTGTCTATTACAGAAGTAATGTCACGATAAATTAAACCATTTTTGTAATGCCGAAAATCCTCCTTAATCCATGAAAACTCAGAATATTAGTTAAAGTGGCTTGCAAAAATTCAAAAAAGAAAGTAAGGAAAGTTGAGACTGGGAATAACCGGCGACAAACTTGAAAATGTTATGCTGGAATTTTTTAAGTTGCAACATGTGTGACGTAACTTAACTGATGTAGAAATTTCGTGGATGCTGTAAGGGAAAACTCTGGGCGTATTTATTTGCAACATACGCGTATAGCCGTCGCATTTGCCTGTTGATCTAAGAAAACAATAAAAAATTCCAACGGGAAAACGTGACCGCTATACTCCCATTTTGCAAATAAATATACACCCTCTATTTCCAAGAATGCATTGAAATTGTTTTATCTTGAACTTATCTTGGCCAAGAAACTATTACAGAATGTTTGTTAAATTCAACTGTTATTTTTCTTTCAGGATTTCTGAAAAAGGAAAGACAACACAGCGCAAGCGAAGGCACTGGAAGTGATACACTGAAGAGAATTCAAGACAGTGGAACATATGAAGGCGGATTTTTAGAATTAAATGCAACCGAAAGTATGTATCTTTATTACAAATAACATAAGCAATAGCTAAGCGAAGTTGCACTAGGAAAAAAAAAACATTTTTACAAAGATTGCGGTTGAACCTTAGCTTTTTTGTGACAGTATGATTGGGGCGTGCGTGACTCTTGGGAATTGGTGGTGTTGCGTTACATTGCCGACCGTTGTGAATATATTAACAAACTTTTGTACGCAAATTATTCTAACAAGCGCGTGACATATTGCGTATTTCAACTCTAATTCAGTAAGTCGAGGATAGAAGTTTGCTTTAGATATTTTGTCGCCTTGTTCAAAAGACGATAGAATATCAAAAACAGGTTTATATTCTTTATTTACCGAGTCAGAAGTTGAAATGCTGCAACAACTTTCGATTTAGAACATGAATATATTCACAGCGTCCGATAGTGTAACGCACACTGCTTATTCTTAAAAGCCGCGCGCGTTCTGATCGTATATTTCGATTTTATTTTGCAATTCAACCTGATTTTGCTCTTGCAAGCCCAATTTTAGTAAGCCTTCACGTTTAACACAGGCAACAGGTTTTTTCACTGATAATCTTAGGATGAATTGTCTGTTTACTAAAAAAAACTTCAAAGGCAAATTATCTAAGTCGATAAAAACATTGTGAAATTGTCTGGAAAATATTTTCACGCGTGTATTTTACAAAAAAATTATTGTCAGCAATAACATTTTGTAAACATTGTCTTGTAGAGCCAAAAGAAATTTTCAAGGAAAATTATGTTGAAACTTGTTTTATTACGTCTAGTTAATGTTGTACAAAGTTGTAAGTCCTCTTTATTAAATTATTTGTATTGATTGCTTAACCTTGTTTACAGGGTAACCTATGCCAAAATTTTTAATTTTCCCGCCAAAAAACTTAGAAAAAATACGGGCGCCTAAAATACGCATGCGCCGCTTTTTTAATTTTCCCGCCAAAAAACTTAAAATATGGGCGCCCAAAATACGCATGCGCCGTTTTTTTTTTTGATGAAAATATTTCTAATTATTTACTACTGTATTAAAAAGCTTTTTATAATTAAAGTATTATTTTATTCACACAATAAAAGTAAACAATACTCAGAGTCGTTTTATAGTCTTCTTTTGTCTCTTTTATTGATCTCAACAATATCTTTAATTAAATAATATAAAGACAATTATTCACAAATAAAGATTAATTAGTTTATTGAAATTCAATTAAATTAATTACAAAGATGTCAAGAAAAAATTCCTCCTATATATACTAAGTCTTTTGGCGGGAAAATTTGAAAAAATTTGCACAGCGTTTCCCCTGACAACTTTTTCGACAAAAATTTTAAGAAGGTACCCCCTTGAATTTTTTACCGCCAAAAATTTATAACATTCGTTATCTTGTACACATACTCTCAAAAAAAAATTTTGGATTCCCAAGTATACAATTTTTCCGCAAATAATGTGTTCGTGTACAAGATAGTGTATTCATGATGATATCTTGTTAAATAGTCAGCCCAGAAACGACGAGCAGCTAGAAATCTATTTACAGAAATACGAAGAACAAGTTAAAATTAGTACAAATGTAACGTTTCTGCACGTCATTGAGACGGTGAAAACATTTTTAAATAGAAATATTTAAGAATTTTCACATAGCCGGGAAAGAAAGACCCAACCACACAAACTTTCTCAAATATATCGATTCCAAAATGTCGCCACCTCCTCAACGTTCAAACAAGTGTGCAGAAACTTTGCATTTGTAGCAATTTTAACCTACTCGTCGTATTTCTGTAAATATATTTCTAGCTGCTCGTCGTTCAAGCGCTTACTATTTAACGAGATATCATCATGCAATCTATTTCAAGAAGATAGAAAGCAAGCCATAAATATGTCGACAGGAAAAAAGTCCGCGTAAATTTTAAAAATATTTTATCCAACACACGAGTAGATTCCGTAACTTCAACCCGCTTTCAGGTTAGCCGAGTTAAAAAAAAAACAAAACATTAAAAAGTTTTAGCCAAATCGAATTGCATTTATGGCTTGCCATGTTACCTTCAAGAAATTAAATCGAGCGATGTCAAGACCATTCGTTTCGGTTTGCTACACAGAACAAGACGGAACAAAACCGTCATCGAAAAATCAAAATAATTCTATTATGGAATTAAAGTGAAAGCAATTCTATAAAAATAAAGCGTGCTAAATATTTTAAAACGTTTTATAAGCAAAAAAAAAACAAAACAATTTCCTTCGAAAAAAAGCGCCGCTTCGTCTTGTGTAGCATTTAGAAACAAGGTTCTGACAAAAGCTCCGATATATTCAGCAAGGCTCTAAAGATTTATGTCTGGTTGTTACGAAATTCCTCAAAACTTAAAGTTTAGGAAAACGTTTGTCCGTTGCGAACGATGACGATAATATTTTAGAATCAGACAATTAGAGATACATTTTTGAAAAGTAATACGTCAAAAAGTAAATATTCTTGGTAAAATATGTTCGTTAGTTTCAAGCGATAGAAATAATATTTTTAAAAAAAACAGAGAATTGGAGCTACTTTTTTCAAAAGTGAAAAAACTCATTGAGAATATATTCAAGAAAAGTGTTCGTCGGTTGCGAAATGTAGCAAATAGTTTTGAAAAATAGACAATTGGAGCTATACTTTCGAAAAGTGATCGATCAAATAGTGAATGTTTTGTAAAAAAAATCTTCAGTTGCAAACGATAGCTATGATATTTTAGAAGATCAGAGACAATTGAAGCTAATATTTACGGTAAAAAGGTTCGTTAGTTAGAAAAAAATTCAACGATAACTATGATATTTTAGAAGATCAGAGACAATTGAAGCTCATATTTTTCGGTAAAAAGGTTCGTCAGTTAGAATAAAATTCAATATTTTGGAAGAATTAGACAATTGGACCTACAATTTCGAAAAGTATTCGTTCTGAAGATTAATTTTGTTTCGACGCGATCGTTGCTAACGATAAATTCTTGAAACCAGACATAATTCACTACAGCCTCGCCAAATATACATGTAACAAGAGAATATATTGGTTTCCGATTGATTTTCGATGCTTATTTCCCTCCCAGAAACGAATCAAATACCGAACGTCTTCCGTATGCAATAAAAAAGAACGGCCAATGCATAGGTTTTTAGTAAACGAAATCAGAAACCCAACATTCTCTTGTAAAATAAAGTCAAGGTGGCTCTGCAGTTTCAAAATACCGGAATGCAAAACATTAATTTGCGCCAGGTCATCGATAGTCAAAAAAGCAAAAAAAAAAAAACGAACGAACGCAGAAGGAAAGCCTTCAACAATGCATTGTGATCATGTCAACAAATACTTCAAACATTAAATTTTGCCTTGGTAAAATCTTAACGAATTTACGTTATAAACCACAAAATGACTTCAATGAATTTAAGAACCAATTGAATTTTTTTTAAAGAAAGAGAAAATAACTAAGTGCAAAAGGATTCAAAACGATACTTGGTGTTTGGAGTAAATCGTAATAAAAAAAATTAAAATTAAAAATTGATAGTTGTACTGGGCATAATCATGCTACAAAATCATCGTCATACTCCACACACAATTCATATGATAAATTCACAAATGAAAAATGAACTTTGGTCTTTGATCAAGTTTTTGAAAACAAAACAAATGAAAAATTCCAAATCGAAGAATCAAGATCTTTTTTGCGTTTAGAAATTTTCAAAATTTGTGAAAATGGAAATAACAGTTGCCTCGTTACATTGTAAAACTAAGTTGAAATTATATCTTTTCCCACGACCATTTTTTTCAGATTTTGAGCAAGGGCATTGCCCTCCAACAGACAATTGCATTTCAGTTGAAACTGGAAATTCGTAGAAGCGTTTTTCAAAGACAAGACAAATTAATTGAAAATGTTCAGCGTTAACTTGTTTCCAAAACTGTATCTTGGCACATTTTGATTTGATTGACATGATCACGTAACCAATAGCTGCAAAAAGCCAATTACTATCACGGCTTCATTTCAACATGCAGTGCCACCTTAACACCACCTTAACTACATAGTAATTATTGTGTCTACCGACAGGTTTTCAAATCGTTTTGGAGTCTTGAGCGATTTTATTTCCGAAGTAGTTCCAGAGATAAAAAAAAACAAAACGGCAAAAATCAGGCAAAAACATAAAGCACGCAAAATACCGAAAAATGTAATTTAATCACGAAATGTTTGAACGCTCAAGAATGAAACTCCTCAAAGTTTGAAAACTTGTTCAGACAAAAAAGTTCTCCGTCAAAACCTTTCCGACAAACATGGCACAATTAATTTACATTTTACCGCTGTTTTCCTTTCCCCCCGCTCGAACGTCCCTCGAATTAATAAAAATTAAAACTCTCGGCGATTAAATAGTTTTAGTCGATAGAATTTTGAACCCAATTATATTCTATACGTCTGCCATTTATTGTCGGAAAGATTTAAATAGAACAAAATTCTAAAATATTCTTATCTCTGCGTCCTCCAAATTCAGACATTTTCTTGCTTGAATTCTTTCCATATTGTAGCTTCCACTGACTTGACTTCAGGCCTTTTCATTCTGAAAATACAACGTAAAAGAATTGTGTGAGGAATAAATTCAACGTGTCAACTTCAAAGGAATGGACATGCCCCAGTGAATTGTTAAGCATAACTAAACACGAGTGCGCGTTGACGCGCACAAGACAAAGTTTGACGGTCTTCATAAAAGCAAGTCGAACGCTCGCCAAAAAATAATACGCTCAAAATTTAAACGTCTCGAATGGTTCCTGCGTTAACTTTAAACGTAAATCATAGTCTTTGCTAAAGCCACGAGGGCGCTATTTGAGCTTCGGCACAAAACCGACTCCACAAAGCGCACGTGTTAGGATTAAGATTGGAGCCGATAAGTTAAGTCTGGGAAAAATATTACCCTCGAAAGGTAAAATGTCAAGAAATAGAAACTTACCATAGATTTAAACAATGTGAAGCTACTTTTCCTCCAAACGCCATCGATATCTATTCTGCAAAGTTTCTTCTCGTGAAGAAGGGAACGCTTCACATCCTGCCCCGTCCGCGAACTTCTCTAACTGACAAACAACACCTCGGATCTGCGTGGTCATGAATATGGAAAATAAGGTTAGACCAATCACAAACAAATACGTCACAAATTTCTATGACAACACCTCCTTGCACGCTCCCGCTTTCTTCTGCTAAATTTTTCCATACAAGGCATTGTTATGAAAACTACCTAAAGCTACAACACAGAATTATTTTTCTTCGTACAACAGAGCGTTTTCAAGTTTTTAGAAATATATATGTTAAATTACAAGAAATTAATTGAAAGATTGAAGAAAGGATTCACTGGTTTTCATTTCACTTGAAATTTTTGCGAGTTTAATGTCATGCGGGTTATTTTTGTCACGATCTGCGTAAAAAGTTCCCACAAAACTACGCAAAAAAACATTCCGTATTAGAATTGACAATTCGTTATATTACTGTTAGATTAAGTCTTATTCAAGGCAGCAGCGCGCCAGTAAAAGTGTGAATATCTGTCAGAATATGTGAGCGCAATGTGTGGATCCCAGTCCTCTGAATGCAATTTGCACAACTCAAGCGCGAAGATCAATTAATTAAGTTAGGAAATGTCTTATATAAACGATTCATGCAACGTTAAAGCTCTTAAATATTTCGCCTTCAGGATTAAAAATATCTAGCTGTATTACACAACATTATCCAAGGCAGTTTTTTTTGTTTAGGAGGAGGGGTGGGGGAGGGGGAGGGGGAGGGGATAGTTTAAATCGAATGTGTACAATTCCAGAGAGTACTTATCGTTCTTTGTAAGATTAAGGAGTATACTAAGCAAAATAAACAAAAAATAAACAAAAAAATGACGTGAACAGATAATCCTTGTGATTTTATCAATTGCAATAAAGTTAGGTCTGAAAAAAAAATAACTTCTTCACAACGGGATTTAAACCTATGACCTCCGCGCACTTAACGCGGCTCTCAACCAACTGAGCTATGAACCCTCACGGTAGGAGATTTGAGAAGAAAACGACGTTAATTATGAGAAGTTCCCTACCACATTAAAGAGATTTTATACGGCGAACGACAAACGCAAACTTGCCAGTTTTATTTTTGTTACCTTTTTATCGAATTCTAAAATAGCAACCTCAGAAAAATAGGAAAAAATTACACAATCACGACCAACACAAACCTACTCATTTCCGCGTACAAACGGCAGACAGCAAAAGTGGAGTTTTTGCCGCTCGTGGGAAAAACAAACCTCATGCTTAATCTCTCTATTTTCTCGCGCGTTCAATCCACTTTCCATTACCCTGAGTTTCCCTTGAGTTTGACAAGCCTTCTCCGTAAGCTTCCTCAAGAGGTCCGCCTGAGTTCCTTTCTACGTTCCCCGCCCATTCTTTGTGCGTTCCCCCGCGCGTTTTCCCTTTTAAGTTCCCTTGCGTTGCGCCGTGCGCTCCTCCGTACACGCCTCCATACGCTGCCAAGTACTTTTTCTCATGGGCTCGCCGTGGGTTCCCTCTTACGTTCCCTGTACATTCGCTATGCGCCTCTCTCCCCCCCCCCCTCCCCCCCCCCCCTTCCTCCCATATCCGTTTGCTGGTCCGTTACACCGTGTATTCGCTGTAAGGCACCTCGTCGATTTTTTTCCTGGTTTCCCCATGTATCCTCTTGCATTCTCCCCGAGTTTCTCGTACGTTCCCCGTAAGCCGTGCCGATGTGTTTCGGTGCGCCTCCTATTCGTTCCGCCATGCTTTCCGCTATACGCATTTGTGCATTTTCCCTGGATTTCCGGTATGTACCTTCCTACGTTCCCTGTGCATTCGCCAAATTTTCTATCAATAACCACTAGCAATAATGCATCAGTCAATTCCAGCAGTGCCCATCCCCCCCCCCCGGGCTTTCCCCCGGGCATTAGCATTTCTTTGGTAAATTCCCCGGGGTGGGGATGAGGGAACCGGGCAAATGCCCCGCTCCCGGGTTGATTGTTTTCAATCTCTCGATAGGTGATACAAGAATATAATAAAAGTTGCTGCTTCTTGACAATGAAGAAATATCTAAAATTCAGAAAATATACCTTTAAAAACATCCATGAACATCCACGAGCTTCTCTAGTCCTTCATGGACTAGCTAATCTGCAACGTAGTCCACGTCTTGGCCTATAAACGCCTCCATCACGAATACGCGACTCACTCCACGGTTTCGAAACCACGTGTCAAATGCCCGGGGGTCAACCCGAGGTACGCAAATGCCCCACCCTCGGGACGGGCAACATTAGGAAATGCCCCGGGGTTGCCCGGGGGGGGATGGGCACTGCTGGAATTGACTGATGCATAACTGCCGAAAATCGTTCCTTTCCTAGCTACAAAACACAAAATAAGTACGTCCGTACTCTCATGCCAAATACAAACGCTTTATTTTTAGTAACGTACCGATAATAGTTACATAACAATAATACATCACATAATATTATTTTTGGATTGCTCCGATCAGATGTCTCAGAACTTACTATAACGATAAACCAGGTCTAAAGTAGCGCAGGCGCTCGAGAAATACGTTCCGAGGAAGTTCCGAGTTTTTTCCGAAAATTTCTCGGTTCCAGACCGAGCACCAGCCGACCGTTTATTTAAAATTCAAAATGGCTGCCACAAAATAAAAAATCACACATTCCTAATGCAGAGGGGGACAAATAATCGGTGAAATTATTTTGTCATTTAGGGCTAAATCAAACTAAATACGTTCCCATGGGCTTACAAGTCCTTATAGTTAGAAGGAGTTGAAGGCGGGGGAGGGGGGGGGGGGGGGGGCGGGAGGCCGGGTGATTATTTTTGGATGACCGTATGTGGCTAAGACCAGAGGGAAGCTGGTTTTCGGGTGGGGGGTCTTAGTTTTGATGGGGTGCGTTGTCGATAGTACAGTGAAAATGAAAGTGTCTGAAGCGGAAGAGAGGTCACGCAATGTAAGCAGTGGACAGGCACTTTTAGTGACAGACAGATTTGCATAGTTTATCTTTCCGAGAAATCCAGCGGGGGTTCCAGGAAGTAAAAATTAACAATAAGGTTTTGTTCGCCATCGTTCGAAGTTAAACAGCGAATATCAGCTTTGAGGAGCTTTTTTTGTAGTAATTATGAAGACAAAATAGGCTGCAATTGCCTGCAGTACTTTATAACTTGCCATTAGAAGATCTTGACTTCACAGATCGTAGGTAAGTCAGTTTAGTTTGCTAATTTAAAAGACGTGCAATATGAATTAAATATACATGAATCGAAACTGACTCGCCAAAGAAGGAAGTTATTAAATTAAGGTTTTGATCGAGGTAATAAAGCTTTAAACGCTTCATGGAATCAAAGGAATTTGCTGGGAATATCGTCAATCAAACTTGAAAATAAGTTTGACTTGGAAACGCTTGCACAGTGTACCGTATATAAGCTTTTAGTTCCTTTGAAATATAAAGTAATGGCGATTTTGTTTACTGCAGTGAAGGCCAGTTGTTTTCAAGATAATGGCCCTTGCATACATGGTTCTTTTCCGCTTGAAATATTTGACGAGTGGCGAAAATCTATTGACACTACTAGAGAGAGAATCTCCCCGTACGGACTTGGCGAAGCTATACCCGAAGCTATATAACTGCCGTGTGATTTTCAAGACAAACGTGACTATTTTACCATTTTAGGCAGTATCAACAGATTTTTGCCACTTGGCCGGTAGGTCGCGCTATACTTCTGCGTTTGTTCGTTGGCCTGACTCTCGAGAAATATAATTTTATAAGATAATAAGATCTGATCCTAGTTCCAGGTGGGATTTAGTGGGCGCGATCCATTGGACCAAAATTTCCGGAAATTCCGGTACAAAATCGAATGGGACAGAACGTTTCTGGAAACTCATTTCGAAAATTTTGGACAACCTCCAGAGGTTGTCCTTTTTTCCGGAAATTTGGAAATTCCGGGAATTTCCTGTTCCATTGGGCATTATCACTAAGTTTCGTCCTCGTCAAGACCTAAAAGATGGCGGCGGTAGGTGTTTTCACCAGCCATACGTATGTTTCTTCGTTTTACGCGACATAGAATAATTCTCATGACACATTTCAATGTCAGCGACGCGACGACACGTTTCGTACAATTCTTGGAAGAGAAGTTTCTTGATCTTGTCAAGTGCAATGTCACGTAATCGCATCGTAAATGAAAATAAATCGTACAGCGGGCGTACAGACAGATATCTCGAAAGATTGAGTTCAAAATAGTCATAGATGTAACTACGGGTAAATTTACCTCTTCTCAGGAACAAGTTAACAGGTAATTATCATCTCCTTGTTGCTTCGCAAGATTAAAAATGTCTGTTTACTTGAAATCGTACTCGAGTAACAAACAACTCGAACGGCAAACCCGCCATTTTGACGTGACCGGTTCAGTCAAGTGGAAAATACCGTTCCTTTCGGCACGGGAAAATTTCGGAAACTCAAACCGAAATTTTTGGTTGAATGGATACACCGATTCAGCCTAAGCCGGAAGTTGCATGGAAACGAGGCCTAAGGGCCCTCGCTCGCGCGAAACTCAAAAATCATGGAGGAAAACACCAAGGACTTGCAAGGCATAAGCCTTTCTCCAGAAGATATTCCGTGTTCCTCCGTAAGAAATGGAGAAGACGTAAGCAAGTGGACAATTCCACAATTAAAATTTTGGTTAAAATGCCGAAGATTGAATCAACAGGGATTAAAGAAAGACCTTGTCGAAAAGTAGGTTTCGTAACATAAACATACTTCGTAACTTTTTCGGTGAATCAAAAGAATTTCGATATTATTTAAACCTTCATTTCTCTGCTTTTAACTTATCACGCTGTTCTCTTCGGGGCAGGGTTAAGGCATTCGATGCGATTCCTCGCTACAGAGATTAAGTTTACGACCCTGACCCCGAGAAAAGCTATACGAAGGCAATAGTTGATAAGCTGAAGACCGGCTCTGGGACCGCAACATTCCACGAGCAAAGCGACGGAGAAAACTCGCACAGTTCAATTATAGACACCTTCCCGGCAGACGATAATACGCAATTCTCAAAGGACTTTTCCGTTTTGCCTCCATTTGTGCCTATGGATGCTTTTGAGCAGGTAAAGAATTCTGGTAAATCAATGAAAAAATTTGGTGAACTTTGTACATGACTTACAGGTGTACAATAACACTGAAAATAAAATTATATATATTCGTGCTTGCTGTTGGGCTTCTTACAAGAGGAATGTGAAATACAAGGTAAAAATCGCTTGTAAGCAAAAGGAGACCCCAAAGATTCTAGCAGCAAAGTGAGATAGGCAGTGTCCGGCCTCGAACAGTGGGTGTTGTTGTCATGTGATGGCTCTCATATGGAAACTAGAGGACATGACCAGAAAATCCGAGCTTAAAAATATCACTCCTGATAACAGATGCTGCACTTCAAAACCGAGAGAATGGGGAAAGGGGAGTAAACGAGAAATAGAGTTCACTCCAGTGATGGCTTCAAAAATTACAAAACCAAGACATGCGTCTGACTTACCTGGATGGAAAAGGAGAAGCATCGAGTCTCAGTTTTATGATCCTAGACCATCTAAGTTCCAGAAGCTTGACGTTGATGGAATTATAAAACTAAGACAAGATCTTCAGGAAATAAATGCTAATATACCCTTTGCCAAAATGTTACCAGAGGAAAGCACAATTCCAACAGTAAAGACTCTAGTTGGCACTCTTGCTCAAGGTTCAACAATTCACAAGCAACTTCAGGATTACATCCCACCTCCAAACTTAATAACACCCGTTTTTAGTAGCAGCCCTGCTGGTAAAGAAAATGTGAATCCTGTCTCCAGTTCAACCCTCCTTACCATAGAAACATCACTAGACATTAATGGGCAAGAATTAGGTTTGAATAATGCAACAACCACCCCACTCTCCACTGTGCATAGCAAATCAGATATCTCACCCCTTAGTCCTCTCCCTGTTGGCCATGCTGAGCCACATCAGACAAACTCTAATATTAATAACGAACAGCAAGAGCAAAACAATTCAAGTTTTATTTCAAGCACCAGTTATCCCTCTGAAGTACATGAACTGTCAACAACAAAAGAAAATATATTTATTTTTTGAAACTCTTACAGACAAGCAAAAGAAAATTGAAATGGCAACAAGAGGGCAATTATCAAATCAAACCCTACATGGTTTGAACAAAAGCAGAACAGAATTTCTGCCAGCATCTGAAAGGGGATGTCTTTTCACATATGCATAAACAGGGGTCAAAAATCCCAGAAAATCTTATCAACAAAATAACTACAGAAGGGGCACCTCATAAAGTTGTCAGCTATTCACAAGCCAAACATCTTAATTATAAAAGTAAAGGATTGATTTTTGTTATTGACAATGAACCTGTGGCGACTGATTTGTACAAAGAACATCTATTATCATTACCAGAGATCAAGGATCTTGTAGTCGATATCCTTCCTGAAATGTTCGGAACAGCAAAATAGTGATGTGTTTGAACTGAGCAAACTTGGTATCGCCACGCTTCATTTTTTGATTCCAGATTCTTCTTAGATTCTCGTCGGAAGGAAAACTAAAATAAATTAAGTCAGGCCGATTCTCTGACCGATTGTTACAAAGTGCTGCTGCACAGCATTTGTGAGATATCTTCCTCGACGCTTGAGCGGACGCCATTTTCTCACTGACGAGGGCCCTTAGGCCTCGTTTCCATGCAACTTCCGGCTTAGGCTGAATCGGTGTATCGCGCCCAGTGTGTTGGACTGGGGATGGAAAGGAACTGGTTCGAGCCTAACCGTGGTCCATGTGTCAGATCTGTTCTTGGGTGAAGGACAATTTTTCACTGCGCCTCCTTACCCCAAATACCAGCAAATTATTAGGGGTCCCTGACCAAAATACTAGAGGATAGTCTTCTAGTCTCACTAGTCTCCTCAGCTGTTTTCTGAGATGTCACACAATGCTCCCCACAAAGGGAGGGAGGGGGAGCGTTGCGTGACATCCTTAAAAACGGCTGCGAGGGAGATTGCGCTGCTTCATGCTCTACAGAAATAGGCGTTACGTTTAGACACTGTTGCGTCATAGGCTTCTTGTAGTTTAATCCTTAATACGGCTCGGACTGGAACAACTAACTGTTTAATCTCTTGGCAGATCTTTAAAATCTATTCTTGGTTTTCATGTTACGTCATAAAATTCTGAAATCAAAATTCAATGAGCCTGCTAAACTTTCTATGTCACTAGGTGGAAGATAAATTAACAAGACGCCCGTTGGCCGTTTCCGCGGGATGGGAATGACTTTTCACGGTCACATTCTGTTTAAAATGTACAAATAAATGGAAATGAAACTACAAGTACTAAATAAAGTAATTTAAAAGACGCCAAAGTCACAACATGAAACGTATACGCTAACGTGACTTTGACCTACGGAAGGTGTTTTGTTACAAAGATGCGATTTACATAAATTCCGGGATAAACTGCCAAGGCTAATCAACAAATGACCTTTATAGGTTTTTACAATTATCAACAGGGCGATCGTTGAGAACTCGATCTTGTTTGACGAAGCCTTTTAACCTGTCACTGGCGTAATTGTTGAGAATAAAGTAACATCCAAATTGTAAACAATTACTTCTTTTGTTAAAAATTCAGTCGCCATGAGCTGTGAAAATCTTGAAAACTTCCACTCCCGCTCACTGATCAGCTCTTATTACGGTTTAAATATTGTGAATGAAATCGGACGTTGCCGACGGGAGCTTTTGAAGTGAATTTATAGTCGCTGTTCATAATACTTTGGACGAGATCTCAGTGAACATGCTACCACGGGAAACAAATACATTGCTCCCGGGGGGGGGTACTTGGACCAATCTTTGTTGGGTATGTGCCGCTGGTCTCTCAGAACCCCTGCCCCATTATAGTCATATTCTATGGCCAATTATAGACCCCATCTTAGTCACTTTTGGGTAAATGTAATTTTCACGACCCCAACTTAGTCACTTAATGGGAGCCGTTTGTCAAATAACAGCAATGAATACCGTAACATTTTTTTTCAGCGAATCTTTCCGTTTATAAATCACAACTTGCCAGATTTTTCTTACTCTCAAAATCCCGCAAAAGTGTGACCCCATTCTAGTCACCCTATGAAAAATGCTTGAAAAAGCGGCCCCATTATAGTCAGTCCTGTCGTGAAAATGCGACCCCATCCAGCGGCACATCCCCATTAGCCCATTTATAGGAAGTGTCCCCCCCGGGACATTGCTCCGTGAGAAACCAGTATCTTCTGCAATCAATCAATCGACATGCACACTTGTGACTACAAACTCGATCGAAATAAATCGATTTGCAGAAAGCGCGGTTTCCGCAGTTTCTACAATAGATCCATACGTACGTGCCCTTACTTACTTTGAGAGAGCATACATTGCTAAATTACCAAGGGTAATCAGCAAAATGGCTCAGCTATCGGTTTTTATTATTACCTTGTCTGCCTTTTCTTGACATGTAACTGAACGTGTTCGACTAAAGCAGCAAGAGTTTCTTTTACTACATTGAAAACGTAATTTACCGTTTTTAGTGAACAAAATCGTACGTTGCCAGCGATGGTTAGAAAAATTATCGAGCATACCTTTTGTGAAATCTCAAATCGACGAGAGCTTTCGATAGATTTTACCGCACAACATCGAACACATCGAACCACATCGAACACATCGAACCACATCGAACCCATCGAACCACATCGAACAACATCGAACGCATCAAAACGATCGAGCCGAATTTATATACGCGGCTCATCCCGCGTAAAAATATATCTTTTTGCAAATTTTCAGCTTGGTTGTGCCCTTCGCTTTAAAAACAGACCATTTTGAATATTCGAGTTCTCCGCCGTATGTGATATCAAGTTGAGTGCCGTGACAAAGTTGTTTTGATTCAAAAAAGGCCTTTCCTTTCCATTTTTGCAGATTGAACATTCCCAATTTACTAAGTGCTGTTTATGTAAAAGTATAATAGATCATGAGCCAAACGTAGTCGCTATTAATAGCAAAATTAAGTTCCAGATGTTTTCTCTGACATCACGGCGGCCATGTTTGTGTTCCTCGTCTCCAAACTGGTTTCCCCATGTATCCTCTTGCATTCTCCCCGAGTTTCTCGTACGTTCCCCGTAAGCCGTGCCGATGTGTTTCGGTGCGCCTCCTATTCGTTCCGCCATGCTTTCCGCTATACGCATTTGTGCATTTTCCCTGGATTTCCGGTATGTACCTTCCTACGTTCCCTGTGCATTCGCCAAATTTTCTATCAATAACCACTAGCAATAATGCATCAGTCAATTCCAGCAGTGCCCATCCCCCCCCCCCGGGCTTTCCCCCGGGCATTAGCATTTCTTTGGTAAATTCCCCGGGGTGGGGATGAGGGAACCGGGCAAATGCCCCGCTCCCGGGTTGATTGTTTTCAATCTCTCGATAGGTGATACAAGAATATAATAAAAGTTGCTGCTTCTTGACAATGAAGAAATATCTAAAATTCAGAAAATATACCTTTAAAAACATCCATGAACATCCACGAGCTTCTCTAGTCCTTCATGGACTAGCTAATCTGCAACGTAGTCCACGTCTTGGCCTATAAACGCCTCCATCACGAATACGCGACTCACTCCACGGTTTCGAAACCACGTGTCAAATGCCCGGGGGTCAACCCGAGGTACGCAAATGCCCCACCCTCGGGACGGGCAACATTAGGAAATGCCCCGGGGTTGCCCGGGGGGGGATGGGCACTGCTGGAATTGACTGATGCATAACTGCCGAAAATCGTTCCTTTCCTAGCTACAAAACACAAAATAAGTACGTCCGTACTCTCATGCCAAATACAAACGCTTTATTTTTAGTAACGTACCGATAATAGTTACATAACAATAATACATCACATAATATTATTTTTGGATTGCTCCGATCAGATGTCTCAGAACTTACTATAACGATAAACCAGGTCTAAAGTAGCGCAGGCGCTCGAGAAATACGTTCCGAGGAAGTTCCGAGTTTTTTCCGAAAATTTCTCGGTTCCAGACCGAGCACCAGCCGACCGTTTATTTAAAATTCAAAATGGCTGCCACAAAATAAAAAATCACACATTCCTAATGCAGAGGGGGACAAATAATCGGTGAAATTATTTTGTCATTTAGGGCTAAATCAAACTAAATACGTTCCCATGGGCTTACAAGTCCTTATAGTTAGAAGGAGTTGAAGGCGGGGGAGGGGGGGGGGGGGGGGGGCGGGAGGCCGGGTGATTATTTTTGGATGACCGTATGTGGCTAAGACCAGAGGGAAGCTGGTTTTCGGGTGGGGGGTCTTAGTTTTGATGGGGTGCGTTGTCGATAGTACAGTGAAAATGAAAGTGTCTGAAGCGGAAGAGAGGTCACGCAATGTAAGCAGTGGACAGGCACTTTTAGTGACAGACAGATTTGCATAGTTTATCTTTCCGAGAAATCCAGCGGGGGTTCCAGGAAGTAAAAATTAACAATAAGGTTTTGTTCGCCATCGTTCGAAGTTAAACAGCGAATATCAGCTTTGAGGAGCTTTTTTTGTAGTAATTATGAAGACAAAATAGGCTGCAATTGCCTGCAGTACTTTATAACTTGCCATTAGAAGATCTTGACTTCACAGATCGTAGGTAAGTCAGTTTAGTTTGCTAATTTAAAAGACGTGCAATATGAATTAAATATACATGAATCGAAACTGACTCGCCAAAGAAGGAAGTTATTAAATTAAGGTTTTGATCGAGGTAATAAAGCTTTAAACGCTTCATGGAATCAAAGGAATTTGCTGGGAATATCGTCAATCAAACTTGAAAATAAGTTTGACTTGGAAACGCTTGCACAGTGTACCGTATATAAGCTTTTAGTTCCTTTGAAATATAAAGTAATGGCGATTTTGTTTACTGCAGTGAAGGCCAGTTGTTTTCAAGATAATGGCCCTTGCATACATGGTTCTTTTCCGCTTGAAATATTTGACGAGTGGCGAAAATCTATTGACACTACTAGAGAGAGAATCTCCCCGTACGGACTTGGCGAAGCTATACCCGAAGCTATATAACTGCCGTGTGATTTTCAAGACAAACGTGACTATTTTACCATTTTAGGCAGTATCAACAGATTTTTGCCACTTGGCCGGTAGGTCGCGCTATACTTCTGCGTTTGTTCGTTGGCCTGACTCTCGAGAAATATAATTTTATAAGATAATAAGATCTGATCCTAGTTCCAGGTGGGATTTAGTGGGCGCGATCCATTGGACCAAAATTTCCGGAAATTCCGGTACAAAATCGAATGGGACAGAACGTTTCTGGAAACTCATTTCGAAAATTTTGGACAACCTCCAGAGGTTGTCCTTTTTTCCGGAAATTTGGAAATTCCGGGAATTTCCTGTTCCATTGGGCATTATCACTAAGTTTCGTCCTCGTCAAGACCTAAAAGATGGCGGCGGTAGGTGTTTTCACCAGCCATACGTATGTTTCTTCGTTTTACGCGACATAGAATAATTCTCATGACACATTTCAATGTCAGCGACGCGACGACACGTTTCGTACAATTCTTGGAAGAGAAGTTTCTTGATCTTGTCAAGTGCAATGTCACGTAATCGCATCGTAAATGAAAATAAATCGTACAGCGGGCGTACAGACAGATATCTCGAAAGATTGAGTTCAAAATAGTCATAGATGTAACTACGGGTAAATTTACCTCTTCTCAGGAACAAGTTAACAGGTAATTATCATCTCCTTGTTGCTTCGCAAGATTAAAAATGTCTGTTTACTTGAAATCGTACTCGAGTAACAAACAACTCGAACGGCAAACCCGCCATTTTGACGTGACCGGTTCAGTCAAGTGGAAAATACCGTTCCTTTCGGCACGGGAAAATTTCGGAAACTCAAACCGAAATTTTTGGTTGAATGGATACACCGATTCAGCCTAAGCCGGAAGTTGCATGGAAACGAGGCCTAAGGGCCCTCGCTCGCGCGAAACTCAAAAATCATGGAGGAAAACACCAAGGACTTGCAAGGCATAAGCCTTTCTCCAGAAGATATTCCGTGTTCCTCCGTAAGAAATGGAGAAGACGTAAGCAAGTGGACAATTCCACAATTAAAATTTTGGTTAAAATGCCGAAGATTGAATCAACAGGGATTAAAGAAAGACCTTGTCGAAAAGTAGGTTTCGTAACATAAACATACTTCGTAACTTTTTCGGTGAATCAAAAGAATTTCGATATTATTTAAACCTTCATTTCTCTGCTTTTAACTTATCACGCTGTTCTCTTCGGGGCAGGGTTAAGGCATTCGATGCGATTCCTCGCTACAGAGATTAAGTTTACGACCCTGACCCCGAGAAAAGCTATACGAAGGCAATAGTTGATAAGCTGAAGACCGGCTCTGGGACCGCAACATTCCACGAGCAAAGCGACGGAGAAAACTCGCACAGTTCAATTATAGACACCTTCCCGGCAGACGATAATACGCAATTCTCAAAGGACTTTTCCGTTTTGCCTCCATTTGTGCCTATGGATGCTTTTGAGCAGGTAAAGAATTCTGGTAAATCAATGAAAAAATTTGGTGAACTTTGTACATGACTTACAGGTGTACAATAACACTGAAAATAAAATTATATATATTCGTGCTTGCTGTTGGGCTTCTTACAAGAGGAATGTGAAATACAAGGTAAAAATCGCTTGTAAGCAAAAGGAGACCCCAAAGATTCTAGCAGCAAAGTGAGATAGGCAGTGTCCGGCCTCGAACAGTGGGTGTTGTTGTCATGTGATGGCTCTCATATGGAAACTAGAGGACATGACCAGAAAATCCGAGCTTAAAAATATCACTCCTGATAACAGATGCTGCACTTCAAAACCGAGAGAATGGGGAAAGGGGAGTAAACGAGAAATAGAGTTCACTCCAGTGATGGCTTCAAAAATTACAAAACCAAGACATGCGTCTGACTTACCTGGATGGAAAAGGAGAAGCATCGAGTCTCAGTTTTATGATCCTAGACCATCTAAGTTCCAGAAGCTTGACGTTGATGGAATTATAAAACTAAGACAAGATCTTCAGGAAATAAATGCTAATATACCCTTTGCCAAAATGTTACCAGAGGAAAGCACAATTCCAACAGTAAAGACTCTAGTTGGCACTCTTGCTCAAGGTTCAACAATTCACAAGCAACTTCAGGATTACATCCCACCTCCAAACTTAATAACACCCGTTTTTAGTAGCAGCCCTGCTGGTAAAGAAAATGTGAATCCTGTCTCCAGTTCAACCCTCCTTACCATAGAAACATCACTAGACATTAATGGGCAAGAATTAGGTTTGAATAATGCAACAACCACCCCACTCTCCACTGTGCATAGCAAATCAGATATCTCACCCCTTAGTCCTCTCCCTGTTGGCCATGCTGAGCCACATCAGACAAACTCTAATATTAATAACGAACAGCAAGAGCAAAACAATTCAAGTTTTATTTCAAGCACCAGTTATCCCTCTGAAGTACATGAACTGTCAACAACAAAAGAAAATATATTTATTTTTTGAAACTCTTACAGACAAGCAAAAGAAAATTGAAATGGCAACAAGAGGGCAATTATCAAATCAAACCCTACATGGTTTGAACAAAAGCAGAACAGAATTTCTGCCAGCATCTGAAAGGGGATGTCTTTTCACATATGCATAAACAGGGGTCAAAAATCCCAGAAAATCTTATCAACAAAATAACTACAGAAGGGGCACCTCATAAAGTTGTCAGCTATTCACAAGCCAAACATCTTAATTATAAAAGTAAAGGATTGATTTTTGTTATTGACAATGAACCTGTGGCGACTGATTTGTACAAAGAACATCTATTATCATTACCAGAGATCAAGGATCTTGTAGTCGATATCCTTCCTGAAATGTTCGGAACAGCAAAATAGTGATGTGTTTGAACTGAGCAAACTTGGTATCGCCACGCTTCATTTTTTGATTCCAGATTCTTCTTAGATTCTCGTCGGAAGGAAAACTAAAATAAATTAAGTCAGGCCGATTCTCTGACCGATTGTTACAAAGTGCTGCTGCACAGCATTTGTGAGATATCTTCCTCGACGCTTGAGCGGACGCCATTTTCTCACTGACGAGGGCCCTTAGGCCTCGTTTCCATGCAACTTCCGGCTTAGGCTGAATCGGTGTATCGCGCCCAGTGTGTTGGACTGGGGATGGAAAGGAACTGGTTCGAGCCTAACCGTGGTCCATGTGTCAGATCTGTTCTTGGGTGAAGGACAATTTTTCACTGCGCCTCCTTACCCCAAATACCAGCAAATTATTAGGGGTCCCTGACCAAAATACTAGAGGATAGTCTTCTAGTCTCACTAGTCTCCTCAGCTGTTTTCTGAGATGTCACACAATGCTCCCCACAAAGGGAGGGAGGGGGAGCGTTGCGTGACATCCTTAAAAACGGCTGCGAGGGAGATTGCGCTGCTTCATGCTCTACAGAAATAGGCGTTACGTTTAGACACTGTTGCGTCATAGGCTTCTTGTAGTTTAATCCTTAATACGGCTCGGACTGGAACAACTAACTGTTTAATCTCTTGGCAGATCTTTAAAATCTATTCTTGGTTTTCATGTTACGTCATAAAATTCTGAAATCAAAATTCAATGAGCCTGCTAAACTTTCTATGTCACTAGGTGGAAGATAAATTAACAAGACGCCCGTTGGCCGTTTCCGCGGGATGGGAATGACTTTTCACGGTCACATTCTGTTTAAAATGTACAAATAAATGGAAATGAAACTACAAGTACTAAATAAAGTAATTTAAAAGACGCCAAAGTCACAACATGAAACGTATACGCTAACGTGACTTTGACCTACGGAAGGTGTTTTGTTACAAAGATGCGATTTACATAAATTCCGGGATAAACTGCCAAGGCTAATCAACAAATGACCTTTATAGGTTTTTACAATTATCAACAGGGCGATCGTTGAGAACTCGATCTTGTTTGACGAAGCCTTTTAACCTGTCACTGGCGTAATTGTTGAGAATAAAGTAACATCCAAATTGTAAACAATTACTTCTTTTGTTAAAAATTCAGTCGCCATGAGCTGTGAAAATCTTGAAAACTTCCACTCCCGCTCACTGATCAGCTCTTATTACGGTTTAAATATTGTGAATGAAATCGGACGTTGCCGACGGGAGCTTTTGAAGTGAATTTATAGTCGCTGTTCATAATACTTTGGACGAGATCTCAGTGAACATGCTACCACGGGAAACAAATACATTGCTCCCGGGGGGGGGGTACTTGGACCAATCTTTGTTGGGTATGTGCCGCTGGTCTCTCAGAACCCCTGCCCCATTATAGTCATATTCTATGGCCAATTATAGACCCCATCTTAGTCACTTTTGGGTAAATGTAATTTTCACGACCCCAACTTAGTCACTTAATGGGAGCCGTTTGTCAAATAACAGCAATGAATACCGTAACATTTTTTTTCAGCGAATCTTTCCGTTTATAAATCACAACTTGCCAGATTTTTCTTACTCTCAAAATCCCGCAAAAGTGTGACCCCATTCTAGTCACCCTATGAAAAATGCTTGAAAAAGCGGCCCCATTATAGTCAGTCCTGTCGTGAAAATGCGACCCCATCCAGCGGCACATCCCCATTAGCCCATTTATAGGAAGTGTCCCCCCCGGGACATTGCTCCGTGAGAAACCAGTATCTTCTGCAATCAATCAATCGACATGCACACTTGTGACTACAAACTCGATCGAAATAAATCGATTTGCAGAAAGCGCGGTTTCCGCAGTTTCTACAATAGATCCATACGTACGTGCCCTTACTTACTTTGAGAGAGCATACATTGCTAAATTACCAAGGGTAATCAGCAAAATGGCTCAGCTATCGGTTTTTATTATTACCTTGTCTGCCTTTTCTTGACATGTAACTGAACGTGTTCGACTAAAGCAGCAAGAGTTTCTTTTACTACATTGAAAACGTAATTTACCGTTTTTAGTGAACAAAATCGTACGTTGCCAGCGATGGTTAGAAAAATTATCGAGCATACCTTTTGTGAAATCTCAAATCGACGAGAGCTTTCGATAGATTTTACCGCACAACATCGAACACATCGAACCACATCGAACACATCGAACCACATCGAACCCATCGAACCACATCGAACAACATCGAACGCATCAAAACGATCGAGCCGAATTTATATACGCGGCTCATCCCGCGTAAAAATATATCTTTTTGCAAATTTTCAGCTTGGTTGTGCCCTTCGCTTTAAAAACAGACCATTTTGAATATTCGAGTTCTCCGCCGTATGTGATATCAAGTTGAGTGCCGTGACAAAGTTGTTTTGATTCAAAAAAGGCCTTTCCTTTCCATTTTTGCAGATTGAACATTCCCAATTTACTAAGTGCTGTTTATGTAAAAGTATAATAGATCATGAGCCAAACGTAGTCGCTATTAATAGCAAAATTAAGTTCCAGATGTTTTCTCTGACATCACGGCGGCCATGTTTGTGTTCCTCGTCTCCAAACTGAGCCTTATAAGTTTGTGTGGAAAGTTTCGGCAAATAACTCGCAAACGGCGCGCCGCACAGACCTGAGATTTGGCACAAATGGTTTATCTATTTATCTTCTATAATATCTGAAATCCATAGCTTCTGTAGTTAAATGGTTTCGATTTTATTTTTTTATTGCGTGACAGTGAAAACCACCAATAAACCTTGGATCAACAATGGCTCAAAGAGGCAAAGTAACACTCCATTGTATAGATTGCCGAGCACAGCTAGCGAGAAGAGAAATCCTGATGTTGGCGACTGTACCTCCTTCCCATTGTCACCTTGCAGTCAAGGAAGGACAAGAAGATGTCGCATACATGAAGCTCACCAAGAACGAAAATACAAAAGGCGGCAAAAGCGCACACTATTGCCCTTACATAGTTCACTGTCGAGGATGCGGTTTACATTTGGGTAACGTAACAAAACTAGCATCGAAAGAACTGATTTGCTATAAAATAGATAACGTGTACATCTCTCACGATGACAAAGAGATTAAAGCGAAAAAATTATCGAAAGTAGCTAAGCAGCTTGAGGAAAAGTGTGGTATTGAAGTTGTGAATGTGTCGCCTCAAGGTGACAACCCTTGTCGTTCGTCTCGAGTTAGCAAGCCTATGATTTACTGCGATACAAGCGGGTTGACCCATACCTCGCGGGAAATCAATTTATTAACACGTCAGATCCCGCGGGACTACCAGCGCGAGCTCTTCCTCTCTGCCATTCGCGGAAATACGCTTGTGTACCTGCCCACGGGCTCGGGAAAGACGCTGATTGCAGCGATGGTGCTGAGCTGTATGAAAAAATTGAATCCAAATAAAATGATGGTGTTTTTGGTCGACCGAGTCCCATTGGCGTACCAACAGAGTAACTATATCAAGTCCCAGCTGCCGGATTTAAAGGTGGAAACATTGGTTGGTGAAATGGAGGCGGGTGATCAGAAGAAAATTCATAAATCATTGAATGATAACAAAGTCGATGTGCTCGTTTTAACACATCAGATTTTCCTCAATTTTCTAGCCGTCAAAGAAAACCCACCCATCCGTCTGGTCGATATTTCAGTCCTGGTTTTCGACGAGGCTCACCATTGTAGCGGAAACCACCAGTACAAACAGATCATGACGTACTACAAATACACACCAGACAGGTTTAAACCTGTTGTGCTGGGTCTGACAGCTTCACCAGCCGGAGAGGTGACAGTTGAAAGAACCAGTTCGAAACTGGAGAAGCTACTGGAGAACCTGAACTGTTCGATCGCGATGCCTGTCGTGACGTCAAAAGTGGTACATGTCAACATTCCTGACACTTACGAAGTATCTTTTTGTATGAGCACCAGGCAGGCTATTCTCAAGCAATGTATTAAGGAACACATTGAACATTTGAGGGCGTCTCACCTCAACGATGCACCGGGAGGTCAAGCACTCCAAGGGCTTCCTTTGTTCTCGCCAAATTTCAGAGGTGCGTTACGAAGGATGATCGACAGGTGTCATAGCAACAAGAAACAAATCAAGGCGCTGATAATTGGCGAACACGCAATGCATATGCTCAGTGTTGATGACCTCAGTGAAGTTCTCGGCTACAAGCATGCGATGGAGTGTCTTAGAGAATGTATATACCGCACCATTCAGGCTTCTTCCCCCAAAGAGAGTGCTCTAAAGAAGTGGATTGGAAGTCAAGGCACTTTTGGAGCTCTGAAAGATTTAGTTGACAGTATGGTTGAGGAAAATTCACCAGTAGTGTCGGACAGATATAACATCCTTGTGAAACACATAACGCAGTTTCTTTCCCGCGTTCGAAAAGACGAAACTTCCAGAGGTATCGTCTTTGTCAGCATGCGCAAAACAGCCTACAAACTATGTGAGCAAATCAAAGCTATCCCGGATGTGAAGAAAAAATTGAATCCAGAGCCTTTTGTGGGCCATGGTCAGGGAAGTTACGACGGAATGGGGTGGAGAGAAGAACAAGAAGTTGTGTTGAAGAAGTTTAGATCAGGAGTAACGAAGCTTCTCGTTTGCACCAGTGTTCTGGAGGAAGGACTGGATGTTCCAGAATGTAACCTGGTTGTCCGCTTTGAAGGCGCGGCTACTCTGCGCGCCCTTGTACAGACCCGCGGGCGCGCGTCCCGCCGACCCGACAGTACATTTGTCGTGATCTGCAATGAAAAGGAAGAAGAAGTTGCCAAAGACTTGCTTCTCAGGGAGCAGAACATGGAACATGCAATTAGACATCTGATGGAGAACAACACTCCTCAATTACAAGCGGAAGAGTTCGGATGCGAAATAAAAAAGCCAAAACTCCTCTCTCCTGAAGCAGAAGAAAGTGTCCTTATCGAGCGCTACAACCCCCGTGTAACTTTCTTCGTCCACAATCTGGCAGGTGCGCAAACCCACGTTATTGATTTCTTAGACAGTAACTTTGATGTACTGTCCTCGAAGGCAATCCAGTCCGCTTCAGTGACCAATGAAGCTACAGAAAAGAAACCCATACCACAGTATATGGAGTTTGACCTGCAATCAAGCGAAGACAACAGTGATAAGGAGTTCCGATCTCAGGAAGAGTTCATTTGTCACGTGACGGAAGTGTGGTGCTCGCGTCTAACGAACCGAGACGAAGAACCACTTCCGGTTTGGCTCCAGTCCTCCCTCCCCAGGAAACGTGGCAGACCGAGCGAACCTTTTCATTGGCTAAAAACAAATTCCTTGTTCCTTGGGACGCTTGTTAATCGATGCCATTTTCGTTGCGAATGGCCTTTAGAGCCCATCCTAAAGAACGTTCATGTTCATTTCGACCACAGCCTCAAGATCTTGACAGTTCTTTTGTCCGTGGAAGGGAATTTGCACAAGATTGAGCTACGATACGACGAGCTCGAAGATTTCATTGTCGTGGATAGCGACGTAGATGCTGAAGTAAACAAAGTTTTTCTCTCGGTAAGACATCCTCCTCGGCTGTATCACGAAAGTGCCGATATTGTGCAAGAACAAGATGTTCAGGAAGAGCAAAATGCCGACCAAGGTTTTAGCGACTCGTTAGATGATCGGAGTGACTCGGAAAGCTCAGAAAGCGAAGGCTTCTCGACCGACGAAGAATACCCCGATGTGGTAAGGAATTTTCACGAACGCCCCTCTCCAGGTTCCTCTCTGGATCCTTCAGCTGGCGAAAGAGTGTCAGACATCGGGAATAGTGAGAACGCTTGGAGCCAGTGCTTTACCTATTATCTCGCGATGCCATCAAAGGAATCAGTCCAACTGAGGCGCTTGCTGACTACAATCGAGAGAAGATTCAACAAGAAGACATTTTATTGTCGTGTGAAGGAGAGCTATGGACGATTTCCAGATGTGGCCATTCCCGCCGTTTTGCCCTTCGAGGTCAAGTATGCGGTACAGAGTGTACTCACTTTTCATCCTGTAATTCGAGGACGAGTGCTTGGAACTTTTGGCAACCTTTTACAAAGCAAACCTCCTAATACGGTCACCGCCGCTTTGGAGAAATTAAAGAAAGCGTTGGAGCAAGATAAGTTCTGTGACCCCTGTAAGATTCTGCAAACACTTTTAAACCAAAAAAATCCATCGACTTCCGGGATTCCAAACAGACTCGTCCCAAGCCATTGTGCTCTCATTAAACGCGCGGTCATCACGCCGACGAGGCTACTGCTGTACCCACCGGAAGTGATGGTCAAGAATCGTGTTCTCAGACAGTACTATGAAACAGACGACTTCCTTTGCGTCAGTATTCGTGACGAGGACCTGTCAAAACTGTCGGCAGCAGGAGGGAGCGTCGATCTAGTACTTGATGGCGTTAAAGGAAAATTGGATGAAGGCCTGGAGATAGCTGACCAGCAGTTTCACTTCCTGGGGTCCTCCAACAGTCAGCTTCGTAACCATAGCTGCTGGTTTGTCGGGCCCAGTTCTCGACCGGACGACATGCGTCGCTGGATGGGAGACTTCACGAATATCAAGTGAGTCAGCGACGTCTACTATACTGAAGTCAATTCTTTTTGCACAGAAATTTAATTAATTTGTCCCCGTAGCAGGTCTAGAAATACTTGCGCACAAATGGATAAACAGTGTAAACAATTCAACAAAAATTGTTTTTGTTTGTTTTGTTTCGAAAACTAGGTGTGTCGCCTCGTACATGGCTCGCATAGGTCAGTGTTTTTCCACCTCAATGGACGCCGTGGGTTTTGCAATCAGTGAAGGTACTTTTTATGACGATGACGACGATGTTGAGACTGCTGACAAAAAGTACTGCTTCTCTGATGGAGTAGGAAAAATATCACAAGAGCTGGCTGCAGAGGTATGTACATTACCTTTAACAGTCTTCATTGACAAATAGAAATTGTGTTTGATAATGGATCGAGGAGTGCTCAGAATTAAATTTCTCCAAACCAATTTAATACATTGTCAAGCTGGCAGGTGATAAAAATAAAGAATATCATCAACTTACAGTTTTGTCTAGATGTACCACCAGATTCTCAGAACTCACAGTAAGAGAAAAGTAAGGTAATTGGTAAGGAGAATTATGAATTTGATCCGTTTCAGGTTGTCAAGAAAATCGCCAAGCCGTTCAAACCATCAGCATTTCAAATCCGATTCGCCGGCTACAAAGGAGTCCTTGCGCTGGATCCCAGTCTTTCAGGGAAACTGGCTGTCTTCCGTCCGAGCATGCGCAAATTTGATAGCTTTCACCGCAGACTCGAAGTACTGCAGACGTCGCGTCCCCAGGTCGTTTATTTAAACCACCAAGTGATCATGTTGCTCTCCAACCTGGGAGTCCCGGATGAAGTTTTTATCCAGCTGCAGAATAATATGTTAGACAGGCTGGCGGGTAAGCTTAGAAAACACGTGATCCCGTGACACGTGAATTTGTTAAACATGCATGCACCTTTCAAATCCGTTAGGTTTAGGCACGTGCTGGTTTTTTCTAACTTGTTAACAACCAAAAAGCAACTAACAGAGCACATGTATGCATCCATTTTCTTTCATTGCTAAGTGATAAGAAAACCGCGAGATAGTGGTCAAATTTGAATCAACTGAATCGAATGTCTGCTGTGCGGCGCATTTAATTTACGAGTAAGCGTAACAAGGAACTCAGTTCATTGAGGATATCATAAATGGGAGGGATAAAAAAAAACGTATCCACGTGCGCTATAGTATCGTTTAACCTTCAATTAGTACGGTTCTTACTTCTAACTTTGTGGATGAAAAATGGAAGTTATGCTGTACAAGGTGGTTCTAACGTTACGTCCACGGATAAAACCCTAGTGTGTTACCATTCAAATGAAAGCTATATTGAGCAGTACTTTCATGTGGTACTGTCCGTTACACTGTAAAATGTTTCCGTTTAAAATCGGAATGCGTGAAAGCTTTGTTAAGTAGTACTTGCGTGTGGTGCTATTTGCTTTTCGTTGGTGAGAATCTTTCCTTGTAGATGGAACTCGAGTGCTGCTGAGAGAGAAACTGGTTAAAGAAGCGACAGAGTTATATATACGAAGATTTATTGGCTCTTTCGGTTTTTCCTCTTCTCCACAGTTTTCTTAAGACAATGTTTTCCTTCATACGATCTACCAAATAGTTACATTTGTTCTGTTCTCCAGGCATGCTGGTAAATGAACGTGACGCTATCCAGCTACTGGGAACTGGAGCCAAAATGGGCGTGTCCTACCACAATTTATCGAGCGCAGGAATACCGCTGACAACAGAGCCGTTCTTTAAATCCCTGCTGGTCGCCATGTATAGAAATCACATACACGAGCTTCTCGCCCGGGCCCGCATTCTTCTACCACCAGCGGAAGCACGTTTGATGATGGGTGTCATGGACGATTCGAAGTCAGGTGTTTTGAAACCAGGACAGGTACGTTATCTGTTGTTCCTTTTTACGACTGTTATTGCGTATGCAAAACGGGAGTTACGGATTGAGGGGCAATTTGAAGCCATCCTTTCTTCACTCCTTCACTCGGTCAGATGTAAACAAAAGGCCGTTGACAGATGGTTGGCAGACCAACATGTAACGCTACTCTCACTTTGACGTTGCGGTTTATTAAGACCGATGACAGACCACTGTACTTTACGCGCTGATGGTTTTGTTTTGATGGGTATGTGATGATAATTTGAAAATTGATTGTGAACATATTTTATTTTTATTTTACTTTAAATCAGGTGTATGTTGTTTCTGCCCTATAGAAAAATTAACAGAATTTTCTTAAGTTTACATGTGAAAGCGAAATTGAAAGCGAAGTTTGTGTAATCGCTAGCTGACAGAAGATTATCAGTGTCACGCGACAAAGGTCAACCTAGCCGATTTCAAAATAAATTTTATTCGACGCTTAATCTTCACAGCAATCATAGAATGCAAGATGAAACCTCTTATGCTCATGGCACTATCAAAACACATTCCGGAAATTTAACGTTAATCGTAAACGCTGTACAGAGAAAAGAGTGTACACACGCTAGCACGAAAACACGCAAAGTTGGATTTGTCTGCTTGGAGCTTGCTTCTTTTACTCCCAATGCAAATCACAATGAAAAACAGCGTAAATCCGTATAGATCTTTACAAGTGATGCACGTTCGACTTCGACGATTTAATTCGTCACTTGTTAAATAGAAGCTACAAGAAGGAACAATTGCATCGTGTGCTTCACAGCGGCAACCTAAATCAACGCATTTCAAACACGGCTCGGAGTTAAGAAGTACCCTTGCTGAGTTTTATAACCCACAACAGATAAATGTTCATCGCATGCAAGCAAAATCATCAGCACAGGTCGCAGCGGAGAACACTCGAGTTTCAACGACGAGAAAAAATTTGGAGCGAGATTTATTCCTAGCAGAAGACTACCTATCCCAAAAGCCAGAGGACCCTACCGCAAGTAAAGAAGGAACAAAAAACTCACAGTACAAGCAACCAAAATAGCGGTCGCAGAAGACAGGCAAAGTCATATTTTAAAAGCATATTAAAATAAAAGACGATGCGCGGATCGTTAAAAGTGATCATATGTTTTCAAACACGAATAGAAAAATACATAGAAGAAAACAACTTGCCCCCAAAGTTATCCAGATATACACGCAATCGAATTCCACCAAAAAGTCGTTCCACGTACCATTGAGTTCACCACAAAATCAGACTTGAAAGCGAAGTTTGTGTAATCGCTAGCTGACAGAGAGATTATCAGTTGACAAAGGTTTACGCAACCGATTTCAAAATAAATTTTATGCGACGTTAAAAGAATGCAAGATCATGCTCATGGCACTATCAAAACACATTCCGGAAATTGAACGTCAATCGTACACGCTGTACAGGGAAAAGAGTGTACACACGCTAGCACGAAAACACGCAAACTTGAATTTGTCTGCTTGGAGCTTGCTTCTTTTACAACCAATGCAAAACAAAATGAAAAACAACGTAAATCCGTATAGTGATGCACGTTCGACTTCGACGATTTAATTCGTCAAAGCGACAAGAACTCGCACGAACACATTAAACCATGACGTCATCGCTTAAAAAAAACAGTCGTGGCCCAATAGGGCCTTTTGATTTAGTTTATCGAGAATTTACCAGACCCACTGGAAGCATTACCTTTCTTAGCTTACGACTAGCTACTCAAATAAACCTAACGAAAGACAACATATCAAACATCTGACTCTACGGTCTTATCTAGCTTTGCAGTCTTATTTATCATCATCATTGTTATCTAGTCTTATAGACCTGCAATGCGTGCAGAGATTTAGATTAATTGTGCAACGCTAGGGACCAGTTCCGTGCTATACATAATACCAGATATTCTGCTTTATCACATTAGGTTTTCGTGCAGTATTCTGCGGTATCAACACATGCGGACCGAGAGGATGAGTTCAACAAAAACATCAAACTTGTACACAAGGGTCCAGTGGTAGTGACCAGGAATCCATGCCTACATCCGGGAGATGTTCGCCAGCTAGAGGCTGTAGACGCACCACAGCTCCGCCATCTTGTGGACTGCATTGTTTTCCCGCGTCAAGGATCGCGGCCCCATCCCAACGAGATGGCAGGTAACGAATTACGACATTTCAAGTTCGTCTTTCGTTATTCGTCACAATCTTCTTCAGTCTTAACCATCCTTGCTTAGTTTTAGTTTTAGTTTGTCGTTGCCTCTTTGGCGTTTTTATACCTTAACAAGCCGTTATAAAAGCCTATCTTTTAAATGTTTTACATAGCAGGGTTGAATTTATCAATCAGTGTTTTTTAATTGTAGGCGGCGATTTGGATGGCGATCTGTACTTCGTCTGCTGGAACGAAGGCCTGTTACCAAGGAAACCAAATTTCCCGCCAATGGACTATCCAACACTTCCAAAAAAGGAGCAGGCTGGACCAATCACAGCAGCTGACATGACCAAGTTTGTGGTTGATTACATCCGGTCTGACCAGTTAGGAGTGATTGACAACGCGCACAAGGCCCTGGCTGACGTGGAAAAGGGCGGGGTGGAATCTGAGATATGTCTTCATTTGGCAGAGCTTCATTCCCTGGCGGTTGACGCGCCAAAGACGGGCAAGTGGCCTAAGATGCCGAAGATGCGACCATTGAAAACGTTCCCTGATTTTATGATGAAGTCTGACAAGGCCAGCTATCCATCTGATAAGTTATTAGGAAAGCTTTATCGCCGTTGCCGAAAGTTTAAAGACACAGCATCGGAAAGGCATAGCCAGAAAATGCGAGTCGACAAATCGTTTCTGTTGCCAGGTCATGACGAGTACATTGAAGAGGCTAAAGAACTGTATCAACGGTACCGTGACAAGATGGAAGCATTGATGCGTGTGTATGGCATTGAAACTGAGGCTGAAGTCTTCACCGGTTGCTTCATAAAGCTTCGAAATCGCTTGCGCAAGGAGAAAACCGAGATCGCAGAAATCGTTGGCGAACTGCTGTTTGCAATACGATCGGACATCCGTCGTGAATTCTTTCGGGAGTTTGGCAAAGATGGGCAGTGGTTAGTTGACAGTGCGCAAATCTCGAATGAGATGCTCCTCAAGGCGTCAGCCTGGTACACAGTTGCTTACACGCATGCGCATAAGCAAGCAGACGACTCGGATCCAGTCCACGGAAAGAGATTGCTTGCCTTCCCCTGGTTTATCAATGACGTCATGCTTGCCATTAAAGAGCGCAAAGAAGCACCAGGCTCGGCGCAGGCCTTAGATGTTAAAAGCACTGTGGGTCAGAGTCTTGCCAGACTTTTTAATGAAGAAAAAGCCTGGTTACTCGAAGAGTTCAAAACACGAGTGAGAATAAAGAACTCGATCTGTAGACATCTGAAGTCCTTCTATCCCAACCACTCGATCACTATGATTGGGTCTTCGGCTACTCTTCTGTTTGACCAGAAATCTGACCTGGATCTATGCATTCTACCACAGAGAGCCTACCCAAGAGGATCGCGTGGGGTTCCTGCAGTTGTACCGGAAGAGAACAATTCTTCGATCGAAGATCAAGCGAAGACTCTTGAGGCGCTGATACCCCACTTGAAGGAGGAAAAGCGATCACAAGAAGAAGAAGAACGAGAAGACCGAAACGCGAACAATCTCTTCTACAAAGTTCGTCTGGTCAATAAAAAACAATTTCCAGTGAGTACGAATTTTCTGTAATTAAGACAAACGAAGTTTCCCTTAATACTAGAACCTCATCATAAAACACAGTATCCGGTTCTCTCATCTCCGTAGTGTCCCGCCTCCTCTCGTCTAATAAAATGTGCAAAAAAAGGCCTTCAAGATGTTTGCCCGCCATGAACAAGCCAATCGATAAGCTGATGAAATCATTTCTTTTAGATCAGCTCCAAAACTACTCCTTCATATTGTCTATGAGTCTAGGGGTTCTCGTTTCCTATTCGCCTCTCTCGCTACAACTGTTCATTTTCATTATTCGCTTCTCCTATTCGCCTCTCTCGCCACAACTGTTTAATTTCATTATTTTTCAGATCCTTGCTTGTAAACGGCCCACGGAAAAGTTAACAACTAGCAGCAATTGCTTTTCTACCCTTAGCTGCGATTTGAGTTCCTCTCCAGACAGTTTATCAGTGGCCATATTGCTGTCCAGTTACATCAAGTCATATCCGCAACTGTTACTGGTGCTTCGTGCTATTCACCGATGGTGTTGCGTGACAGGACTGTCACGTAACGCAGCCGGGGCTGGAAACATTTCTAACATGCTGGCAGCCCTATTTCTTGCACAGTGCACACGCAAGGGTTACATTCAAGATTTTAACGAAGAACACATCGCGACCAAGAAGCAACAGCTACTACAAGGCGTTGTAACGGATGGCAGTCAGTACATGGAGTGGGAACACAACATTCACTATCTTGAAGAATCTTTCAGTGAGAAACCAATCGACCCACACCTCCGCCAAGCGGAGGTGGACACCACCCAGCTTGGTAAAATCCTCATGACCTTCTTCCAATCACACGACACGTCTTTTGAAAAAGAGCTCCCAGAATCCCTAGCGCGTATCTTGCGCGTGCGAAAAGCTGCAGAGCTGCTGGACAAAGAGCATCTGCTCCTGGTGAAAGAACATATGCAACGCGCCCATCAGCTGTTAGCATTGTATGGAGATGTGCAGATCATGCAAGCTATCAGCGGCTCAGAAGATTACAGCGTGATTTTCCTCTCTCCACTCCTTACCTCCTTCTTAGCGGGCGTAGAGAAAAGCAAGGCTCAAGGAATTGCGAGCAAGACTGGGGCGACGAGTATTGTCATTCGTCCCAGTTTCCCACGATCTCGTACTTCAGCCATTCTTGAGGTGAAAGGAAGTGAGCCCGCCATACGCGCGGTGGAGCGAGAGCTGGAGAAAATGACTACACAGGCATCACGTGATAGGGTGTCGCTCATGAGTGGCTGTTTTGTGGAAGACGCTAGTCTGCTGTTGTTTGAAGGCAGTCGGAATCAAAATGATCACGTGACGCTGACGCCATATGACGGGCCGTGTCATCAGACACACGACAACGTTGCACGCCACCTCGCTTTGTTAGAAACAGCCACCTGCAGCGAATACCCGTTTCGTCGCTTCACAGAGAAGTTCTTTCAACAGCTCCGGGTATTAGAGAGAGATTTCGATTCTCAATTGCATGGCTGTTACGAATTCGCCGTGCACTTTGGCAGAATCTACATGTTTGCTGTGCCGCACTCTTTGCTGGAAGATAGCGAGTCTATCACCATTGCAATGTTAAGAGCGAATAAGCGCAAGCCGGGTGTTCCTCAGTCGAACCGCCCAGTCCCCAATAGGGTCGCATTCGTCGATCCGGAGGCACAACGCCGCCGTCGAAGAAGGCGGCAACCAAAACCCGCTGTTGCTACCGAAGAAAACAAGAAGAAGCGGATACGAGCGAAACCATCGAGAAGCTCATTCTACACTGTTGTGCACTCACCAAACCAAGTGGAGAAATTTCTTAAAGAATTCGGATTTCGACCTGACCCAAATTGCACGGAAAAATACTCGGTGGACATTTGTGACGAAGGTGAGGAATTTTATGTCCGATTCGACAACAGGCTCAATTTCGTCGAGATTAAGTTTCCAAATCTCCGTTGGTGTATGGTAGATATCAAGAGATGCTGGCAACGGCGCCCAGATCATGAAGTCAGACAAGATGGCCGCCAAGCACGTGATGAAATCACACTAGATGGTTGGGAGACGGACATACGCTTCCTGTTACGGTCCCGATATGAAATGGGGGCAAGCGACATCCAGGACACAAAATACTTGAAGTATCGGCGCATACTGGAACCCAGCAATGGCCAGCGGCCTTTTACAGTCCAGGAAGATCTGTGGAAAGACGTAAGACTTATTCGCTTCAGTAAGCTTAGGAAGTTCTCACGCGCACCTCCTCCAGGCGGTTTTTTGTCTGGTTTGACAGTGTATCTCGACGAGGTGACGGAGTATTCCAGACCAGCAGAAAATGTGGCTGAATTCAAGAAGATAGTCACTCGATGGGAGGTGTCGCTGGAGGCTGTGATACCAACGGATGACCAGCAAAGAAACACATTTATATTCCCGGCAAAGGAGACCATGAAAACGTTTCTACATGAAGTCTGGGAATTCGCGTTCTCCTTGTCCTCGTTCATGTCATTGACCAGAAATCAGCCTTGACCTTTCCGCTAACTCATGACGTCACGAGTTATGGCGTTTGACGTCACAGGAAGACAAAATTACACGTTCCATGCTCGCCAAAGAAAGCACGCAGTTTGGAGAAGACTCACAATCAACCTAACTCGCGTTCTGCATTGTCCTGGAACCAGAGGTCCTTAGTAGAAATTTACGGAGGAAATACTCGAGCATTTGCTGCGTGCACAGGCCAACCAGCTTTTAGGAAAAGAAGCGATCGTAGCCCAATCTCGTTTCCAGAGCCCACGTCCCCATTGACCAGGGCTCTGGGAACGAGATTGATCGTAGCCACGCAGAGAATGGGGAGGTTCACCCAAATTGCGGCTATCCCCATTCTCCGCGCGTCCATTTTCTCTCACACTTAGTGTACTTGGTATCGATGTAATATTTGTATCAGATAAATCAAGCGATTGATGTCTTTTTAATCAAATTTAAAGCTTAACAAAGATGTCAGTGTCAGGAGGGAATCAACCACTGAATATCCGATATTACACTCAGTTCCATTTTTTTTATTCGGTTCGTCAAAACCGGAACTGAGGTACAGCAGATTTTTCTATCTTACCAGAAAGCAAAATGCTTCTGGTGTCCTGTTTTCCTCTTTTTAAATAATTTACTTGCACAGGACACGTCTCTACTCTTTTTTTTTCCTCAGGGTTGTCCTAAAACAGGAACAAAGTTGTCCTGTTAGACTTCGCAGTAGGACGTGCGCCAAATCACATTCAGGATTAGAGTGGTTTAACTTAACCTGTGAAATAGTAACTAAACTTTTAGATAGTACTACACACCAATTCCATTGTTTTCTTTTGTTAAGTTTTGACTATTACGCACTAATTGTTACATGTTGTTTCACAGGTTAAGTGAAACCACTCTCAGAAAGGGCTAATAACACAAAATTGGCTAGTTACATCCGAAGATTTTAAATTCATACGTCATTTTTGCACTCTTGATGGACCGCAAGTGATAACGTCGAAAGTGGGCCGTAGCATAGCGGGCGGTAGTTTTCGCGCCGTCCCAGTCTCTTCGCGTCGCCATCAAGCAAAGCAAGGCGAAAACAAGAGAACAAAGCAAAATGGGAAACCGAATGAAGTTTAAACTCTTCTAATTTTAAACTATTCTAACATTTCCGAGATGCGAGAATGGTTTTGCACGAAGACTCATTTTGACGCAGAGGCAAAAGCCAACTCGGAAATCACCTATTAAGCATTTAGAGGCATTTCCGCCCTGAGGTAGTGTGCATTGTTCGCATCATTAAATTGACGATCTAGTGTTAATGTAGACAGACACTGAAGAAAGCTTTCATTTGCAAGTTTATTCTGTTTGAAAGAAGTTGTGCCTTGCATTACAAACAAGTTTAACTAACCTTAGATACGAAGGAAATTTTTGAATTGTACTTTCACAACGATTTTTTTGGAATTTTTCTGCTTTGGAAGTTTTGTTTTACTATAAAGGCCACTGACACGAAACCATACCCCACCCACAGGGGACCCATGGTTGAACAGTAATGGCAGTAGAAACTAGTGTCTTATGCCAGCAACATAAGTATAGTATATGCCACAGGGGGGGGGGGGGGGGGGGGTGGAAGAGGGATCACTGTTGTCTTCTTTGACAAACTCATAACTACCAGAATGACATCACGTTCCGATAGCAACAAGCCAGCGCACCAATTGGCTTACTCGGTTTAGTGTGGGGATGCCATCAAAGGGAACAAATGACATGACATCACACTGGCATAGCACATGATAACATTTAACAGTAGCAAAAAATTGTAAACAAATTAGGGATTTTAATTTTCCAGCACATGACCATTGTTGCAGCTATTGTTAGGAATCAGAGGATCTTTTAATTGAAACATTTGAGCACCCATTATACATCATAAAGTCCAAAATGGTGGCATGTGGGAAGTTTAAAAGTGATAATCATTTCTGTCCATTTTTTGTTACTATTCAGTGTTATTTTCTCCCTTGTCCCGAAAAATTTGGAATTTAGTCATTATTTCAAACAATTCAACGTCAACTTGTCATAAGAGTGGAGGTTCCCTTACCCAAGTTTTGCTAGGGCATGCCCCCTCTCTCCTGGTATATGCCCAAATTAGAGATGACAGCATGCTTCCGCCAGTGGCACTGTTTACAGAAGTAAGGCCACAAATGATGTAAGCATAAGCACAGTCAGTGTGGATTGCCATGAAGGTATTAATCCACCATTTGTAACTTCAAGTTAGTGGTGTTTTATACACTCACATGACTGTGCTTATGTTGCATGTGCAAACTACGTTCACTGGTTTGTACTTGTAAATGTAGCTAGTGATGTAATGAAAGCCACAAATGGTGCGGCTTGAAACACTAAATCATTTGTCATCTATCCCAATCTCTTCAATTCTTGTTGCTTTTGGGGTAATTATTACCTTAATTGACTTAATTACAAAACTGTAGTTATTTTATAGCTTTTCCGACTTGATAGTTGGAAGAGCTTTTGAGTCAATAAACCTCTGACAGCAATGTTTTAGTTTATTCACAATACAATATTATTATAAACCATTCAAGAATGGGCAGGTCAGTGAGCTAAAACTAATAGGGGACGTTGTGTTTTGAAAGTGTGCATTTCTTTTCACTTTCCATTTTAAGTACGGTTAACACTGCCAGCAGCAACATCCATGGATGCCGCTGATTCACTCTGAATGATGTTTGCTTAATTTCACAAGCTGCTACAGATCCCTTGGCAGTAACAGAAAAAAAAAATTGAATCTGCATGATCAAGTGCCTCGTAGAATATAGCTCTTTGCAAAGTTCCAAACCAATGTATCTCTCCAACTCCTGCTATTTATCAAGTTCAACCAGTGTCTTCGTCGCATAAGACAGATGTATCTTACATCATGTACAATATTTCTCTCAAGATATTTTAAAAAATGTTCAATGTCTATATAAGGCTATGTGACATCACTGTGACATCATTGTGGCTCCTGACCTTGGCCTTTGTACACATCACTAACACAAACCCACTGTCCTTCCAAGGATTCCTTCCACAGGCTCACCTACAGGAAGAATAAGTCACATAATTAGCTTTGATTCCCAAGAATAAGGGTACGGGGTTAAGTCTGTGTTCGAGCCAATCAGCCCATCAGGCCAGAGCTTATCCTAGTTTCTGTATCATTAAGCAACTAAGGAGGTTTCTACACGCCTGGATGGGATGCTAGTCCATCACAGGGTTACCCCCGGCATTATTTTGCCAGTCTCCTTTGTACAGTAGGATGTGCAGTGGCCTAATGGTTAGTGTGCTGGACTCCAGATTGAACAGTGGGGTTCAAGCCCTAGCCGGGGCACTGTGTTGAGTTCTTGGGCAAGACACTTCACTCTCATAGTGCCTCTCTCCATCCAGCTTGCCCAAAAACACAATGCAATGACCCTGGCCAGGGCTAGAACCTGGACTGTTTGATCCAGAGCCAGCACACTAACCGTTAGGCCACTATGTCTCCAACGATTCCCAAGAGTGACCAACATTTATATTTTCCTTACAATATCAAAACATTATCAAGCATGAGAATGAGCGATGAGAATAAAGACAATCATCAACTACAGAATGTTGTCCTGATGAATCAACAAACTCTCGAAAGAGTGTTGCATGACAATACAGTCTACTTTGCATCCTTTTTTTCAAATGTCATGCAACACTCCTCTGGCTTTTTTGTGTGACGATACATATAAGTAACAGCCATGACAGAGACTTTGTTCTTAAGGTGTTCACACTCAGACTTTGTAGTTTCAAACTGTCGCTGTTGATAACACTTCAGTATAAAACATTGTTTTAGTCCATTCATTACAAACAGCTAGCTTTCAGTTTACCTTGTTGTCTCCACCAGAAACAGCTAAAATGTTTCCTGTTACCGACCAACTAACATGCCACACGACATCACCAAACTTTTTTAAAACCTGCAATATATTACAACCACACATGGTTAACCCCAAGCGAAGTGGTTTAATTAAAGCAGAATTGTAAGCACTACAGCAAAATTCATTACTTCTCTGAAACTCAGTTATCACCTTTGAAGTCCATGTTCCTCCTCCAACTTCGTTCTTTGTCCAGATTACTACACGACAGTCCTGTGCACAAATCAGCCAGTATTTAAAGCACTCTGTAAATACTATTTACGTCTTATTGTTTATTATTCTGAGTGCTAAGCAGCAAAATCTCTCTTTTTTTTATGTTAGGACTAAGCCCAGAAAGACGACAAAGACATTTTTCCAACATTGTATACCTCATAAATCTCTGACACAGTATGCAAAGGATGTTCCGCCCAATAGTAATTACATGTCAGTAACGATATGATCCTCCCTCTGCCCTGTACAGTTCAATGCATTACATGCCGAGTGCTTCACACATCAATTACTTAAATTAACCCAGCATTGGCTACTTTACAAAAAGTACCTGAGAGCAGGTTGCTATGGTGCTGACAGGAAGGCCAATATTAGGTGCCCAGGCGACATCTCTGACCCAGTCACTGTGTGCTTCTAGTTTCTCTTCCTCGACCCACTGACCATCAACCTCTCTTTAATATGACAAAAATAAAATACATTAGGACACAGTCTACAGTCCAGGACACAGATTGCAAGAAAAATATTCATGTTACTTACTTCCATACTTTAACCAAGTTATCGCACCCTCCTGTGACAAATCTTTTGACTAAAACACCTGACTTGGCTCCAGGCTAACAACAGGGAAAAAAAACAATGACAACTGTAGGTCAGTTTAAGAATGTTTAAGTCAATAACATTTTTAATGTCAATCAAACTGTACTCTAGTACTAGGATACAATGGTGACAATATTAAGCAAAACTTTTGGCAGTATAAAATTAACAACAACTAACCACAAGTAATTTCTTAAAGAAGGGCATTTACAATGTATTGTAGCCTGTCTCTTCTATTGGGCTGCATTTCAAGGAAGTAATGGATGCCATGTAAAATACATGTATCCTTGTTAGCATTCGTATTACCTCCAGTAACGATCCTGGCGAGACCGATGGCGCCCAGCTAACAGCATTACAACCAATCTAAACAAAACGAACAGGAACAATCAGGATTATCGTCCAATTATTCAAACAGGAATAATCAGCCCATGATAAAGCCGTCCAAACTGAATAGTTTTTGTTGTGTAAATGATATGGACCATGGTCTTATTTGCGCAGTCCATTTGTTGTTGTTATTGCTTTTTCAAAGGTGCTATGGCTCCAAAGACCAAAGCTGGATTCTGGAGTCTACCAGAAACTACATGTAATCTTCCTATTAATCTAAATGTCAAAATGTAACCTTAGCAGTAAATTGGTAGCTAAGAAGGACTACCAACAACTCCCCCCCCCCCCCCCCCTCCCCAATCCTGCTCCTGTGCGTTTACAGGTGAAAGGAACTTATCTTTTAACAGCGTTACTGTATTTACGATGAAATGTACTTGATTTTTACAACACACCAGATCACAATTAAAGACCTTGCATGTGAACAGCACCAAGAGTGACTCTTACTCAACTGCTACAGCCTGACAGCACATACAAGTGAGCACATCAAGACAAAATGGAGCATTGAGTGTTAAAGTAATTTTATTTTTTTGCATTGTTAATGGACAGAATCAATGATATTTGAATCAACTTACTGTATGTGCATTATTTATTTTCTTTGTCTCCCACGTCCCATCACCTGAAAATGACAATAAAGTGGTCAATAAGAACCCAACACTACAGAGCCTACAAAACAGCTTAAGACTGGATGAAGCTCCTGTGCTGCACTTTCTAATGCTCAAGATTTTGCTGGACTTACAATAATTACCATTTAGTTATTATATGGACAAAGTTAAAGCCACAGAAATAACATTCACAAGTCACAGCTTGGCTTTGTTCTTTAAGTGCTTGCAGTATTCATTTAATCAAAATCAAATTTGTAAAAGGTTTCACTCTATATCAATTATTGGCAAAACAATAATTTATTCCAGTACTGTCTTGTATCACTGAAGTTTCAAGCAAAGACAATATAATTATGTTAACTGTCAAGTCAGATGCAATGACACAAATCTACTTTCACTGAAAGAATTAAGCACAGAATACAAACCTGAACTGCTTAAAATAGAGATAGAGCCATCTGAAGACCCACACGCTAACATTAGGCCATAGTCAGGAGAAGCCCAGGATATAGCATTTACTGAAAGAAGATAAAAAGTATTTGAGTATTTGATGTTTTGACTGAAATGTTGCACAGTTGAACTCTGAAATTACAGGTATCGTATAGCTTTCTAAAGCATGGTCTAATTATACAGAAAAGGTATGACTGATTGAGAGAGATTGACTACATCACTATACAGTGTACATGTATGTAACCAGCTGAAAAGCATACTTAGTCTGACTGAATAAACGCAACAATTCCATTAATTAACTGTCTAATAACAAACAAACAGACAGACAGATACAGGTAGACAGACATGCAGACCAACTTGCTGACTAACCAAGTGACTGATGGACAAACAGCAATATTATACAAATACATGTATTCTACAAAATCTTCTTTCCTTTACCTGAAGAATCATGATTACAAAATTCTTGAAGTTTTGTCCAGCCATTACTTGTTTCTTTCCATATAATGACCTGGATAAAATAAGTTAATTTATAAGAATAATACTGCCAATGTTAACTGTACATACACAAATGTAATTTGTAATTATTTTTGTATGGTGGGTTTAGGTTTACATCTATGTCACATGTACCCTTCACGATAATCAATATATTTTTATTTGTTTCCCTGCCACGACTGTCAAGCATATTTTATCAAAGTCCAACGTTGAAAAGCTAATGTTAACAATAAGGCAAATGACGCTCTTCAGATTGGAATGATGATTGTAGGAGTAAAAAAAAATTGTATCACTAGATTTGACAGATGGTTAATTTTGTATCTTGTGAACATTGATGTGAATGTGAACATTGCCAGACTAGAATTCAAACAATTAAACAAGTTCACATAAACATTAATTAATCAGCTTGGGAATTGTCAATGGAAGAAGTTCATGTATGTATGAACATTGCTAGAACAAGCACTTTTGACTGTAGTAGTTAAATTACAATGTACATGTAGTATCGTTATTTTGCGAAATTCGCAAAGGAAAAGGTTGGCATTCAGAGAATTTCAATTACGAAAGTGGTACGTTGAGAATGGTGCATAGAAAGACTGAAGAAGCTTAGGAGTTCATACATTGTTGTGAAATTTGAAATAAATGGGAAACCTAGAATTACAATTTGAAGTTCACCGTTGATAATATGCGACTCACCTTTCTATCGTAAGAACACGAAGCCAGGAGATTTCCGAACATAGGATGAGCCCAGCTTACTTGCCAGACTGGACCTTCATGCCTACCAATAAAGTATATGAATATGTAGAAATACAAAATATAAAATATAGCATGTTCTCCTATAGCTCTTATGCATGTTAACATCAGACAAGCCAATTTCACCCCCACCCCTGGCCTCCCTTTCAAAGTGGAAACAAGTGGCAATTTTAGCATTAATGAATTCCATGAACAGCAAAGTTAAAGAAGTACCCACATGAAAACAGTATAAATGTATATGTGTACCACAGGTTTGGGAAGAATTTTATGTAAATGAGGCTTTAAGTGAGACTTGAGGAACTGATGTAAAATGTAGCATGCATAAGGTGTATTGGTCGTACACTTATTTTACATGATCCAGGTTAAAAATCTTGTGAAGATCTTGGGTGTTCTTGGAAGATCTTCGAAGATCTTGTCAACCCAGATCTTGCCAAGTTTTTTTAACCAGGGGAGGCTATGGAACACCAGTGAGAGGTAAAATGAAACTATTGAATGAGCAATATTTTGGAAGGTGTGCATTTTATGCATGTGAACTTGTGTATTTGATAAAGTAAAGTCAAATAAATTATCTAAATCTAGACTTCAACAGGATCTGAACCCATGACTTCTCCAATACTGCTACAATGTGGAGTTCAAAGCTTGGTTGGTAAAGCAGAACCCACAGGATGCATAGTAAGTTTACAGTATGGTTGTACCTACCCTCTCAGAGTAGCTACTAAAGTTTGAGTTGCTCCATTTATTTCAAAGATTTTTACTGTGCGATCAGATGAGCATGTCGCAAGCTTTTTACCATAATAGTCCATCTGTGCATCATGCTAGACAACAAGAGATGAAAGAGGAATATAAGAGAAAGGCCACAGTTGAAGTGATCAGCAGATTCATTATTCTATAAACACTTTCAAAGACTAAGATATTTATAGTTTTCTAAAGGCATTGAGTTAAAATGCAAGTTTTACAGAAAGAAAAAATAAGATTCATTTACTTGAATAGCCAGCCATAGCCAGTACGGACATGTATGATCCTTTGTGTACGTCACATAGATCTAATTTGTTGTGTTTTCAGTTTAACAAATTACATTTCGCTACAAGTGAAAAAGCTTGATAAACAACTCAGATTTCATCTCCAGTCAAATCAAAGTTCTTGGTAAAACTGCGGTAACAGCAGAGTTTTATAGCTAAACGAGTGTTCTGGTATATTATCACTTTCTCTAGAGCTCAGCTGGCGAAATCAACCGGCAATTTCAAACTAAGTAGGATTATATTTTCAGCAATATATAGACTGTCAAAATTTCTTCTCAGTTACTTACGATCATATCCTCGTGCGAGGTATCCACTGTATTCAACACCGACACCTTCATGGTAAAGAAGAAGAATTCCACATTCAAACAACAGGTTACCAGCTAAAAAACTGCCCGGAAGCAGCAATTATAATGCAAGAAAATGCCAAAACAATTCAAATCTCACCATTTTCGTCCACTCTGAAATCTCAACGTGGCAGAACTCCCTCGTTTTCGTGCAGACGCAGAAGTAACCGCTCCTTCTGTACTTGGTAACCATGCAGACGAACCGACGCGGAAAATTTGAAAATTCGTTGCAAAATGGCGGAAGGTTTGTCAACACCGATCGAAGCAACTTTTACCGGGAGAGGCAAGTTTACTCGCTTCAGTTCTAGAACTGGTAAGAGTAGTAAGTCTGCTCGCACGCCTTGGCTTTCAAGAAGGCACACACCGTACGTGAAAACACCAAAAACTGGTCGTACTTCGCGAAGCCAGCCAGAAACTGTAGTAGAGGTCAGAGAAAACATTCCATCACACAAGGCCACGAACGAGGTCGATAGAAGTGTATCAACTCCAACGGCTTCCGAAAGATCAACAAGTAGAGTTTCAATATCTGGAAGGAATAACGAAAAAGCTAAGGATCCCGTTCAAGAAATCGTCGGTAAAACACTTCGAGTGTACCAAACTTCACCTCTTTACAACTTTGATCAAACTGCTTTGAAAACTTACGGAGAACAACTGTCCGCCCATCTACAACTAGACACAGAAAAAGAACTTTTAATTGAAGAAAACGGTGACTTTAAAGATGGAAAAATCAAGTCAAATGTCTCTGTTTTTAAAGACATTTCAGCTGAAGGTTCGAAATTTTCAGCTGTTAAAATAATCGTACACAGTTTTGACACCTCAAAAGCTATTCAAACAAAATCGAGCTCTCCGATTTTGACAACAGTTCTTTGCTCTGTGGGAAACGAGGAAGACGACGACACAAGACTTCAAGACCAGTTTACTTGTCTACCCATCTGTCTAATAAACGGGCCTGTTAGTCTTGCTAGAAGTTTGATAAGTTGGTTCGAGAGCAGGTTCGACTGTAGAATTACCCCAATGACTTTTTCATCCGTCGATCTTGGCTGGTATTTCTCTCTCTGGGCAGGAATGACTTCCCCTGGAAAATCTACACCGATTGAACTTTGCTATGATGCATCTTCAGTAAACGGCCTTAGCAGAATTCTCTTCAGCATCGATGGACAGGACGCAAAAGACCTTTGGGAGAGTGTTCACAGTAACAACTCGCTTATTTTTACAGAAGAGGAATCAACAAGTTTTCTCAACGCTTTGCAGTCACATTTTTATCATCATTTTAGAATCAATTTGGAAGGCTTACCTGTAACAAGGGTGAGAACAGCTATTGCTTACATTGCTTCAGAGGGGAAGCTCAAGATTGTACATCCTCGCTACACTGACCACATTTTGGAACAACTAACAAGAGCTGCTTTGACAAAGGAGTTTTATGGAAGATTGTGATTTTAACATAGAAACGAATATATGTTTTTAAATACTTTTTAGGTCACTTAGATCCCAAAATAACTCTCTTATGTACCAGTCAACACCCCAGGCAATTACATCCACAAATATTGAATCCTCTCCCCCCTTCCCTCCCCCCCCCCCCCCCACCATCCCCTGGCACATTGATGAGCCAAATGCCCAGGGGATATGATTATTCAAGTTTCAATTTGATCTGTACATAACCACTTAGTCATGTCATGCCACCTTTTGTTGCAGGGGAGAGATTGCTTGACAAGTTATTTAGCCACTCTATGGCAGTCACTTCCTGGAGCACCAATAAAATTGGCACTTCCAGAACCCATAGTTATGCAGGCTACTGTAACAAAAACCATGTCACAACGTTTTATTGTAAAAATATTGTATTTTTCTTTTTCTTTTATTAAATGTTAAATTTTGGGGATTGTAAAAGAGTAAAACACACAGTAATTTTATACTTATGACCTTGTGTATTATCTTTCACTAGTGTACATTTTAGAAAAGAACATTTTAGTTTTCTTATTAAACAGTTATTATAGTAAATGGTTTTAACCCTGGAGTATCTGAAGTTTATTTCGTGTCATTTTCCAGGTGAGAGTAGTTCTGAAAAGATGAAAAGAATGGCTGTTGGTGGGGCAACTTTTAAACCAGCACAAGTTAACCCCGGTTCCCTCTTGTGGCTCAGTATTTGTTTACATGTCATGCCGGCACGAGTTCACCCAAAAATTCATTCTGGTGTTATGTAAACACGGGATGACTCGGCTGATGACTGTTCGTTTTATATTCCTTCTTCCAACAGTATAATTAAACTCACCTCAATAAAAACGCCTTATGTATACATTGTATGACTTGTTCATCTCGCACCAGAATGAAAGTCACGCAGGTATCATGTAAACATCCCCTAACATTTTGACAACCTGAACTGATGAAGTGTTCAGAGTTAAGTTGCACTGTGAAACATTAACACACTTGACTCTGCACACATAATAATTGAAACATCAGTCACCGACAACCGTTCTTATCTAAACTACTCACGCCTGGACGATCACACTATACAAACTAAACAATTATTGTAAATAAAACATACATAATAGCTTGCAAATGCAGAAGTACTTCAGGATGTCACTTGCCTCTGCCTAAAAATAAGCAACAGCCAGAAATATGTCTGCATTCGCAGGCTAAGATATAAACTTGTATAATTTGAAGTGATAAAATAAAACTGCATGTGTTGATGTGGTGAATATGCAGGTGCACAGGAAGAAATCACATTTGCATTGCACTGATGAACTGATTCACACCATTTTCCTGGCTGTTGTTTGTGTTTATTAAACTGCAAAAATAGTTTATAGCTTGACAACCATTAAAACAGGTAAAAGGGACAAGTACTTTATGTACGTATAAGAAACTTGAGAGAGTGTTTCTTTTCATTTCCAAATGCTGAGAAGACAGGAGTGTAAATAACAGACAGAAAGCAAGAAAAAAACAAGTGCCTGTGGACTTCACTCTTCTTGATCTTTCTGGCTGTAAGACCATGTCTGGCCAAAATTTTAGCTACATTACTGGAAAAAGTTGAAAATAATTTATTATGCTACACAGCAAAGTATTTTTCTCAAAAAAGAAAATTCAAGGTGTTTGAAAATATTATGAAACACTAATTACCAGTACTCCTTTGTTTCTGATAAAACAAAATTGTTCTTTGTTTCATTAGTATTATGTACAGTGTTTGTGTAGAAATTAAAATTCAACTCTATCTGCTAACTAATCAGATTACACAGTTCCTCTGGTGTAATATTTCCTCCTGTTACCATGACAACAACATTGCTTCCTGGTAATACATCAGGGATTTTGTTTGCCTGCAGAGCAGCAAATGCTGCAGCACCAGAAGGTTCAACAACAAGTCCAGCATGGAAAAATGTCTTCACTGCCCTGTGTGTCAAAAAAAATCAAATACATTGATAAGTACTGGTTATGTAAAAAGATCTTGAGAGTGATGAAATGGAGTGGTTGGGTCCTGGAAGCTTGAACTGCAAAATGTTTAGCAGATCATGGAAAATGTAAATTCTCAAACTCATTATTTAATAATTCATCTGGTTAATTCAAAGGAAATCAGAACCATGACGGTGGTTTGAAATCTGTTCTTAATTAGCATAGTTTTGTAAGATTTTATTTCTCTGTTTTCTTGGTAGTTTTCGTTTTGATTGAGAAGATATATCAAACACTGACGTGAGAGTGTTTCATCACTTGTCCAAACACCGTGAAGTTTGTCAAAAATACTCCACTACACGTCGTATTTTCAACTCTCTTCTCGGTGTTTGGAAATGTGATGAAACACTCTCCCTCGTGTTTGATATAATTACTTCAAGAACACTGACAACCAAATGTCTGGAATTCTTTGGGAGCCTTGTGCAAGTTTTTATGCTACTTTGTGCACTTGGAGGCATGATAGATTCAGTGTTCTTGAAGAAGAGTAAGAACTCTGAACCAGTATTAAAAATAAAATTCTTACCTCTTTATTTCATCATCTGTTACTAAAATAATGTCTTCCACAAACTCTTGCACATGGCGAAAAGTGTTCTTCCCTAAATATTTGATAATAATAAAATATCAGTGTGAAGAATGGTGGACTATAACCGCACTGGACTCAAGCCTACATGGCTGTGGCCATTGTGTGTTGTGTTCTTGGGCAACACACTTCACCTCACAGACACTTCAGTACCTCACAGTGCCTCTCCAGTTGTATAAATGGATGTCTGCAAAATATCAGGGCAATCTAAGGGACAAATTCGATGGTACAATTTTGCCTACCATCATCACATACAACACGCTTACACCATGACAACAACATGAATCACGTCATGTAAATCAGCCTAACACATCCTTACAACAAACACGCACACATGTTAAATTGTCCTAAGTCATGTTGTAGGCCTGCCGTAAGCTTGTCATAGTAGTTGTATCATCTACTTGGGTCCTTCTTATTTAGCTGTTAAGCTGTGATTTACATTTTATTATGCAAAGAAACACTCCACCAAAACAAAGTTATTAAAATTTAACAAAACCAGGACTCATCTCATGATCACCTGCATAAGGCGGGGCCAGTCCTGCAGCAATAGTATTTGTTGACTTCACACTGATGGCATGACCTTGCTGTTTGCTCAGGTACATTGTAGGGGCTGCAAGAAGGTTAAGAAGGTCTTTTCACATCACTTCATGCATAGTAATCAGGGCTCAAAATAATTTTTGAATACTGACCGGTCATGTTGACCGGCCAAATCAATTTTTGCTCGGTCATGTCTCGTTTTTGACCGGTCAAAATATTGAGTATTTACTTTGAAGCAATAGCCTATTCTGCCAAAAATTTCGCCTCATATGCTAAAACACTCGTTGTTAACGAGTATAAGGGCTTAAGCTTAAATGTTTTGATCGCTAAAAGTGTCATTTTATTATGTTTGCTTTTTGAATTTCCATTTCTTCTGCGTTCTACTCTACATAAAACAAAATGCTCAGTAGCCGTAATGTTATGTTACTCTGCATAGTTTTACATTAGTTAACGACTTACGGGTGGAGGCGATCTTGGTTGTTAGCACTTTACTGGTCTTTACTACCAAACACTAAATAGTAATAGGACATATGCCCATGCTACAAGTGAGATAACTGTGCCTTTGCTCGGCATGTAGGAAGAAAGGAAACGTCAACTTTTTCAGGTCTACTGGAAATCTACTAACAAACCATCTTTTACTTAACTAATTAGCGATAAACACGGTCAGGAAGTTGTCAAAACTTCAAAATACAATGTGCTTGGAAGTGAACTTAAAAAATTCAATGCGTTTAATGATTTTATTATTTTCTCATGATCTTGCTGGTGAAAAACACGCTACGAACTTGCACTGTCTATAGGTGCATATAGTTTTTTAAATCCACTAACGAGTGCTATTTTTCTCGGCCCGCCTAACAATTCAAACTGTAATTGTGTACGCGTGTTAATAGCAGACCTTGATTGATGTGATGTTCATTGTTGTCTGTTTAGCGTATTTACAGACGTGGATGTTTCCTGTTTTATTTAAGCAAACCGCTAACAAATCCGCAGAGCGTGACCGTCTCATCTGTATTCTACAAATCTGTGACTGCAAGCTGCTATGGTATTTTATGATTTTACTGTAAAATTTCAAGAAATACTGCGAATAAATTTTTTTGTTATTTATTTGAAAGCCGTGTACGTTACCGGTCAAAATGACCGCCGAACCAAAATTTTGTCTGGACAAATCGTCATTTTGGCCGGACAGTGTCCGTTGACCGGCCGTTATTTTGAGCCCTGGTAATAATGAAAAAGATGTAAATTCCATTGTTATATTAGTGTTTGACAAAAAAAAAATCTGGAGTCCTCAAATAGGAGTCAAAACTCATGACGTTAACGTTCATTTAATTTGTCGCAGACTGGTGTTCTAGCCATTGAGCTGCAGACACATGATGCTCTTGGCCATTTACTAGGTTTAATATTATCATTATCAGCAAAGAAAACAGTATACTGAAAGGCTGAAAACACAATACATACCACCCTCTGGTTCTACACCAAATATTCTTGTTGATTTATTCCCTTTGAGTTTAATGGCTGCCGCTACTCCAGAGAGCAGACCACCACCTCCGCAACACACAACCACGACATCAGGCTCTGGAATTTCTTCTAATATCTCAAGACCAGCACTAAAGGTTTTTATCAACAACAAAAAAAGATCAACTTAGCAGTTTAGAATTCTCACTGATTACCATAAATGTGCCTCTTTGTATCAGTTACGGCATCATCTAGCTAGTAGCTGATGTTTACTCCTTAAATTGTTCTGTTCAGTGTTTCAAATTACTGCCAATGGCTGTACTTCAGCTTCTTTGCAGGGCCATTAAGCTAGCAAGAGGCAAGCTTAAGACAAGGCTCTTGCCTCATCTAGCCTTAAACCCAAAATTAAAACAAAATACAGTTAGTTGGAAAATAATCCCCAGTTGACTGCTGGCAACATATAAGAACCTGAGGCTTTACAGAAACATGAATAAGCTCCTGCAGCCTAATTAATATGCCACTGGGCTCAAATGCGGACATTGGCTTAACCTTACCTTATAATTATTACACTTTAAGTTTACTTTGCTTTCACTTTTGACTTAATTAATACCTTGCACAACCAGCAATAAGATGAAGATCATCAAACGGATGAAGGAAATACATGCCATCTTCAGCAACATGACGATCAACAGTATCTTGTAGAGCACTTGTCGGCATTCTTTCCACTTGAACACCAAAACTCTGTAAGTCAGCTTTGAATTATTGCAAATATTAAAAACCTGCAAGATTTTCCTTACTTAAAGATATTGAAAAAAAATCAAACATGAAAATCTTCCAATGCATGCTCCCTCCTCACCCTCCTCCCCCCATCACATTTTCTCCTCCCATCCCTCTCCCTGTGAAAGGTGTTGTGGCCTAATGTGTCAGTGCATTGGAGTACTACTGATCTGATTCAAAGCAGCAGGTTCCTGTCTCGACATTGTTGCCGTACATTGTGTTCTTGGCTAGCACTGCTCTCACAGTCAGTTTATAATTATTATAAGAGTCTCTGCCCAGGAGTATGAAACGAGCACTGCTAAATTGTAAGCTAGGTAAGTGACAAAAACCAGGGAATAACTTGCAAATGGACTAGAATCCCTCAAAAATACAAAGGACTAGTCACTTCAACTTCAGAAACCATAATTTTACACTGACAACCTTGGTTTCTCCCATTACCTCCCTCCCCCCACTCCTCTCCAGACTTATTGAAGAGTAGGTGTGGAAGTGTCCACATTTACCCTTGTCTACCCACCTCAATTAGTTTTGCTCTACTGATAGGTGCACTCTCAGGCATGCACAAGGTTGCCGGAAGGTTTTGTTTCTTCGTAGCAAACGCGAATGCCTTTCCATAGTTCCCAGCAGACATGGACACAAGGTCTTTCTTGCTGTTAATAACCTCTGAAGGGATATTGGCAAACTGGTTGACAAGACCACGCACTTTAAATGATCCTGCCATGTTAAAAATAAAAGGAACTAATAAGCAAAAAGCAGGGAGAGAGGGGTTTTGGTAGTGAAAGTGAATGGGAGCTTCTGTCTTCCTCCCTGGACCTTGCTACTCAATACCCCAAGGAGTATTACACCATATAGTGGACTATACCAGAGGTCCCACCCAAAAGGGGTACCTTCTTCAGGCTGTAGGTATTTTACAGGTAGGGATTTCACCCCAGGGGGGGTACTTGAAGTATACATGACGGGGAGGTCCAACGGAGCTTCCTATAGCAAACCCAAAAAATACAATAGCCTGAAATTTTAGACCCAAAAAAATACCAGGCATCAAAATTTCCAACCCAAAAAAATACCAGACTTAAATACCTCATTAATGATTTATTCAATTAAGCAGAACTTTCTAATGCATGATTTTGCATCAATAAGCTTATGAAATTAGTATTTCTGTTAATGTCTCTTCATCTTCCCTTTTACTCCACATTTACAGAAAATGAAAACCCGAAAAGAAAAGTTCGCTTGGAGATAAGACCCAAAAAAATACGCGTATTTTTTTAAGACCTAAAAATATACGTGACAGATCTCTTGACCCAAAAAAATACCGAGCGTGTAAATTTTCAACCCAAAAAAATACGTCGGACCTCCCCGTCATGTATACTTTGAGTACCCCCCCTGGGGATTTCACAAGATGATGTATACAGAAGGGTAGGGAAAACTGTCATTTAGCCATACCCCCCCCCCTCCACCCCCTGGTACCAAAGTAAGGTTAATAATAATTCTCTAAAGCAAAATAACCAACATGTTATGTACATATTAATGCTAAGCCACAGGGGAGGCACCCACTGAAAAGAAAATTTCAGCTCAGTTCAAATGTCTCTCCAATGCCTGGCATACCCCCCACACCCCTTCACCACGGTCAAACGTCTGAGGCTGTTTTTTTTTTTTTCTTATTTCAAGAGAAGTCATTCATCTTAACTTGGAAGCATCAGTAAGGACATGTAACATAGCTGCTGAGTGCAAACATATTTTTAGTTTTCTAAAATGAGATTCTTTACTTTCAAAATGCTCCCCACCCGAACAAAACTGCTTTGACAATGGCGCCAACAGTCCGCATTTCGCCATTTTCAAACACTTAGAACTTTTTGAGTAAAGTTGCATAGGTCGGGGTGGGGGGGTAGGAGGGTGGGAGCCCAGAAGAATGGGGGGAGGGGTACAAGGGGCAGGAGAAGACCACCCAGGAAGTGGGATTCCCAAGGTAACAACCAGGAGAAATTGAGAACAATTTCACAACATTTCGTAAAACTTTGCAACAGAAATGGGACAAAGAGGCAGGAGCCACTATGGAAAGGGACAGGAACCACTAAACACTTAAAACTGACATTTAAAAGAAAAGTATTGCAATCACTTAAAACAACTAATGCTTGAACTTTATAAACCTAATATAAACCAAATATCCCTGCCGGAAACAATCAAAGTTTACCTGTGTTTTGCATGCTTTCTAGTTTTAAATGCAGCTTGCACCGGTCTTCAAAGCCAAATATGCTTTCTGCATTTTGGAGTAGAGGTGTTCTGTTAACCATAGGGCTTTCTCTGATTACTTCAACCGCTTGCTCTACATCTTTTTGCGAAATTAGCTCGCCCATGACTTGCTTTTTGTTCCTTGACCAGTTGGTGGCGATGGCGGCTGGTATGTGCACGAAAGAGGATTGGGCCGAGTAGAAACATGAAGGGAGGGGAGGGATCGGGGAGGGGTATGCTTAGCTCCTACAAACTAGGCTAGGGAGCAGTGTTGCGGTTTATAAGCAAAGATGGGCAGCAATTGGAAGCTTTAAAAAAATTCTTTTTTTTTTCACGCTACACATCATTGCAGATCAGGCGTTCTTTCTGTGATTTTTTTTAGCGGCGTGAGAAAGGAACGCCGCTCAAAAAAAGAAAAAAAAAACCCGACTGATCACAGGTTTACTATTAGAATTTAAAATATTTCCATTTCACAGGTGGGAAATTGCCGGGAAAACAGCAAGTATGTCAAGTTTCAGGCACGTGACACCTTAAAATCCTGTTCTTATTGGTCGAGCTAGAATAGGGGATTCCCCGTATTCCAATAAAGATTCCAACATTCCTGCAGCATAAGCAAGTATACTGCATGTTCGTTTACGCTTTTCATTCTTATAGCTGACATTCGTATAACATGGCAAATGCAGGCTTGGAGATGCACACGCCCCTTGTGTGCAATGCCTGTAGTTTTCCAGAGCTGACAATTTATGGCCCAGAAATAACCTGGCAGATGGATTGCCTTGACTGTTCGATTTCCGTCAAAATCGTAAGTAGTGATCATGTTATTCATGATGGAAAATTTCTTAATTAAGTCAACTCGGTATACATCTAGTAATGATTCGGTAAGTTACAGCATAGTCCACTAACTACGGTTTCAGCTTGATCAGGTGAATTGTTGACCTGGTGGGTGTTCATGTTTGTTTAATTTGGTGCTTAAAAAATCGCGCGGAATATCGCTTGATTGATGACATTGATGCTATCAGGCGATATTTTTAAAAAGCAACTTTCACCGGGAGAGGCAAGTTTACTCGCTTCAGTTCTAGAACTGGTAAGAGTAGTAAGTCTGCTCGCACGCCTTGGCTTTCAAGAAGGCACACGCCGTACGTGAAAACACCAAAAACAGGTCGTACTTCGCGAAGCCAGCCAGAAACTGTAGTAGAAGTCAGAGAAAACATTCCATCACACAAGGCCACGAGCGAGATCGATAGAAGTGTATCAACTCCAACGGCTTCCGAAAGATCAACAAGTAGAGTTTCAATATCTGGAAGGAATAACGAAAAAGCTAAGGATCCCGTTCAAGAAATCGTCGGTAAAACACTTCGAGTGTACCAAACTTCACCTCTTTACAACTTTGATCCAACTGCTCTGAAAACTTACGGAGAACAACTGTCCGCGCATCTACAATTAGACACAGAAAAACAACTTTTAATTGAAGAAAACGGTGACTTCAAAGATGGAAAATTCAAGTCAAATGTTTCAGTTTTTAAAGATATTTCAGCTGAAGGTTCGAAATTTTCAGCTGTTAAAATAATCGTACACAGTTTTGACACCTCAAAAGCTGTCCAAACAAAATCGACCTCACCGATTTTGACAACAGTACTTTGCTCTGTGGGAAACGAGGAAGACGACGACACAAGACTTCAAGACCAGTTTACTTGTCTACCTATCTGTCTAATAAATGGGCCTGTTAGTCTTGCTAGAAGTTTGATAAGTTGGTTCGAGAGCAGGTTCGACTGTAGAATTACACCAATGACTTTTTCATCCGTTGATCTTGGCTGGTATTTCTCTCTCTGGGCAGGAATGACTTCCCCTGGAAAATCTACACCGATTGAACTTTGCTATGATGCGTCTTCAGTAAACGGCCTCAGCAGAATTCTCTTCAGCATCGATGGCCAGGACGCAAAAGACCTTTGGGAGAGTGTTCACAGTAACAACTCGCTTATTTTTACAGAACAGGAATCAACAAGTTTTCTCAACGCTTTGCAGTCACATTTTTATCATCATTTTAGAATCAATTTGGATGGCTTGCCTTTAACAAGGGTGAGAACAGCTATTGCTTACATGGCTTCCGAGGGGAAGCTCAAGATTGTGCATCCTCACTACACTGACCACATTTTGGAACAACTAACAAGAGCTGCTCTGACAAAGGAGTTTTATGGAAGATTGTGATTTTAACAGGAAACGAATATAAGTTTTTAAATACTTTTTAGGTCACTTAGATCCCAAATAACTCTCTTATGTACCAATCAAATCAAAACTTCAACACCCTGGGCAATTACATCCACAAATATTGAATCCTCTCCCCCCCTTCCCCCATCCCCCGGCACATTGATGAGCCAAATGCCCAGGGATGTTCAAGTTTCAATTTGATCTGTACATAACCACTTAGTCATGTCATGTCACCTTTTGTTACAGGGGAAAGGTTGCTTGACAAGTTATTTAGCCACTCTATGGCAGTCACTTCCTGGAGCACCAACAAAATTGGCACTTCCAGAACCCATAGTTATGCAGACTACTGTAACGAAAACATGTCACAACGTTTTATTGTATCATTATTGTATTTTTATTTCTCTTTTATTAAATTTTAAATTTTGGGGGATTGTAAAAGAGTAAAACACACAGTAATTTTATACTTATGACCTTGTTTATTATCTTTCACTAGTGTACATTTTAGAAAAGAACATTTTAGTTTTCTTATTAAACAGTTATTATAGTAAATGGTTTTAACCCTGGAATATCTGAAGTTTATATCGTGTCATTTTCCAGGTGAGAGTAGTTCCGAAAAGAATAACTGTTGGTGGGGCAACTTTCATACCGGCACAAGTTCACCCAAAAATTCATTCTGGTGTTATGTAAACGCGGTATGACTCAGCTGATGACTGTTCGTTTTATATTCCTTATTACGACAGTATAAAACTCACCTCAGTAAAAACGTTTTATGTATACATTGTATGACTTGTTCATCTCGCACCGGGATGAAAGTCACGCAGGTATCATGTAAACATCCCCTAACATTTTGACAACCTGAACTGATGAAGTGTTCAGAGTTAAGTTGCACTGTGAAACATTAACTCACTCGACTCTGCACACATAATAATTGAAACATCAGTCACCGACAACCGTTCGTATCTTCACTACTCATGCCTGGACTATCACACTATGCAAACTAACAGTTATTGTAAATAAAACATACATAATAGCTTGCAAATGCAGAAGTACTTCTGGCTGTCGCTTGCCTCTGCCGAAAAATAAGCAACAGCCAGAAATATGTCTGCATTTGCAGGCTGAGATATAAACTTGTATAATTTGAAGTGATAAAATAAAACTGCATGTGTTGATGTGGTGAATATGCAGGTGCACAGGAAGAAATCACATTTGCATTGCACTGATGAACGGATTCACATCCTTTTCTTGGCTGTTGTTTGTGTTTATTAAACTGCAAAAATAGTTAATAGCTTGACTACCATTAAAACAGGCAAAAGGGAGAAGTACTCCATGTATGTATAAGAAACTTGAGAGAGTGTTTCTTTTCATTTCCAAATGCTGAGAAGACAGGAGTGTAAATAACAGACTGAAAGCAAGAAAACAACAAGTGCCTGTGGACTTCACTCTTCTTGATCTTTCTGGCTGTAAGATCATGTCTGGACAAAATTTTAGCTACATTACTGGAAAAAAGTTGAAAATAATTTATTATGCTACACAGCAAAGTATTTTTCTCAAAAAAGAAAATTCAAGGTGATTGAAAATATTATGAAACACTAATTACCAGTACTCCTTTGTTTCTAATAAAACAAAATTGTGCTTTGTTTCATATTATGTACAGTGTTTGTGTAGAAATTAAAAATCAACTCTATCTGTTAACTAATCAGATTACACAGTTCCTCCAATGTAATATTTCCTCCTGTTACCATGACAACAACATTGCTTCCTGGCAATATATCAGGAATTTTGTTTGCCTGCAGAGCAGCAAATGCGGCAGCACCAGAAGGTTCAACAACAAGTCCAGCATGGAAAAATGTCTTCACTGCCCTGTGTGTCAAAAAAAAAAAATCAAATACATTGACAAGTACTGGTTATGTAAAAAGATCTTTAGAGTGATGAAATGGAGTAGTTGGGTCCTGGAAGCTTGAACTGCAAAATGTTTAGCAGATCATGGAAAATATAAATTCTCAAACTCATTAACAACTCATCTGCTTAACACAAAGGAAATCAGAACTGTGACGGTGGTTTGAAATCTGTTCTTAATTAGTATAGATTTTTAAGATTTTATTTCTCTGTTTTCTCCGTAGTTTTAGTTTCGATTGAGAAGATATATCAAACACTCGTGAGAGTGTTTCATCATATGTCCAAACACCTTGAAGTTCGTCAAAAATACTCTGCTATGCGACGTATTTTCAACTCTCTTCTCGATGTTTGGAAATGTGATAAAACACTCTCCCTCCTGTTTGATATATTACTTCAAGAACACTGACAACCAACAGTCTGGAATTGTTTGGCAGCCTTGTGCAAGTTTTATGCTACTTTTTACACTTGAGGGCCTGATAAATTCAGTGTTCTTGAAGAAGAGTAGAAAAACTCTGAACCAGTATTAAAAATAAAATTCTTACCTCTTTATTTCATCATCTGTTACTAAAATAATGTCTTCCACAAACTCTTGCACATGGCGAAAAGTGTTCTTCCCTGAATATTTGATAATAATAAAATATCAGTGTGAAGAATGGTGGACTATAACCGCACTGGACTCAAGCCTGCATGGCTGCGGCCATTGTGTTGTGTTCTTGGGCAACACACTTCACGTCACAGACACTTCACCTCACAGTGCCTCTCCAGTTGTATAAATGGATGTCTGCAAAATATCAGGGCAATCTAAGGGACAAATTCGATGGTACAATTTTGCCTACCATCATCACATGCAACACGCTTACACCGTGACAACAACATGAATGACGTCATGTAAATCAGCCTAACACATCCTTACAACAAACACACACACATGTTAAATGGTCCTAAGTCATGTTGTAGGCCTGCCGTAAGCTTGTCATAGTAGTTGTATCAACTACTTGGGTCCTTCTTATTTAGCTGTTAAGCTGTGATTTACATTTTATTATGCAAAGAAACACTCCACCAAAACAAAAGTTATTAAAATTTAACAAAACCAGGACTCATCTCATGATCACCTGCATAAGGCGGGGCCAGTCCTGCAGCAATAGTATTTGTTGACTTCACACTGACGGCATGACCTTGCTGTTTGCTCAGGTACATTGTAGGAGCTGTAAGAAGGTTAAGAAGGCCTTTTCACCTCACTTCATGCACAGTTACAATAATAATAATAATAATAATAATAATAATAATAATAATAATATTTAAACAGGGGGCGATCTCACATAAAGTGGTTTTCAGAACGGCCCTGTGGAGAATATCACAACTAAAGAAATAGAAACGTTAATTGTACAAGACAATGCTTCTTAGACTTAAAAAATACAATATAAATAAATTAAAATATAACACAATTAAGGCATACGTTCCAATTTCTTTTTAAAAAGTAAAAGAGATTCAGTTTCCCGTATTTCAGTACTTAGAAGGTTAAAGTCGAAAGCTGCTTGATACGTAATTTTTCACTTTGCCCAGTTTGTTTTGGGAGCAGGAAGGTGCAGATTCTTGCGCTGGCGGGTATTATAACGATAAATTTAGACAATAATAATAAATTTAGACAATAATAAATAATAATGAGAAAGATATAAATTCCATTGTTATCAGTGTTTGACAAAAAAAAATCAGAGTCCTCAAATAGGAGTCAAAACCCATATTGATAACGTTCATTTAATTTGACTGGTGTTCTAGCCATTGAGCTGCAGACACATGATGCTCTTGGCCATTTACTAGGTTTAATATTATCATTATCAGCAAAGAAAACAGTATACTGAAAGGCTGAAAACACAATACATACCGCCCTCTGGCTCTACACCAAATATTCTTGTTGATTTATTCCCTTTGAGTTTAATGGCTGCCGCTACTCCAGAGAGCAGACCACCACCTCCGCAACACACGACCACCACATCAGGCTCTGGAATTTCTTCTAATATCTCAAGACCAGCACTAAAGGTTTTTATCAACAACAAAAAAAGATCAACTTAGCAGTTTAGAACTCTCACTGATTACCATAAATGTGCCTCTTCGTATCAGTTACGGCATCATCTAGCTAGTAGCTGATGTTTACTCCTTAAATTGTTCTGTTCAGTGTTTCAAATTACTGCCAGCTTCAGCTTCTTTGCAGGGCCATTAAGCTAGCAAGAGGCAAGCTTAAGACAAGGCTCTTGCCTCATCTAGCCTTAAACCCAAAATTAAAACAAAATACAGTTAGTTGGAAAATAATCCCCAGTTGACTGTTGGCAACATATAAGAACCAGGCTTTACAGAAACATGAATAAGCTCCTGCAGCCTAATTAATGTGCCACTAGGCTCAAATGCGGACATTGTCTTAATCTCACCTATAATTATTACACTTTAAGTTTACTTTGCTTTCACTTTTGACTTAATTAATACCTTGCATAACCAGCAATGAGATGAAGATCATCAAACGGATGAAGGAAATACATGCCATCTTCAGCAACATGACGATCAACAGTATCTTGTAGAGCACTAGTCGGCATTCTTTCCACTTGAACACCAAAACTCTGTAAGTCAGCTTTGAATTATTGGATATATTAAAAACCTGCAAGATTTTCCTTACTTAAAGATAATGAAAAAAAATCAAACATGAAAATCTTCCAATGCATGCTCCCTCCTCCCCCCCTCCCCCCATCACATTTTCTCCTCCCATCCCTCTCCCTGTGAAAGATGTTGTGGCCTAATGTGTCCCTGCATTGGAGTACTATTGATTCAAAGCAGCAGGTTCCTGTCTCGACATTTTTGCCGTACATTGTGTTCTTGGCTAGTACTGCTCTCACAGTCAGTTTCTAAGAGCTCTCTGCCCAAGAGACAGTATAAATGAGCACTGCTAAAATGTAAGCTAGGTAAGTGACAAAAACCAGGGAATAACTACTTGCAAATGGACTAGCATTCCTCAAAAATACTCCTAGTCACTTCAACTTCAGAAACCGTAATTTTACACCTGACAACCTTGGTTTCTCCAATTCCCCCCCCCCCCCCCCCCTCCTCTCCAGACTTATTGAAGAGTAGGTGTGAAAGTGTCCACATTTACCCTTGTCTACGCACCTCAATTAGTTTTGCTCTACTGATAGGTGCACTCTCAGGCATGCACAAGGTTGCCGGAAGGTTTTGTTTCTTCGTAGCAAATGCGAATGCTTTTCCATAGTTCCCAGCAGACATGGACACAAGGTCTTTCTTGCTGTTAATAACCTCTGAAGGGATATTGGCAAACTGGTTGACAATACCACGCACTTTAAATGATCCTGCCATGTTAAAAATAAAATTAATGAACTTATAAAATACTTTTTTCAAATATTTGCTGAGAATCTCAATGATTGCCTCATTAAAAACAACGGTAGCAACTTTTAGCTAAAACTGAACATTGCCAAAACAACTCTGATTCGCAAAAAAACAAATTGAGCTTTTTGCTGGTTTCATTGTTCTGACAAAGAAAAGGTTTCTTTTGTCTTTTGTTTACCAAGGTTTTTGCATACGTTATATCTCAAAAACAAAGTAAAAACCAGTGAAAATAAATACAGGACAATGTTTAACACACATAAACAAACCGGCATGTGAAATTTGGAGTTGTTTTGGCACTGTTCAATTCTAGCTAAAAATTGCTACTGCCCTTGTCAATAAGGCAGGAGCCCATTGATACCGAAGGGTTATCCCAGATAAATATTTGATTATAATTGTTTATTATTATATGGCTACAATAGTACGCGCACTCTGATTGGCTGATGAGCAGGCAAGATTTTCTTGTAATGACCGGGCATTATGAAAATTTTTCTTGCCTTAGCTTTTTATAACTTTTTAAGGGTCAAACACTTGTAAACACAGGTCAGTTTGTTTTGTGAAAATTAAAGAGGTTATATTTGCCCTAGATCTTGGCGTAATGAAGACAAAAATTGTTTCATTGTCAAAGAAACCGTTTCTTCTAGTTTGGATTGCATGACCTCGAATGACCTCTTGCGTGCGCAAGCGGATATTGAAAAATGTTTCCCTTTTTTCAGCGCTAACAAAGCCATATAATAAATAACTTATTCTCGTCAGTTCGATCATTACAGGGAAATCTCAGACCGAGGCCTTGATGTGTTGACCTCGCTATCGCTCAGTCAATACATCAAGGCCTCGGTCTGAGATTTCCCTGTAATGACCTCACTCTCGGTTAATAAGTAGTATTTATCCTCTATATTATTTATACCCCTATGCAGGAGAATGAGCATTCCCACCCTACCCCTCTTATGTAGGAGTTCCCCACACCGCCCACCCCACCCTCAACCCGCACCCATCAGGTACAAATTTCCTGGAGCAAGGTGGCATGACCAACATCTTAATTCTCCAAATAAACAGTTGTCAAAGATGATAAACACCTTGATTTATAACCAGATACTGACATTAACAGAAAATATTGCAATCACTTAGGAGAAGTACTGTAAGAAAGATAGTTGTTATAGTTTTTATATCCCGACCGACGTTTTATAAGCTTTTAATTAGCTTACCTGTGTTTTGCATGCTCTCTAGTTTTAAATGCAGTTTGCATCGGTCTTCAAAGCCAAATATGCTTTCTGCATTTTGGAGTAGAGGTGTTCTGATAGCCATAGGACTTTCTCTGATTATTTCAACCGCTTGCTCTACATCTTTTTGCGAAATTAGCTCGCCCATGATTCGCTTTTTGTTGAGTTGGCGGTACGTGCGCGAAAGAGGAGTGGGCCGAGTAAAAACATGAGGGGAGGGGAGGGATAGGCTTCTGCAAGCTCGGCCAAGTGGGCCAAAAAATGTGATGTGCGATCTCTCCTATTTACGACGATTATTCAACTCCAAAGTATTTTTTTTTTAATTTCGTTTTGAACTTACAATGTACTTACAAATATGAATGAATAATTCTGTATACTAAACTGGATATCGTTCACTGTATTAGTTTATTCTACTACTAGGAGAAGGCAAAAAAGAAGCGAGAGAGAAAGTAAGATAACAAGTAAAATGAGTTTCTAAGGAAAAAAAGTCAAACAAAAATAATAAAAAAGACGAGCAAATAGTGGCACAACCTCTGGGGCGAATATTTGAGGGGAGATCATGCGCAAAGTGTTGTCCATTTTGATCTGAATTTCATCAACTCCAAAGTATCATGTTCTCGACTCGACTCGATAGCCCACAAGATTTGCTTTTTTTTTTCGCGTTCAGTACAACTACTTATGCACGATACTGAGAGCATAGAATACAAAAAGGGTGGAGCCAAACAGGTTAACACCTCAGTTATAATAAGTAAATGTACATCATTTCATAGTTGCTTCCAAAAATTGTTCACATCTTCAGAGGGAGAGGAAATAACAATTTATAAACATAATTTTCTTGGTGACTTTTATCTTAAAATGTACCCTTTCACCGTCCGCCATGTAGAGTATAAATTCTTTCATTCACACACATACGGGTTCACACCGTATGTCCAATGTTGTGCAATAGGAAGCTTTATTTTTATATATTTATTATGATTTTTTTTTCACGCTCTACAACATTGTTAAGTGGGAACCGGGGGTCACTTAATATTTTCATTTGAATTGTTTCGAGTGGGAAAAATTTAAACAGCAAGGGTGCTTAATCATCGATTTTAGGCGCGTGATTGAGGCGCGTGACCTCTCATTGGTCAAGGTACCGTAGGGGATTCCCCGTATATTCCAATAACTAGATAGCTGTCGCAAGCAGATTCCAGCATTGCCGCCGCATAGCTGCAGCTCGTTTGTTTTTTGTTTTTGTCTCATTCTCATAGGTACCATGTTTCGCAGTTAGCTGTCCTTATCTTGAGCATGACAAATGTAGGCTCGGGCAAAAGCACGCCCCGTGTGTGCAATGCCTGCAGCTTTCCAGAGCTGACAATTTATGGCCCAGAAATAACCCGGGAGATGGAATGCCTCGACTGCTCGATTTCCGTGAAGATGGTAAGTTTTAATCATGATTAAGTCAATTCGGTGTATATTTAGTAAGGTTCAGCTGCTAGATTCGTGTACCGTTGACCTTGTTGGTCTCCATGTTCGTTTAAATTTGATTCGCGCGGGAATATCGCGTGATATGATTCAGGCAATATTCCGTGCGATTCATTGTTTAGCCTTTGGACTTTGGACGAATCTAGGTATTCCGCAGGTTTCCTGTTATTTTATACGGATGGCAGATGAAAATGAGCATCGTGACAATTTGTTAAACTATTTTACAAATTGTCACGATGCTCATTTTCTTAAAAATAATTAACAATTAGATTATGATCTAGGAACTTTTATGAGGTGATAGACGCGCGTACACGCCGCGATTTGTCGGCCACGACAAATCGGGAAGCGAATCGGCGCATATGAGGGCGACCCGATTGCGCGCGTGACTGTAATCGGCATTAATTAGGTATTTTATTTTTCACACAGTTTGTATTTAACATAAATGAAGGGTAATCACCTCCCTCCTGTTTTTCGTTTAGGATGCTGACAGAGTTCCGTCATACTACTATTGGATAGTGAATCACATACAAGAGAGGGGCAGTGCTGTACTTAATATGTTGGAAGCTGGAGACTGGATAACATCAATCAATGGTGCAAGCACTTGTGACAAAGACGAAACCTTTCTTCACAGAGTGAAATTTGCACGCCAAGAAGATATTCTGATTCTTGTTATAAGAAAGCCTATACCACACCAAGAATTTAATCTCTGGGATCCAAACCAGGTGACGATCAACTTCAAACACATTCTCAAGGAGCTGCCTTTTATTCTTGACACCTTTTACCCAGTAAGTATTTTGTTACAATTTTAAAATCAGGTTGTAGATTTTAGGGGCCCTCCTCATTCACTCAGTGCATTTGATATCTTCCTTGGATTTTTTTTTTCTTTTTTTTTTTTTTTTTGGGGGGGGGGGGGGGCATTCAGCCCAAAAAAATGTGTGGGCTGTACAAAAGGTTGTTTTTAACTTGATTGTTGCTTTGTTTTGTTTTCTTGTACTCAAACAAACATTCATGGTGACCGATCTGTTCTTCTCCACATTTAAAATCGCCTTCTTTCTCATTTTGATACCATGGATGTATAATTTAAATTTATGTCAGAAAAATAATCACTGCAGGATACATGAACTTACCCAGTAAAAATATGTGGAGAAGTGGTCTCAAGTCTACGGTGGCCCACAACTGTCACGGCAAAATCAATTTCATCACGGCAAAATCATTTTGCTCACAGCAAAATCAATTTCATCACGGCAAAATCATTTTGCTCACGGCAAAATCAATTTCATCACGGCAAAATCAATTTCATCACGGCAAAATCAATTTCATCTCGGCAAAATCATTTCACTCACTGCAAAATCCATTTCACTCACGTTCGCAAGGTATTGTGGGAGTCAATCTTACATGGCAGAGGTCAGTCGTGGTTTGATAAAGGTAACAGGCCCACACGAATCCTACGTTCGTGAGATTTCTACATTGGCCGTATTGTGTTAAATTGACTTCGGTCTTAGCTTTCGACGTTTCAGCTTCTCACTTGTTTCTGAGGGGCACTATATGTTGTATCATTAGAGGCTCTTTAAGTTGACTAGAGCTGTAAGACTGTGGTCTAGCAAATGTCTAGAGGTTTCTATAGGTCTGCACACTTTCCTGTTTGTAAAGTTTGACACCTCTAGCTCTATAATTTGCCACACGTTTTGCTGATGCAACTTATTTTGGCTCATATCTATTTGCAAGATATGCTATAAGCTTTCATTCTCTGTTGTAAAGGTTATGCTTCTTGGATCAATTTGATCGAGTGTTTTATCTCATGAGCTCGATGTTTAGATTTTACCTCCATTGATCGTTGTGTTACATTCGCCACGATTCAAATGAAGATCTGAAATCTCACATGCGCAAGTCTGTTAACTGTCTTGCGTGTAGTATACCGTAAAATTCCGGCTATAAGCCCTGGGCTTATACAACTTTGTAAGGGGTTTTGAGTGGGCTAAAAACGGATGGGGCTTATATCCGGGGGGGGGGGGGGGGTGGGGGGGGGGGCTTATAAGCAGAATAAAAAATGAAACGAGCCACGACAGTGTTGATCGTAATATGCTTTTAACGAAAAAAGACCATGGTTTCGATCCTCCTTATGGATCTCATCAGTTGCCGGTATTCTGTTCTCTGTACTTTTGTTGCCAGCACAGCTCGTACATGTGTGAGAATGTAAGACATTTTGCAGCTTGGCACAAACTTCTGTTCTAGTTCAATGTTAAAAAATTGTTTAAAAATTGAGCAAAATGATTTTGCCGTGATGAAATTGATTTTGCCGTGAGCAAAATAATTTTGTCGTGATGAAATTGATTTTGCCGTGAGCAAAATGATTTTGCCTTGATGAAATTGATTTTGCCCTGAGCAAAATGATTTTGCCGTCAGTGAAATTGATTTTGCTGTGACAGTTGTGGGCCACCACCGTACAAGTCAAATACTCGGAAAAAGGATTTTCCGAGTTCCCCCAACGGGAGTCGAACTCATGACCTTACAGAATACCATGGGTTCGACTCCCGTTGGGGGAACTCGGAAAATCCTTTTTCCGAGTATTTGACTTGAGACCACTTCTCCACGTATTTTCACTTTATCCAAGTCACAATTCCACTTATTATCAACTTACCCAGTATTTGAATCATAAGACCCGAGAACAGTCGACGAACCATAAAAAAACCCTTTGATGTTGCAGGTGTGTTTATATGTATATACATTTTGCAACATTAGATAATTACAGTAAAATTAACGGGGAATTAAGCCTGCAAGCAGGCTCTCTTTGGGGGCAAGATGCAAGATGCAAGTGCTCGCAGGCTCACTTTGCTCGCCCACACAGCGGCTTGCTACTCACAGCTGCTCGCGCGCTTCTACCAAACTAGCAGCCTCCAAAGAGAGCCTGCTCACAGGCTAAACAGAGAAAGTCTAATTTTAGAAACCTTCCACATCAAAATGGCATCACTGTTGACTATTCTGTACCTGCAAAATGAAGGCTAATATGTAACAGCTAAAGTACTTTAAAAAATCTACTGTTCAGGCTTCCATACCAATTACAAACTACTAGTTTCTGGTAGATTAACAATAGTATGTTCTATCCTTAAGGATTTAAGTGACAACAGCAAAACGTATCCACTAGTTGACAAGATCTTGCAAGAAAAGATAGACCTGAAGGGACTTAAACGAGGAGACAAAGTAATTGCCATCAATGAGCATGCCGCACTTCAAGACAAGACATTCAAAGAACTGCAACAAATTATTCACCGGCTTAATCTTCAACGGGGGATCAAGTTAACCATTGAAAGAAGACAATGGAGGCAGTATGGTATGTCCCACATATGAGGTGTTTATATTACATGTCTGCTAACTAAGACTGCTACCCAGCAAAACGTTGTAATATGTTGTTCAAGGAAACATGTCATACCCCTCCGATAGAAAGATTTTGGTTTGACCCCCCCCCCCCCCCCCCCCCCCACCCTCTGGATATTCCAGTTTCGATTCATACTTTTCTTTTAAAAAATTAGCTTTTGAGACCCCCCTCCCAATCATCCCGGCCCCTTGACATGACTTAGAATTTCAAATGGCTCTCTTGGGGTGGAAATAAGTATTAATATTAATCAATAATTAATGTTTTCTACCCTGAGGTCCAGACCCTTCTATATACTATTTTTGACTGAAAAATATAACCCCCTTGCTACTTTGATGGAAAATGGTACTCCTTCAACATAGTTACATATCTTTGGAAGAGAAAAATATGCCATTGTGGTGTGTCTGTTCGAGGCATTTTGAAAGGCCCTTTTAGACAGTTTTCCCTACTCTTTTGTATAACTAACTCATGACACACTTATTATTTACCTTCAACCTGAAAAAGGTACCCCTTTTGGGTGGAGCCTCCCCATATAGGGAGTTTCCCCCTCGCTCCTCCTGGGGATTGACAGAAAATAATTTGGAACCTTTGGACACTGTGTCACTCCTATATTCAAATTGAAAACAACAAGTCATATCTATTTTAATTTCTGTTTTCAAGGATATCTTACCAAATATGCCATAGATTCACCTGAATATCTAGGATGGAGACGGCTTCAAGCTGAGTTGAAGAAGAGTAATCCAAAGATGAATTATGGCTTTAAGTTCAGATTTGCTCAGGTAAACTGTCCAATTAATCTTGCAAGCTAACTTACATTACCAGGACAACTCAAGAATTCAACTGCCCATTCTTTTATAACCCCTAAACAAAATAACCCCATAATTATTGCTAATTCCACCTGATCTTGCACTTCTTTTTGGGCCTGCATGTTCATGTATAAGACATTTATTTTTAAATAAATTTTAACAATCATTATCATCATTGTCACCCTTATGATTATTGTTAAATCAGTTCTCTTGGCCAGAGTCAAATGCCTTTAGCCATTCACTGGCCTTTATCTATCTATTAACATACTCAACATCTTTGTACAGAATCAACTTGAACAACCCTGCCCGATTGTGACACAAATTGCTGCTGGCAAGACACCTGCTGCGATGTGTCCATACCTCAACCCTGGATGCAAGATAACAGCAATTAATGGACAGGCAGTAAAAGGCCTCACTTTCCAACAGGTCAAAACCAGACTTCAGAGAGCTAAAACCTCAGTAGTGTTAGCAACAGAGGAACCCCTAAGTTTGCTACATGAAGAAAACGTCAGTAATAGGGACAGCTGCTACACCTGGCCAGTGGAGGCAGAAAATGGATATCTGCGTAAATCCCTAAGTGAAGCACAGATTCGTTATGTCAACAGTTTCCAAGCAGATGAGTTGCAAACCATTGATTTAACACGTCAACATCAAGAACAAGGCAGAAGCCCTAATGACAATGACACCAAACCCAAGCCTGTGTCTGTGCATGGGCCCTCCTCTTCACCATCTTATCAAGACATGGGATGCATTAATGAAGCAAGCAGTAACCCCGGTTCCGGTAGCAAAGAGGAATCAAGCACTCCACTGCCTATACACCCAGAGTTACATGAAATACCAACAGCAACATGTCAACAGGAAGAACAAGGCACAAGCCCTAATGCCAATGATGCTAAACGCGCACCCATGTCTGTATATACATGGCCCCCAATTGTACCTTCACCACCGGTTCAAGACAAAGGATCAATGGATGGAGCAAGCCGTAACCCAGGTTGCCATGGCATACAGGAATCAGGCCCTTCACAGCTTCTACCCCTCAAGTCACATGAACAACCAACAGACCAAGACATGCCTCTTTGCCAGAACTGTTTGTCAATTACTACATGTGACAAACGAGAACAAACTATCGAGCATATTCCAGGCAAAATCTACCATTGGATTTGCTTAAAACTGGATGTCATAACCCCTTTCTTCAATGACTATCGTATCTTGGGTGAGAAGCTTGGATTTGTCAGGCCTGACATTGCTTTGCTCTGCAATAGTAATCAACCTACCAACCATCTCTTAAATGAATGGGTCGCACGGAAGGGTAAAGGAGCCACAGTTGGAGTGTTAATGGATGTCTTTGATAAAACAGAGCGGCATGACTTGCTGGACTTATTAAAAACCTGGACAGAAAACTGCAAAAAATGCTTTGAGTACCAACAAGAAAATGTAAAAGAGACTTACATATAAAAGTCAAAAATTCTAAGCAAATACTGACCCTGCTTTAGAAGCAATTTTTAGAGGCAATTATTTTTGTACAGTATATATCACATTTTGCATTAAACAACTTTGCATTTTTATGAGATTCAGCACTAACAGTGTTTATTACCATAAAAAACAGCAATGTTAATCATTTATATTTTTTATTTCCTTTTTCTAAAAAAGAATTAATCTGTTCAAATGCCATTACCCCCTAGGCTCTTACTGTTTCTATACACCTAAATGAAGAAACGTTGACCCTGACAAAAGTATAAACCAGAAGTGATATGATCCAATGGGATTCTGGGTAGATAGCATTGGACAAAACTTATTAATATTCCATTTATTGATAATCAGGATATTTTCTTTCATTAAAAGCCTTAATTCAGAGCATGTTTTATGCAACCTGATGTAATGTTTATTCTGTCACAGACAAGGATTATTTTTTCCGATTTTCCAGCAAACATTTAGGTTGCGTTGTTCACAGTTCAGGGCTGCAAATAATTTCTTTCACTTGAAAGGGCATATGTCTTCCTAAGACACCATCTTGGTGGGACAAAACAAAATTGTGGTCATTGCCGTAAAATGATTTATGATCAAAAAATTGTCCGAACATCCAATGTCCGGCCACAGACATCAGACATTAGCAAATTTTGGTCTGCCAATATCCGATGACAGATTGTTATTTGCACCTCTGCAGTTAAGCTTTTTATGGGTCAATGCTTTTTCAATCAGGTGTACACAGGTTTTTACTATAAAAACACTGTCCTGAATGAGAACAATATAATTAACACCTTGTTTTGTAGAATATAATTGTTTCTACATTCTCTGTGCAGTGAGCCTATAAAACAATCACTATATGGACAAACTGTAATTAAAATTAGATTAAAATAGGCAATTATTTAAGAATAAAAATTAGTGACAAAAAATACGCACAATGTTTCGATGCCACCATGACATCATTTTCAAAAAAAAATTCTGTTTTTCTTGTTTGAGTTGATTAATAACAATTTTAGGTTGATTATTTGAAACATAAAATCCAAAAAAGACCTGTGGAAAAAATATGGGAGGAATGTGCAATATGTACATTATTTTTTTATTGACGTTGAAAGAAGTTTAGAATACTTTCAAATTTTAAAGACTGTTATGCTGGGTTATCTCAGTGTTACACATTTAATTTTTTTGTTTTTCACAAAATATATTTTTTTAATACCAGCACACATACAAAAATGTACAATACAGCTACTTAAACTAATTACAAAACTAATTACAATACTAGAACTACTTACATTATGCTTATTACAAAACTTGAGCTACTTACTACAACACTTGAAACTACAATACATTATTTATTATAAATAGTCTGTATATTCATGTAGCCAATTATATATAATAGGAGAGATCAAGCCAATATTATCAGATGAGTTAGTAATTAAGTAGCAATTGTGTGACACCGCACATAATGCTACTGGTTAATGGTCAGAACAAACACTTATCATCACATTGATGTTCAGGACATGGTAACGCATTATAGCGTGTATTAGCAACAGTTTACTGTTTTCATGTAGTCATATAGTTAGTGTCAAAACATTCAACTAAGAAATGATCGTTTAAACATTCATGAGTGTTTCAAGTGATTAGACATGCAAAAATAATAAACAAAATATTTTGATATTATTGTTTTATGAATCAACTTATTTGATAATCACCAAAAAATTGAAAAAAAAATTTAAAAAAACACATTTGATTTAATTTGTTTATACATGTACTAAAACTGTTTGTTCAAGACATTTTAATTAGTAAGTGCTCTCCTTTCACCTTCACCTGTCCCCTGGCACCAAGTTGGCGCATATGGCCTCAAGTGCTCTCCTTCACATGGGCTTAAACGGGATCTCCCAAGGGAGTGGCTTCTTATTTAACTACGGAGTGTACACCAACTTACAACTACACCGTACCATAAGATTCAAAGCGAAAAGAAACCTAGCAGTAATATTGAGGTTTGTTAGCAACCATACCTTATATTAGAGTGAGAGGGAATCACCTTATCAAACTTAGATCAGGGCTAGGCAGTCCTTGTGGCCATGATGCATAAGATATCCCGTCTCCTTGTTGGGGAATAAATAGATGGCCTGGAAGAATGCAAACAGCAACCTGATTTTGCATCCCATCTGGAGACCATATGAGTCACCTACATTCTCTGAATTCTAGGTTTAGAGAAAAAAAACTTTTTTAATAGTTCATACTGATTAGCTTTAGTTAGAATTAACCATTTTCAAATTCATTTTCAAATAATTTAAATTTAGTGTAAGGTTAGGTAATGCTATAAATTAGCTCTCTGAAAAAATATCTCTAAAAATATCGTTATAATGCATGTATTATCTTGCAGTGTATATTTCTTTCCAATGTATGTATTGTTCTGTCAGTGTTTAAATGTCAAATTAAGTGAAAATATTTAAAAGTATATACCGGTATTAATTTTTACCTCCATTAACCCAGATGTCTAAATTATGGGTGCAAGCAAACAAGGGAAAACCTAAGAAAATACTGAGGGTGGGAGGGGAGGGGAGGAGAATCCTGCTATGGACTACTATCCCATCCTGGGGGAAATAGAAATACTCGACCTATAGACACTTATGCCAAAATAAACAACAATAAAATATGCCCTGTCCTGTGATTATTACCACTAAGCTCATTTTTTTGTAACCAGGCTTGGCATAACATCACAAAACAAAGCATTCCTGGCCATTGAGCTAGGATTGACGAATCACAGTTCCCACTCATCATCATCGTCATCATCATCACTGCTGTCAAACTCATCTGCACTACTTAATAAAGTGTCATGCAATACTCTTGCTCTGTTTTGCAACACTTGGTTGAGAAGAGATAGCAAGTTAGTAGCATCTACGCTTTCTTGTGGGCTACCCTTTTCATCCTCTGTCCACTGCAATTCATCTGGAGTGTGATTACATGCACTTTCACAGGTGGAGCTTTGAAATTGATCAGAAGAATTACTTTCAGGATAAGTAGCCAGTTTCTTCAGTTTTGCTTTGTTAAACTGTCTTATCTGGCTAAGAAATGATTCTCGTCCACTCCCTATAACTGGTGACTGGCTTGTAGAAGGGGTCAAACTGCCATTGCTAACAGCTAGATCCAATCCTGTTGGAGTTTCTCTGGTGGTGTCATTGATCAAAGCTTCTTTTTCTACTAATGATGTCTTCCCTTCTTGTGGCAGAACATTTATGACTGGGTGTGGTGCATAATCTTGTTCCATTACGCTACTATCCTGATATACATTTCCCCCCGTTTCGTCAAACCCTACATTATTACCATTGCTGCAAGACAGATTTAGAAAGCAAGTTGTATTTGATGGCTGTCTATCATCAATAATTTCCATGGCAACTTCTTTATAATAGGTTTTTAGTGTCTCTTGTTGGTACAGGTTGGCCAGTGGTTCATGTTGTTGGTAAGCAGTGTCCTGTGGTTCTTGCTGGCTAGGGGTTCCCTGTGGCTGTTGTTGGTAATAAGTGCCATGTGGTTCGTGTTGGTAAGCAGCCTTCTGTGGTTCTTGTCGGCAAGAGGTTCCCTGTTGTCGTTGTTGGTAATAAGTTCCCTGTGGTTCTTGTTGGTAGGCATCATCCTGTGGTTCTTGTTGGCAAGGGGTTCCCTGTGGCTGTTGTTGATAAGGGGATCCCAGTGATTCTTGTTGGTAAGAGGTGTTGTGTCGCTGTTGCTGGTAAGGGGACCCCTGTAATTCTTGTCCCTCCCCTCCCGTAGCTAATAATCTGTGTCTGGATGGTACCTCAGGGGTGTATGGTGGAGGGGGCATGCAGTCCAATCTCATTACATCCATAGGGAGCTGCGAGGGAGAGTCCACTGCTGCGCGTTTTTGCTTGTGTGGATACCCAGGAAGATGGAACTGTCTATAAGTTGGGCTTCCTGGGGGAGTCACATCATGTGATCCTCTGTGCTGGGATCTTAGAGGGGTTGGCCGCACTCCAGCTGACTGTCGTCTTGAAGATTGTTTCCTCTGATTGCTTCCTGACTTCAAAGAAAATGTGACACAAGGACCAGACGTAATAACAATCCTCACAACTTGGACATGTGTCAAATCCCTTGTGCTGGTTCCATTCACCTAAGTTATAAAGACAAAAAGAAGTACTCACTTCATGCAAACGATTCAGTTTGGACAAATTACCAAAAAACACAACTTTTAATAGTCTTATATCACAATTTTTAAAATTGTTTTCTAGGGTTTAAACTTACAACCTCCAGCATTGAAGGCCGGTGCCCAACAACTAAGCTAACAAAATGCAGACATCAAGCTGCAATTGGATTGGCATGTTCTATATCTGCTTCTTATGACATGAGAGCCGGGTGGATGATATGATAAATGATATGATAAGTGGATGCAGTGGTAAGGTTGGGGGGGGGCCCTCATCCCCCATAAAAAAGATTATAAGTCGCCATTAGCATGCACACTTGCCGCCCTCTCTCGATCTCCCTTGGTCAAATCCGAATATTGCTATAAGCTTGAAAATGATCTTGAGAGGATTTGAGAAATACTCACCTCAACAATCGCATCCCCTGCCTTTATACCAGCCCTCTCTGCAGGGGAGCCCTTGTCAACCGAGATAACGTGAACATCACAAGCATAATCCTTACCACTGAAAACAAAATGCAACAATAGCACTATTAGCCATGAGCCAACAACCTGCCTCACCTTCATGATCTAACCATAACACACAAGGCTGGATATGGTAAAGCTGTTCCAATCCTAAGGATTGCTGATTAGTAACAGTGCTTAGCTCAAGGTTCTGTCTCTCTACTCAGTACAGGCTCCTCCATTGGAGGGTGGAAAGGCGGAAAAAAAAAATGAAAAATAGGGTAACACAGGGGATGATGGGAAGGGCAAAAATGACCTCTCCCCTCCCTCTCCCCATTTCCCAGGCCTCTGCAGAGGAGAGAGAGGTTTTGTAGTATGAAGCAATAAGGGATATTTTATCTCTCCCTGGATGGGGCACTGGTCCATCACCAGCATTTAGTCAGTTGGTATCAACAGATTGCTGATACCCATTTATACTCGTGGATGGAGAGAGACAGCCAATTTAACAGCCAATTGTCTTTCCAACACAATAACTCTGGCCAGGGCTTGAACCTAAATGCATGGCATGGAATCTAGCATGCAAACTGTTTGGTCACCACAGAAGAAGTTGGAGAACACAGGGGAGTTGTACTGAGGGTGAACTCACATTTTAGGACAGCGACTGAGCTACTAGGTAGCTAGCCTCCCTCGCAGTCATTTTTAGGGGAGATCTCCCCTAAAAACGACTGCGTGAGAGGCTACTAGGTAGCTGGCTGGGGAAAAATATACATGAATTGTACAGTGTACAATGTAGTGGGGGTGGGGGGTGGGGTGGTGGCAGGGGCTCTCAACTTTCAACTTCCTGCACCCATTAATTCTCCTAATGAGCCCCTCCCTCTTCCCATAATCTTAAGTACCCACTCCTCCCCCTCCCTATCTCTCCACGCACACACACTCCCCACAATATATAATGACAAGATACCTACCCCCTGATACAACATCCTAACCAACCATCTTCATCAGGGTAAACACAAACTCTTTTCTCCTTTGCTTTACCAACTGGTTTGTTTGGCAGTGGTTTGTCTCCTTTTGCTTCTAAGGCATCTAGAACCCTCCGTTCAGGTTTGGAGAAGGCTTCTGCAGAAACAATTCGCAGGCGGATTGCCTTTGCTGCTTTAATTATTCCAATGACCTGAGCAATGTCCACACCACCTCTTCCACAACGCTGGTCATTAACTCGAAGAATTCTATCAGTGATTTTCAATCCTTGCCTGTCAGCAAGTGAATCTTTTGCTACTTGGGCTACGGTTATAAATGGTTGATGAAACGTTCCACCACGTATCCTAAACCCAAATCCCTGATTCAAAGATTTCCTTTCCATAACAATGACCCTATGTACTTCTCCATGAGAGCCAAGCGCTGGTTTGCCAATTTCATCAGTAGCAATCTTTCGAGCTTGATTTGCCAGACGTTTTGATTCTTTTGAACAATCAGAAACGCTTTTCTCCCTTCTAGAACTCAGCGGCTTTTCCCTGTCTTTCCTGGTCTTCTTGACAGGACTACCTTGAAAATTTGGAGCGCTGTTTTCTCTTTCCGATTCCTTCGCCTCTATTTTCCTTTTTTTCTCCAAGTCTCCTCGTTCGTGAGCAGCTCCGATTTCCAGTAGCTCGTTGCAATGACGGGTGAACTTGTTTCTTTGATTCTTTGGAAGACATTGCCTGACCTCTGTCAGTACGTCAACCTTCGAACGCGAATTAACAATCTTGAGAAGATCCGAACACAAACCTTCCACCGATCGCGTCTTCAAGAACGTCTTGATTGTGATTATGAGTCGTTCATAATCTTCCTTCTTTAAGAGCTCTTTTGCACGCTCCCACAACACTTCACTACTGTTAAAGCCGTTTTGCATGGCCATTGAATTGCCTTATTTGACAAAAGATATATGTAACGATCACAAACTCTGCACAAGACAAACGGTTTGAACTTTCAAAGTCCGCCAGAATACATTTCGTTCCCAGGCTCCGATATTCATGGGCATGAAGACTGGTGCGTCACGCAATCTCCCCCCTTGCGTGACGTGACGAGCCAAATAAATTAGAATTTGTACAAATAAGGCAATAGACCACTGTCCATCTCAACAAAATTAGTTTGATGGCCTGTTGAAAGGGGGCATTTTTTTCCTCTTTGGTTTATATTAATTATGAGGTTATGCACCTAGGGGCATCGACAGGGGCATTTGACAGCAATTGTCTGTCCCCAATGGGGACTTTTGACTGTTTTAGTGGACTTTCTTACAGAATTTAATTGAAGTTAAGTCACTTATTTTACTGTCCACAAATGCCCTGTGGAGCATTTAGAAAGCCTCTGCTAAGTTCATAAGACCCTGCTATGCCCAGCCTCTGCCCTGCAACTTAACATTGATAGGTGCATTAATGGCTGGGACCATGCATTATGACTAACTGCCTGCTTTAAGATATAGACTTGATGTATCGGCCTATATATGGGAGTGTCCATTAGCAGAAGTTCTTCACCAATGTAAAACATGGCAAACCTTCCCTTAAGAGGAAAAATTGTGTTACGAGACCAAAGAGTGACTGACAGCCCATATAGTACATGTACTGAGTGAGACAAAGAAAAAAGGGGAACGATACACCTGTCTCAACTTTATCTTTTATTTATTTTACCACTAACGATATTCTTTATGACTACTTATTTATTGATGGCATGAGCTGCACTAAAAAAATTCTTTGCAAAGCTTCAAACTCAAGTTCATTGAGTTCCTGGTATATAAATATATAAACTTTGTTAATATTGTAACAAAAAAATGTTCGTTGGCTTAGTTTTCTATAAATGCTGCATGATCTGTCATGCAAGTTAAAATCCTTTACAAAAAGAACTCATTGACAAATAAAGGTGCTTAACCTTTGCAAGTTTACCTTTGGCATTATTGCCAAACTAAAATATTTCACAGAAAGTTTTGTCAAAATACAACACAGATAAACACATGTGCACACTAAAAGAACATACATTATTTAAAGTAATTACTTCGTTTCTTATAACTACATTGCCCAATATTATTATTCTGTAATGCCAGTCATACATATTAATAGCTATTTAGACGAAACATTTTAATTAAATTATTTGTATCTGACACAAAACAGAACTCTAATTTTAGTTACCTATATATAGGTTAACCATATCATTCTATGCTAAATATTTAACAAATTGCGCTTTTGTGTGAAATAAATTATAAAATCAACTGTAAAGAAAAATATGCATTCATATATATCAACTAAAAAATTATCTGTTCTTCGGGATTTTTCCCGCGATTTAAAATTAGTTTTCTGATCCAACATTTCGACTTCAACTAGTTTCACTGGTCTTTTTCATGGTTTTTTTCTGACTCATAATTTGTGGTAGGCTTCTGCAAGGTGCCCACAATTTTCAAGTAATGGTTGGACAGTGATGGGTGGACAAAACATAAAAACTGAAGGCCTGCAGAAAAAGCCATGCAGGAACTAGGTAGGACTAAGATCATAAGCTAGCACAATTTGCCAAGGCATTTGAAGCTGGCATTGTAGCTTTCCATACTGTTACAATATATTTAATATTACATGTTAGTATGCCAAAGCTCCAGCTACTGCTTTCATCCCAGTGGTCCACAGTAGACTATGCCACAACACTTAGCAGTCTTCCTCTTTCGTGGGAAAAGCGGGGGCTGGTCTCCAGTTACAGGCAAGTTAAACACTAAAAAATAAAAGGACAATGAAATTTTTCATTATCATTATTTTTATTTTATTGAAGCACACAAAAAAGGCATTACTTACAATACAGTTACATTACTACTTAAATTACTAATGACACGTACAGTTACTTGCATTACTTACATTACATTATTATACAGTACAATAACTTATTAACATTATTTACGATATATATAACATTACTACATTACTTACAGTGTATTACAGTATATACAGTTAATAATTAAAAGCATATTTATAATAATTAAAAGCGACGGTTAACACTACTTACAATGCTTTTTATTCTTTTTTTCACACTATTTATCTATGTATAATTATACCTAATACTTTTTTAGGAGGTAAAAGGTAGGTAAATTCTGTGTCGAGCCAAGTGGCCCATACTGCCCAAGCTTATCCCAGATTCCGCAGCATTAAGCAAGTAGGAGTATTTCTACTCCAATCTTTTTTGGAGAAAACATTGAAAATTATATTGGGCAGTGAGAAAACTGGTAATTTAGTAGAAGTTGCATTAAGCAGGAACCCATACTAGGCAGGAAAGTCAAAAACACATTGTATTAGGCTCAAAATAAAGGGAATGCCACTAGCACTGCAGCCAACAATTTTTCATAATACAGTCTCTTATTATTACAGCCCTCTGTGTCCCTTAGGCACTGGAACTTATTTCTACTACCCCTGAATATAGGATGCTAAACAGTCTAATGCAGGATTACCCCAAGCATTTGGTTTGCTGAATACACCTGGTTGGACAGAGACACTCTGACAGCAAAGTGTCTCACGCAAGAACACAAAACAATGACCCCAGTCAGAGCTAAAACCCAGTCATTGCCACTTGATCTGAAGAACAGCATGCTAACCACTACATTACAAGTCTCTATAGAGCCAAAGTACCTCCACATTAAACAGGTTCAGGTATGTTACTTACCAGTTTTTTTGAGTCCTTTTCCAAAGTTGTTTACAACAAATGTTAAGGTCACCAACACCAGCACTCTTACAATGAAGGCCAATGATGCTAGGGACGAAAAAACAAATGTAAAAATAAATTATAGTGCAAGACCAGCAGTGGATCTAGCAGGGGCGACTAGCTAGGAATTTCCAAGGGGGGGGGGGGGGGGGGGGGGGGGTCACACCCAGGGTACTTAAATGGTCCACTGAAGATTTTCGGTTCTGAAAATGGAGGATGTAACTACCAGTACCTAGCATTAGAAAATATAAATGGCATGTTGATTCTTCGGATTAGTGCCTTTTTGCCACCTGAATATAAATAATAAGGTTTGTACGTTGTCTACTTAGAAAATTATCTCACAAAAAGGGGGGGGTCATGGTCACTCCAGGACCCCCCTTGGCTATGCTCCTGTCTAGGGGAGCAGACTGGAGGGGGCGGGGGGGGGGGGTACTAGTGCGATCAAGTATTAGTATAATCAAGAAAAGTCATATTTAGCACTTCATAAGTTCTTAACATCAAGACCAATGTGATTTCACCTGCCCACTGAAAGAGGATGATAAAGAATTACTGGTATTAAACAGATTCAATTTGGGACCATATTAAATCACTAGGTGCTCACTAAAATCAGATTAGTATTAAAGGATGGCAAAATAAACAAACCTGCTCCAAGAAAGGAGTAAACAAGAACATCTTTACCATGAGCAGTGTTTTTATCCCAATCTGTTGCCACCTGCAATAAACAGAATTTATGACTTCTGCCAGTAAAAATAATCAAACTTAATTTCTGATTTCTCCCAGCAACAATAATCAAACTTAAATTCACCTTTCTTACACCAGTCAGATGCTCTTATGAGCCTCTCTATGGGTACCCATGATCTCTTTGTTTTTTCACAATTTTTTTACAAATCTTCGTTTTTTTTTTACATCATTAATATCATTAATGATGACATTATCAGTGGAGTAGTTTTGTCGTTTTCAGCCTTGAGATGGCTTCATGTGGTTTCATGTCAGTGACAGTAACCTGCTGTTTTCAAAATCGCAGTGAAATGTGGTCAAATTCCAAAATTCAGAAATTACAGATATTTTCTGTTAGTGTTTACAAGACAAGTTTTGACAGTTTTATATCTGAGTGTTCAATTGGATCACGCGAATTGTGGTAAATTACAGATCTTTGCTTCAATCTTGAGATATTCGTTTTTCCACGGTGATCTTCGCATCTTCGATTTCTTCGGAAATACCCATAGAGAGGCTCTCTTATTAACCCCCCAAAACATTCAGCACTGTATATGTGACACTGTCCAGTGCAAATCTTCTGACTAGTAATGTAAAATATACGAAATATATATAGGATGGTATTACATGTTGAAATTAATTAACACAGTCGGCAGGCAAACCTTGTTTATTCTGTAAATTAAATAGGCAGGCTCCACAAGACTGAAAGGAATGAATATCCGCACAAGGATCATCTTCTCCCTCCTCATCTGAAAAACAAATGCATCTCTTTAAAGAGTGAGCCCATTGAAGCCTGGATGTTCTCCTCCTTTTGGTCACTATCCCAGGGGGGTACTCAAAGTATACATGAAGGGGGGGGGGAGGTTTCCGACATATTTTTTTGGGTTTACAATATGAGGCTCCGTCAGACCCCCCCATCATTTGTATTTTGACTCACACTGTGAGTTAATGAAAATACTGAAAACTCATAAAAAATACAGCAGCACTAAAGACTAAGAAAAAAACATCTAGTAGGTCAGTTCAATTCTTTCTCATAATGTGTTGTTCCAGAAAATATCCATACCCCTCCCACAGAAGGTTTATTGGTTTGAATCCCCCCACCCCTCTGGAAATTCCAGTTAAGCCCCATACTTTCTGCTTAAAATTTTGGATTTTGAGACCCCCCACCCCTTCAGTATTCCGTTGACCTTCCATGGGGTGGGTATGGATATTTTCTGGAACTGCACAATTCATAATTCTCATTTTTATAATTTTACATTTCATTAGTATTTTGGTTTGATCTTGCATCAATTTCCGTTATTTTCCGAATTTCTAAGAAATTGGCGAAAATCCAAGATGGTGGGTGTAATAATGTTAAATATGACATATGACATCACAGCTGACAAAAGTTAATAAATTTGTCATCTTATAGAGTGAGCTTTCAACTCAATGCAAATAATTTTACTGTGCATTAATTAATAGAATGAAAATTGTCCAGGGGGGTTTCATCGATGCCCCTCCTCTTTGAACCACAGTGAGGGTATGAATTTGCTTACAAGTACATGTATGTCTGAGGGTTAAATGGACCTTAACCATGACTTGGGAAGTGAAAATAATGTCAAATCAATTATGTCACCTAGTTAACAATTATCAACAAGTTTTGCAAAATTTCAGAATCATAAAATAATTCTGGCCTTTCCAAAGTTAAGATAAAACCTTGGTCAAGGCATGATGTGGGGGATAATATTTAATATGTTATTTTTGAACTAGGTAAAACTTACAGCAAACCAACCCAAGATGCTCCAAGCAAGCTGGAATGGAATGCCAACACCAACTGTGACTTTATCTTGCAGTTCCAGATCTGTCACATTCATGATTACAAACACAGCCAAACTGATCTGTAGAGGGGACAGAATTAAAAACATTAAAATGGTTTATAATTATTTTTTGTGGGAGGCTAATGGTTAGTGTGCTGGACATTGGATTGAGCAGTATGGCTTCAAGCACTGGCTGGAGTCACTGCATTTTGTTCTTGGGCAAGACACTTTACTCTCACAGTGCTTCCCTCCACCCTGGTGTATAAATGGCAGGGCTACCATTAAGGACCGTAACCTGTAACACCTGTTACGGCTGAGTTAACTTGATAATGTTACAGGTGAAGACATTGATTGGTGTAAGTTATGTTATACTTGCATACAGAAGGAAATCCTGTGGGTGATAACTTAATCAATGAAATGGCTGTTTAAAAACTTAATGACAGTGTTGAATGGGTCCTGGCTAGTTTAATGCTGGGGGTAGCCCTTAGATGGACTAGCATTCCATCCATGGGGATGGGAAATATCCTTAGTCACTTTGATTCATCCACTGAAACTGGGATAAGCTACAGCTTAATGGGCCCCTGGGCTCAATATCAATAGTATTTAGTACATGATTTCTTTTGATTGCTTAGAAAATTAATTGAATGTTTGATTTGTTAAGAACTTCAAAAACTCAAGACATGTAGCTTGTATTGTGCTGATCTGTAAATTATGAACAATGTAATAAGATGCAAAATGTATAAAATTGCACTTATTTAACAATTAGCAAGTGGTGTTTAGCTGTTGGGCCTATTGAGATCTGCTGGAAGAGGCTTTCTGACATTACCTATACAAACTCACCGCAAGTTGAAGGTCAAATTTAAGGAGGCAAGAGTACATTCCAGCATTTCGGTACATTCCTAAAAAATAGGCAGTCTATGAATACATGTGCCTAGTGATATGAATAACATGGTGCCTTGGGCTCTACGAGCCACTAGGCACAAAAAGTGGTTGGCTGATGCTTGTAAGGCTTTTGCTTACATTTCGCATGATTTAATTGCTCTTAATTGTTTTGTTTACTTCAAGCGCTAATTGGCCTCTAATTGAGCTTCCGACTATGACGTGTTAATTACCAATTACGAATTACGGACACACACGCGTGCACGATAACATAGTGCCTTGGGCTCTACGAGCCACTAGGCACAAAAATAAACAGATATTAAATGAAAACAATTAAGCCAGGGTGAACAAGAAACAGAACAATTACAATAAAAGTAAATGAGGAAATGACAATAGTTTTCCTTTTCCCCCTTCCTCCCCCCTCTTTATCCCCCCTCCCTCCCTCCCTCTTTCTTTCTTTCTCCCTCCTTCTACGAAATCACCAACAATGATAGAAGAGACCTTAATTGAAAGGCCCCGGACAAAAACATCCTGTACAAGGAAAGATTTGCTCGTGATGCGGCGAAAAACACCTACTACTGGCTGACTGCAGACAACATAAGCAGCAACACGCTTTGTTTATTCATTTATTTAGTTTTTTGCAAGCGTTATTTCGTTATTACTAAGCAAAGACCAGCGAAATGAATTACAGGACAATGTTTAGAACACGTAAACAAAGCTGCATGCGGAATTTGGAGTTGTTTTGACAATGTTCAATTTAGCCAAAATTCGTTTTTGTCCGGGGCCTTTCAATTCTGCTACCTTGCTGTTGGAACAAATGAATCAATTTGTCTCATAGAACTCACGTACTGTGTAATTCCTCGGCAGCTCCAATAGTCTTGAAGGCTAAATAACCAAAGCCTTGAGCAACCTTGATACCAAAATAAATGTTTGCAGGACCAAGTAATAACATCACTCCAAACCTAGTCTGTTGAAACAAAAATGTACCATAAATACAGAAAATAAAATTGGAGGAGAACAGGGGAGCAAGAACCTGGGCACACAGGGGTGCGAGGGGGGTATGGGAGGCAGGAGAACAGAGCGCAGGTGGTGGGAACCAAGAGAAATTGAGAAAAAGTTTGCAAAATTGCATAATATTTGTCATAATTTTAGAACTAGTACAAAGGGAAAGGAGGAATTGGGAATTATAGGGTACGGAAGGTGGGAGGTTCAGACCCCCCTGTCTCCTTTCATATAAAAGATGGGAAGGGAAGGAGACAGACAGACAGACAGACAGACAGACAGACAGACAGACAATAAACTGTCACTGACTGACCAACTTGTGAAACAACTGAGTACTACCATGTTCCGAGACAACCAAGGAAATATGTTCAACAGTGCACATGGCTCTCGCATCTAGAAACACTTGGTAAGCCTGTGGCATCTAGCCAAATGTAGACATAGAGCAAGTCATAGGCTGAAATAACCTGGGTGAGGAGGGAGGGGGCCTGACTACCGGTACTCACTTTATACTCACCCATTTCAGCCAAGTTCTTTTTTCACCATTAACAATCAGGTCAATCAAAAAATAACACAAGAGCACGAGAATCCCCATAATATAAGCATACAGCTCAAATTCTCTCTCCCTCAAAACGCCATGAACTGCATAAAAGAAACAGAAACCTGCAAAAAAGTGAAGTCAACAACTCAAATTAACTCTTCTCAAACATTTTTCTCTAAAACTTAATATCAAATGGCAGTATTAGATCAGAGGTGATGGATTATTACTTTCATTTTTACGACTATTTCGCATTATGCAAAATAAGAGTTTAGATGTGGGCTTTCATCTGTTCATGTTAAACTATTAATTTATGCATTAAATTTGGATAAATTAAACACTTCTTCCCATGCCTCCTCTGCTACGTATCCTTTTGCTCCAAAGCCACACTATTATCGTGTGCTGTTGATATATTTGAGGGATAGTACAGAGGCATATATTTGCTCTAGATTTGATTGATAATCCAGATTAATTACAGTGCGACTGCTCGAACCGGGGCACCCTGAACAAAATTAACCAATCACAGTGTTAATTGAAAACAAAGGATAGGGACATTTTTTAGGGTTAGGGTTGTTTGCTTCCTAGAACGTCATTGGTCCATTGCTAAAAAATGTCCCTATCCTTTGTTTTCAATTAACACTGTGATTGGTTAATTTTGTTCAGGGTGCCCCGGTTCGAGTAGTCGCACTGTAAACTGTTTTACCATTTGTTCGTAAACAGAATTTACAACTTCAGTTACTTCAAATTTTGCATTTTGTCCATACGTTTCAAAAAGAGTTGTGACCAAATTCAAAGGAATTTAATTTACCTGAAGTGTTGATTTCTTCTTTTTCTTAAATTATTTAATGAGTAAAATGGAAAGCAGTTAATCAGTACGAAAATCGACCAGGACTTTGCGGTATATTGATTTTACTATGGACTTTGTGGCGAATAATGTGAATCTTCGCTAAAATGTTTAATTATTCACAGTTAACAATTGAGCAGTTTTTTGTTGACTGTGTTAATTGGCGAACAACCGGGAATCTTCATCTTTTTTGTCCTTTACCCCTATAGCAGAAATTTGCAGAGAACAATAGGGAATAGCAGAATTTGACATGCTGTGTATTAACAGTACATATTATACAGGTTTATACTTGCACAAACCTTGCAGCTATAGAAGATCAAAAACACCCATGTCACCAAGCTGAAGTTGCAAAAACATCCCCACAAACAGGAAATGTATTTATTTTCTTTTTTGATTAGTTTATACTGATGCACATACTTCATCATGCTGATTAATAATGTATCTCTGCCTCCAGTTATAAATTTATTCCTATAGCTATTTAATGGGACACAAGGATGCCCATCTGGCTATATCAGCAAGCACTGAGGGTCATTTCATACCTATGTTGATGAAAAGGATGATGGCAAAAGTATAGTCTGGTGTATCTTTTTTCAGTTCCACTAATCTATCTATAGTGAGACCAATTGCAACAAACACATTTATCACTGAGATGGTGAGAAACGTCAACTCGACAGCCTCCAGTCCAGCAAAGGTTTTCACCTAAAAATATTTAAATCATGTTAATTACAAAGTAATAAAATGTGCAATTTAAAAAATATTCCCTTCCCTATTGTTTGCCTAGCTACCTGTACGCACATATGCACATGTGTACCTGTAAAAGTAGAAAATAGAATTGTTTCAAAGAGGAAATAAACTAAAAAATATTGTAGATTTATTATTCCACTATTGCACCATTTTACCATATTAGGGTAAAAGAATGCACAAAATATGCCATGTTATTACACTGTAGAACAGGGCAAAAATATGGACTGAAAGCAGAGCAACAAAATGGCTGAACCAAACTTTCATTTTTAGTGGAATAATAAATCCCTTATTCGATGGTTTAACATATAATACAAGCAAACATTTTGCTCATTGCTCGTATTTTTCCTCGCCCAGAAATACTATGCAACTCGCAAAATATCCGCGCATATTGTGCAGTTCCAGAAAATATCCATACCCACCCAAAGGAAGGTCAATGGAAATTCCAAGGGGGTAGGGGGTCTCAAAAGCCATAATTTTTAAAGGAAGGTATGGGGCTTAACTGGAATTTCCAGAGGGGTGGGGGGATTCAAACCAAAAAAACCTGCCGTGGATATTTTTTGGAACAACACATTATATGTTAAACCATCAAATAAGGTGTATATATAAACAATAGCCTTCATTTGGCGCAAAAATATGCACAGATATTTGTCCGCAGACATTACCTGTTCCGAGAAGTGAACAGTTTTCCGAGAGCAAAGCTCGACGAAAACTGTGAGCTTCGAGGATTAGCTCAGTGATTGTAACAAGAGACCCACTGAATATTTACAACTTGGTAACCATTTCCTATCAAAAAAGAGCACTTACAACCTACCACCACCATTACATTCACACCTTAAACAAAATTTAAACACAGCAAGTGAAAAAAGGAAGACCCAAGAATTCAGGGGAGGGGAGGGAGGAGGCTGGAGGGGATTTGGAGAATTGTGCATTCCCCTGGAAAAATCCTTGCTATCCCCTGAAAGTATCCAGTGTTCAACATACCCCAAATTATATGTCCCCCCACATTAGACTTTTCATTTTTACATGCTTTGTACTAAGCTTTATTAATAAATAAATTATTATTAAACAGATTAATATATAGCAATGAAAAGAGCACATCGATCTGCATTGGTATAAAAGACATATAACAAGATGTAATATTTGTGATATCAAGTTACAAGATGCAGGTGAACACTCATCCTCCATGCATGCTGATATTGAAATTGAAATCGTGTGCAGTTTGATTCGATATACACATACTCAGGACATACTTCAACAAAACTGCCAATTCAATTTGCCTTTACCTTTCCAATAGCTGTAACAGTTGTCCTCTCTCTTATGCTGTCTTCAGAGCAATCGAAACTGTCTTCTTCTTCCTCTTCTTCAAGCACAATCTTGTCGGGGGACCTTCTGGAGCTTTCCATTTTTAACTCTTCTAGAGCTTTTCAGTTTCTCAGTCCTGTTGCAATCGTCAGTGCAGCAAGAAGCAGCAACAACATTTCGTGACGGGCGTGACAAGTCACGTGGATAACCTGACCCAGATTCCAACCGCCTGGTCACTGAGGTCCGCGATGCGTGCACTTTGGTCTACAAATCGTAACCGCTTTATGGTCGTCAAGTATCGACATGGCTCCTGCGAAGCCAAGGAAGTTCCCATTCAAAACATTTGAGATCATTTACAAGACGACTTCTTTTCTGAAAAATCAAGGAAATTAAATTGTTCTTTTTAAATTAACATGAAATTAGCTGCTCGCCAATCTTCACGCCGTAACAAAACTGCAAAATGCAATAGGAGTGAACTTATGTATTTGTTCTCTTTGAGTTGTGTTGTTCTTAGTAAATCGCTGTGGGCTAGCATAGCTGGTGAATTTTAATTTTACAAAGAAAGAGTGAACTCTTCTAGTCAGGTTAACAAAAAAGTGAAAACATTGATTTCGCTCGACTGCAGTCAAGGTTATTAAGTTCATATTTTCTCGCAATTTCGTTGTAAAGAGCTTCGGCTTACTGAGTGACAAATATCATGTAAAAAATGATGAAACTCTTGAAATACTGAAAAATGGAAATAGTTGTGATAAAATTCAATTCCTTATTTTATGGTCACAATTGGTCAGTTTTGTTCATATTATTGACGAACATTGTTACAAACTCGGCTAGGTGAATTAAAACTACCGCAGCACATTTTACTGCGAAATATACATTTTCTTTATCGATTCTTTACAAATGGAAAACAAACAAGTAAAACTGAATAGCGATGTGAACCGACATTTCGGAGTATTCATGAAGCCACTGTCAAGGTAAGTGTAAAGATAACAAATTCTGCGAGTTCATTTACAAGTTGCAATAAATTTACATGGTCAAGAATGCGAGGTTAAATTAAATTACTTGCCTTGACAATGGCGTCATGAAGACTCCGAAACGTCGGCTCATACCGCTAGTTTTTACTTGTTTATGTGCAACAAAATCTTTATTGATAAACGGAAAATAGAATATATATAATGACAGTGGATTATCTAACTCTCTATGTACTCAAGAAATTCGCGAAATAAAAGATTAGACAATATTGACAAAAACCCATTTAATGTTACCACAGTTTCGAATAAAGCCAGATAAAATGTTAGGCTTTTGTTAAACTCTTTTCAATCACGGTTTCCATAAGCAACGATTGGCCAATCAAATTTCGTTTATGTTATATTGGTATAACATCTAATTCGGCAAGATGTATGACTTCTTAAGCACCTTACTCACAAGAACAACTGCCAAACCCACAAAAGGTTTGCTGAGCCTAAGTAACTGAGTGAAAAAAAATATGTAAGAAAGATTCATCGGCGCCAGAAACAGAGGTAACGATTTATTTTGCAACATACGTCGAATAACTTTTAACCATTTCTGGCTAGTTAAATGTAAATGTTAAGGCTTTTATAGATTTATAATGGCCTGTGTGGATAATAAGAGTACCATATGAATTGAAAGAAATTTTCTTCTGTGAAATGATTAATATAATATCACATTCTACTAGACAAATTGGGAACTGATAAAACACTGTAAAGTTCTGTTATGCCGTCAAATAAACACAACGGATTAATTATTTTCATCAACTGAAAATATTATTTTCAAATTAGAAAATCGGATAGAAAAGGCATTCCTGCTTCGGCTTGTTTTAAGTTAATTCTAAAACAAATCAAAAGAGTTCTTGGTCTCAGTTAAAATTCATTCCACATGAAGCCACCTGGCGCCTTCATAAATACCGCCCAGAAAGTGTTTTTTCTTTTATGAACGCGTGTAGACCGTTTTCATATGACGTCACGGCAGCCATATTGGTGTTCCAAAACAAAGAAACGGCGGCCACATTTTAACTCTATTTCTATGCAAAAGTCGTCTTTGTTTTAGCATTCCAATATGGCCGGTGGTCACGTGTGAGTGAAAACGCTCTATTAGCGACTGCTCACTTGTTTTTACATAAGTCAATATATACATAATTTTATTTTATTCACTTGTATTTCACTGCGAATAACCAAACCCCTTCGAGATCAGGGGTGTTGAATTTTCTATCTCTTCAAAATCTTTTCACGCTTGGTGCAGCTGCTGGTGATAAGTAATCTATGTTTTGTTTATCGTCCCTAACATCACGATCAGTACTAAAAATGTCAGTGTTAACATTATGTAAATTCGCCATCGATACAATTGTTTGTTCAGGTGGTATAAAGTTTCAAAATTTGTTACGACCTGTCTAAATTGCGCGACATGTTTTTAAAGGGACACAATCACGGCTAATCATAGAAATTTCTATTTTCTAATTTCCTCAGTATATTACCGAATGCGACCAAATACACGGATGAATTTAATAAATTTGATAAAAAGATCCCACAAAACAAGATAGAACAGTTATTTTGTGGAAGAAGTACAGGATTGCAAGGATAGAAGTGGATTGCGATTGATTTTTGGACAGGATGTCCAAACAAAGCTGCCATTTTGGTGAAATTTTGAACCTTTTATTAGTCTCGTTTTTCCTCTTAGTTGATATTTCTTTGCTTTTACCACTTTTAAGCGCAATTATAGCAAGCTACAGGGCATTCTTATAAAATATGATATTTCAGGCATGACAGTGTCCCTTTAATTAAAAGTGATAGGATTGATTAAATTAAATTGATATCTAAACAGTTTTGTAGTGAATACTATTAAATATAACACTCAAATCAGGTTTAATCAAATCACTACTGAAAGTAGACATATTCGCTGAGGAAACTTATTCAGTTCCTAAGTTCTATACTATGCTAAGAGGTTTAATCAATCAGAACGCAAATGCTCAGTCTTTTAAACCAATCAGGAGCCAAAGTTAAATCAATTGTGACCTGTGGAACGCGCGTTTTCCCGCGCTTTTCATCGGTTGCATGCTCTTACTTCGAGTTCCTGACGGGTTGGGTCGCCCACTACCTCTTGGAACGAGTTACTTCATCAGGTCATAACAGTGCCCCTAGCCCAGAATAACAATAGAGGTAGTGTTTACATCTGGCGATTGAAAATCGAGGTTACAGAGAGGTGGTGTCTTATTGGACAGGTTCGTTGCGTTATGACGTTCTGGTTTGTGATTGGCTAGATGTAACGCAATTAATTGGCAGGGCTGTAGGCAGGATTTTACTTGGGTGGGTGCGATCACCGGAAGCATGAGCATCTAGGGGTGAACCGGGGGTACATTTTCCCCGGGAAATTTTGAAATATCAAGCTGTCGAAGTCCACTTTTCCTGCATCCTGAGAGTCATTTTAACCCTCCCTCTCAGATTAAGCGGACCTTTGCGGCGCGTGAGGGTGAGCAGACTCACCCGTGGCACCTTCCTGCCTTCGACCCTGACTGTTATAATTACATAAAATTCCTTGAATCCTCCTGGAATAATTTTTAGGGGAATTCTTTTAGATTATTAGGTTCAGAAGATGAAAAAAGCTAAGAACAAGAATTCAACTTGCTCCACTGCCAATATAAAAGGAGAAAACAATAAAGCCCATCAAAACCAGTGCAACACCGAAAATGCCAGCACCTCCCCATATATGGTAACGGCAAGTTTGATGTTGCCTGTCGCGTGTGTCGTGATCTACTACGTCATCAGTAAGCCGTCAATCATAAATTCCAATAAAATAATGCCACTCTCACCGGAGGTCAGCGGATGGCAACGAGCAAGTGCTGAGGACGAAATGAAATATAACACAACATTGTGCACGATTGACAGAAGGGATGCCTCGAGTTTGAATTCTGAGGAATTTGAGAGGGTCTATAGGTACAAGAAACCTTTGATAGTGCATTTTAGCAAAGGCGCCGCTGATTGGACAGATCCGATGAAATGGACAAAGCCAAGCCTGCTGGAGTTGTACAGCCAGTGGTCCATTCTTAGCGGGACATCAGAGGACATTGTACGGAGGGGAGGGAACGGTGATACGGAGACATCTTTTAACGAATATTTACACATGATGCACGAAAGAAAATATAACGATGAACCCATGTAAGTTCATCTACGTTTATTATTTACCAGTCTTAGTTATTCAGCGCTCAGCAAAAGAAACTTTACAAAATTGCAATTTTTAAGGATCATAAAGTATGAAAATAAGGCGATAGACGGTCGACTGATCTACACAAACTGTACACTATTATCAGTTCCATAACTGAAGGCGGAAACAAGAGAAACGTCTGAGATTATACCCACACAATCCGTAGCTATGATGCAGCTCTTCAAATATCTGGTGACGTCGGTAACAATTATTATAACTTGCAATTTATAATTTATATAGTTATAATTTTCCCTGCGGAAGCAACAACCAAACGAAGGAGTCAGAAAACGCGACGAGAAATTTCCAACTTTTTAGGTTAGCCTTCGGTCATCGACTAAGAAATGATTGACGTAAACACGCATGATGGGCGTGGTGGATAACGTCCTTTAGCAATACAGCTCTCAAGCCACGTTGGTTAATGTTAAGGTTTCTCAGACTCGTAATTTTGAAAATTGCTGTAAATCACCGAAAATTGGTGAAAGCCTTGATTTCTGTAAGTGATACACCTCTATTTTATTCTCTTTTAGGTATGTTTTTGACAGAGCTTTTTATAATGATACCGATTTACCAGAGAGTATCAAAGTACCGGACTATTTCAGTATAAAGGTAATCAAGCAGAACTTTTAGCCTGTAATTTGACATTCATCCTTAACCCGCTACAAACAGTGCCTATAGAACCTACCAGTAAAACCAATACACCCCACTCCGACCACACCCAATCACGCCCCTATCTCCTTAAAAAACAGCCTGTATTTACAGTCAACTGTCTCAAACACGGACACCATCGTGGCCGCCTCCAACTGTCCGTCTGAGTGATGTGTCCGTCTTATAAGGAGTTTAGTTACAGTAAAATGACTGACAAATGGCTGGGACCAACGCCAGGTGTCCGCCTCAAATTTCTGACAAATTTCTGTCGATTACGGCATTCAATCGAAACACTCGTTTACTGATTAAATCTTTTTTCCAGGATGGTGTGGATTCCAGTATATTTTTCCTTGGTGGCTCTGGTTCAGGCGTCAGTTTTCATAAACACGCAGATGCTTGGAATGGTGTCATTTTCGGCAGAAAACGCTGGTTCCTTTATCCACCTCAAAAAACACCACCGGGAGGTAAGATAGAACGCTCCCAGCACTCTAGGTACTTAGCTCCTCTTTGGATTTTTTATTGTCAAGAAGTAAACTTCGGCTAAAATGAGAGCTTTCCAACTCTCTGGTGAGGGTGAAAGCACGCCAAAACAAGACTGATTCATTCTCGTTTACTGTCCGTGGTTCAAAAACATCATTCTGTGTTTTAGCTCCCTGTTGTTCTTTGCGAACTTACGACCATAATAATATGAATGCTCATAATATTGTTACTTCAGGTGTTTGGCCAAGTTTTTCTCAACTGGACTGGATCAACAAAATTTATCCCAACTTGCAACCACAAGACAAACCATTGGAGTGTGTCCAGGAAGAAGGAGAAATTCTCTACTTGGTAAGTATAATGGGAAGAAAAGTATTTGACCATAGCTTTGCGTTAAAGTTGAATCTCGACAATCCGAACCCTCAATAACTCGAACTTCCCGCTAACTCAATACTTTTTCGATCACTCTTCAGGTCACGTTCTCGCTTATTTTAATCTCGATAACGTGCATTCCCCAATACCTCAAACTTTTCCGATTTCCCTTGAAGGTTCGAGTTATCGGAACTTAACGATAGTACGAAAACTCGCTCCCTCTCTTGTAACGTTGCAACCGGAGGAGCACCTTCGTTCTTTGGTCGCGCTGACGCAATACGACTTTTAATTTCGGTGCGAAACTCAAAAACCTTTCTCGTGAGTGACAAAAATGGACGAGAAAAAGGTGCTTTCCCAAGCTAACCAGTGACTCCTTAAGCCTTTAAACTTATAAACCAAGTTACCTTTCCACACTTGTTTCAGGGCACTGCTTCACTGTAGGTGAAATCGCTCTTCCAAATATTTGTCTCTAACCAGCTGGTGTTTTCTTTATTTTCAGCCCGAGTCATATTACCATGGAACAGTGAACATCGGCGACACGATGGCCATAGGAATCCAAAAATACAACGCCGCTACAAAAATCGAAAAACTGTTTTATGAAAGTATGTGGACACGCACTCTAAAACTCTGGAACTGTTGCGCGCAATGTCACAAAAGAAGCATTGCTTAGCTGCAATATCGAGCGCAATGGCGTGGAATAACTATCAGACATTCCTGCATTCCTGCCTTCTGCTAATCCAATCTCTAACCCAAACACAACAGTCCTTTAGTACAGCGTTTCAAGATAATTACAATCTCTTGCATGGAGATCAGATCTCGTTTTTCTTCCTCCCTGAAAACAAATCCAAGAAATCGTACCGTATATCTGTAGTAACATAAACTCCTTTTTAACGCTGAATCTTTTCTTCCTTACAGAGGCAGAAGGGCAAAGACAACTTGAAATTTTCCAGGAATTATCAGCTCTGTTGCCAGGTATTTTCAAACTTAAAATTTGAATTGGAAGCGCTAAGTCCCCGAATTATGTGCAACGAAGTATCGTTCAATTGCGTAGTTCTTTTTACATTTAAACGGTTGAGCAAGCACGGCTAATTCAAGTGTATGGCGCGGAAATTTTCCTTCATCGCGATAAAAAAGAGTAAAATCAAGATTGATTGGTCAATAGTACTACAATTGCTTTTACAGATAGCACTGAAGTCCTTCATAAGCTTGCTGACCAATATTTCAGAACGGGAGATATTCAACAAGCCATCACGGTTAGTGATAGTAGAAGTCCAGCTCTTTGTATATCTGTTCGATTATGTTTACAAGATGAACGCGATGAAAAGCTTTCGGTGATTGGATAAACCCTTTGACTGCATCATATTTAGAATGCATGCGATAAAGGTAAAGTTAAGGATCGAGCTTCATGACATTAGCGGGAGTACATGTTAATCTTCCACGAACTGTGTATTTCTTCCTTCCTTGTACAAAAATATCGCAAAGGAAACAGCTTCAGCGACGCATCCCGGAAAAATGAATAGTCACAAGAGATTTGCACACTTATTCTCGGGCGGTGGGGAGGTGGGGAAAGGGGGGGTTCAATCCTCAGATTTCTCACCCATCACCCTCACCTCTAGCACCAGAGCTTCGATGGGACTCAGTTGTGCAGATGTGAACTAGTGAACTGTCTTGGTAATTGGATAAAATTCCAAGGGGTTACCTGTGATGGTCTAGCACCACATCCATAGGGAGGGGGATTGGGAGCAGTGATACTCATGATAACGAAACCAAAATAAGATTCTGCCAGCGAGGTGCGTCACTAAGCTAAAATGAAAACAGTTTACTTAACAAAGAGAACTAAGCCTGTTCGTTGCTTACTCTACAGACACTTGAGAAAGCTGTCAGAATGGATCCTTTGTTTGTTATAGCCAAACTCGACCTCGCCAGGTATTACAGTCACCATGGAGACGTGGAAAAGGCAGAACAGTTATTTGAAGAAGCCCTTGAAGTTCACCCTGACAGCTTTGATGGACACATTCACTATGGAGAATTTCTTTATGAAAAGGTATGTTTGCCGCTTTCGATTTTGTCAAGAGCCAGTGATCAGTTCAAGTGTAGTGATGCCTCGTTTTAAGAATTTTGGGTCAACATTAATAGATTTCGTGAATTAAAGGGTAATTTTAAACAGATTATTGCAATATGTTCTCCTTTTTTATCAGGGTGATTATGAAAAAGCAGCAAGCCTATACAGACAAGTAAGTATAAATTAAGCGAACTTAACATAAATGGTCAGACTATGGTCCTATCAGCATCACTCTTCCGAATCAAGACAGAAAGAGCGCTCGAAGATGATAGCACCTTGACGGACGCACGTCGGCGTGACGTCACTTCCGCAAGAAACGGTGATTACATGGGTTACTATGATACTCATTAATTTATTTATTGGTTTATTTTTCAGCTCACTAAACTAAGGCCTGGCAAAGCATTTGGATACTACCAGTTGTCGAAGTGTCTTGACAAGATCGGTGACAGAGATGGAGCAAAGGCTGCTCGACTGACAGCACAGAAATTATCCTGAACAAATTAAACGCCCCCTCGTGTTATGGGCTTTTGCTCACAGAAAAAACCTTCAACGGAAGAACTGTGTTTTCAAAAAAACTGAAAGACTTTGACAAATAACTGCTCTTCTCTTTTAGAAGGAGATTACCAAACCCAAAAAAAGTTCTTGCAGAGGTGTGTAGACCTGAATTTGGCGGTTCATTAAGGAGATGTCCCATAAAGTCGATTATTTTCATTAAAACTCTTGCCACCTGTTTTCAGCTTGGCAGTGTGTCGAAATTATTCTAATATACACATGGGGAATAAATCATAAATATGTGAATTGCTATAACAACTTTAACAGAACAATGTTGGAACCATGTCTTAACTCTTAAAACTAACACACAAAAACTAATAATTAAAAATCACGTTACTTAAATGATTCTGGGGTTAAGTGAGTGCGTGTAAGAAAGAAATCGATTAAACATTCAGGAAAATGAAGCTTTTTGTCGTCGCTTCAATAAACGACTGAGCCCGCAATTAGTAACTCTGATGGCGACCAGCTCACGTGATCACGTGTTTGCTTCAACGAGTATGCCAGAGGGACTGGGAACAGAATAACGTGACAGCAAAGGGCGGGTAGCACGTGATTGCTGCATGTACCATAACACGCCCTTTTCCATTGACTCTCTATTTACCAAACACTTAATCGTCACTAATCGAAAGCACTTAATAAACGGAATTAAACGCGAGTAAAAATCAAGTACCGAAGCAATCAGAGTAAGGTATTAAAAACAGTGAAACTTCAACTGGCTGGGAAATAATTCAACAATTCCATTCCTAAGACCAGTATTAGTTTACCCAACGCTTAAAATTTAAACTCTTGAATAAGTTCTGCCTTATGAATTATATATATTTCAATATTTCAATTCCAAGACTGAGTATTTTTTATCCACTATTCACTTAAATTATTGCAAAAATTCATCACTTATACTAACTGTTTTCTTTTAATATTGCGTGTTCAGCTAAAGATTTGAGTGGGCGAGGTGCAGTTATAGCAAAAATGCAACAGGTTTTAATAGCAGGGGTCTATTTAGTACACTTAGTAACACTTTATATTTAGAAGGCAGCAAAATGTTTTGCTTCGCCCCAAGAGAAAGGAAACAATATCAGAAAAAGTAGTTTTGGCGGTCGCTGTGAGATTTTATAGACACAAATGCTAAGGGCATTCAGTGATAAAAGTACCTGCAATTAGCCCGGATTAGAAAAAAAGTTGGCTTAGAAAGCTAAATCAACAGTTTACATTGTAAGCTTGCATTCTCGCGCCAAACTTATACAATTATATGCTGAGAGGAATAACAGGTGGATTCGTGTAAGCTTCATGCAGAAAGCTAAATAATGAAACGTGATTGGTTAAAAGAGTGCACGGGCTGTCATATTTTCCGTGTTGACAAGCATCACCATAACAACCCACCAACTAAACGCTTTTTAAATATTTTATGTCATTTCACGCGTGGGTGAAGAGCACAACGAAGCGTTCCGACTATAAACAACATTACATACCGTGGAATAAGGTAGTCGGGGATTTGTAAGTTCGTAGAAGTGAGCATTTTTGTTTCAAGTTTTCAAAATGGCAGACACCGAGGGTGAAACTCCTCCAGCTGAAGCTGAAGCTGAAGCACCGGCCGATGCTGGTGCGGAAGGCGGAGATAAACCTGCAGAGGAGAATGCAAACGAAGATGGCGGAGCCGGAGGCGATAATGCTGCAGCAAAAGACGGCGACGAAGACGAGAAAAAGGACCCGGAGAAAACGGCGGACGGTGATGACAAGAAAAGTGATGAAAAAAAGGATGACGAAAAGAAAATCGAGGAGGAAGAACAAGGCTGTTGTTGTGTGTTAGTTTAACGTTAACATGGACATCGATTCATTGTTAGCAGACTTTCATCATCAACTTCAAGTAAAGAACTGAACAAACAACATACCTAATGAAGAACATTTCCACAACTTTGCTTCAATACGAAGCCAACGTTATTGAATATTTTTATGGCTGCTGGGATCTAGAATAGAAGTTGAAGACACTGCAAACAGTAGGGAGATTTTCTCGCGAGAGCTTCGTGGTAGAGCAAGCTTCTCCCTGTTATCCAAATATATTTGAACTGGAATTGAAGATTGTGCTCGCTGGCAAAGGATGCTTAATTTGTGAAAATATTCTGTCAATGTTTGCAGGAATATTCAACTTTCGGGAGCGAAAATGTTGAGATTTGATGAGTTCGATTTTTCTAACAACCACACCCTAGTCTAACAAATGTGAACATTAACATACGGGGTTCTTTTTTCAAATTTATTTGTAAAGTAACAGCGATTGTATTCGAATAATTGTGCAGTAGCTAAAATGGAGTTGTTAACTGAATTGGCGTAGACTAACAGTAGAATAGAAACTAGTTGAAGTATTTCGTTTTATATTACGAAACGACATATTGCTTTTCAAGTTGTAATGTTTACCTGTTGTCCCAAACATTTTTACATTTTGTTAATAGATCTACATGTGACCGATTTTTTTTGTGTGTTATTTTTTATTGTACAATTGTAATTATTGAATAAAAGAATGGGAAGATATTTAGAAAAGGAAAGGCGTGCACAATTTCTGGTCGCTTTCAGGAAGGATTGTCGTGTTTAACTTAGTTTTGCGGGTAGAAATAGAATTTTAATGACCAAACAGTTTTGATGTTGTCAAGAATTTGTTATTTTCAAGCGTCCAATTCTGCTTCTGTCAGAGAGATATGGTGAACGAGTGTTTACAGAAAACCTGATGGAAAATTAATTTCTATATAAGCAACGCAGGATTAATTCTGTTTCTGGCCAAGATTTTTCATTTCAACAACAACTGGTGCCACTTTAAGAAACAACTTGGCCTACCTGCAAGTTTAGTGTGGTAATAAAAACAGAACTTAAATTAAAATACGCGCGCAGTCGTTCATAAGTGGTCCATAGAGATTAAGGCGACGTCAATACGCCTAAGCCGGATAAATTTGAAAACGGCGTTTTCGCTCCGGAAATGGATAACATGTTTTCTGTCCACACTAAACCGTTTTCAAATTGTTTCATCGTCAACAATTTGCACACAACACTGTCGGCTGTCTGTTTTGGTCCATTTATTGGATCTCAAGAGTTTGAAATTAGTAGTAATTGCTTTATATATACACGATTTTCGCATAGTTCGAATACCTTTAATCAAGAATTAATATACAGCAAATTCGAAACACAAATGGAAGCCTGGGAACAGGCTATCCGGTAGAGGGAGTGACTATTCAGCACTCAGTTGATGTTGTGAGACTTCTCATTTTTTCATACATGAAGTATAAATCACACAACATTTTTTTTCAAGTTTTTCAAGTTCAGCTGCAAAAACTCTAAAATTTTGGCTATATATCTTAACCTCAATATAAAGCTAACCGCAAGCAAACTAAGCTAACGTAGGCTAACCGGAGTGCTTTTTAGGCTAAACGGAGTGCTAGTAGGCTAACCGGAGTGCATAGTAGGCTAACCTTAGTGTATAGTAGGCTAACCGGAGTGCTGTTTTCTATTCATTACATGAACTGAGTGTTAGGTGGTATAAAATGTCATGAGGTGTCTCCCTATTGTCTCACAACATCAACTGAGTGCAGAATAGTCACTCCCATCCGGTAGAGGATGGGGCGAAAAGATAGCGGCAAGAGCGAGAAAGGAGGGAGAGGGGGTGGGGATTATTGCGCCTTCATCATTACAGCCAGTGTGGCTTCGGCGATCCTTCTTCACCAGGGTCTTTGAACAGAAATGGCGTTCATAAGGTGCTGCATTCGTATAAACTCATACCCAGATCTTCACAACCCTCGTATCGGGAGGGTACGAGAAGTACGAGATAGCATTCGTATGCAAACAAAACGGACGATGCGCGCGCTAGAAACTATGTTTTTATGTCTGAGGTTTTCGGTTACAATTTATACAAAGTTACGTACAACTTTAGTAAAAACGTAAGGTCGTTTTCATGACTTGTTTTATTTTTGGCGTACAATTTGATCTTTCAGTGACATATATTTTCGCAAAATGCGTCTTTTACCCTACTCACCCACCATTCCCTGATAACAAAAGCTCGCGTAACCGGCGGGAACCAGCCGGTGACGTCACGCTGGCGTTGGTCAAGTAAACGGACAATGTCGACAATGTCGATTTCACTGCTAGACTACACAATCCACCGATGTTATTTTTGACTTAGTTTTATTGGTTCTTAGTATTTATACACAGAATGCTATATGGTCGACAACTCACAACGCTTCTTTTTATTGTGGTTCTTTTAAATCCCTGCCGAATTGATAGCGGAAGAATTCTGGAAACTCGAGGTAAGTTTTGTGAACTCGCAGGCTGTCGTGAAATCTATTTCGGATTGGAGAAAATGTTTCGCTTCAGCTTTAAAGGGTATACATCGTGTAAATTGCATCTTTCGTGTCTTAATCCGTGACCATTTATGAAATATGTCCTGCCTTTAAGAATTGAATGGGGTTTTCAAAATTCTTCTTACATCGGAGCTGAAACCAACGGTCTGCGCAAATATAAATTTTCATTCAAATCTGTGAAATCTCGAACTAAAATCGTTCTTCTCAATTTGGATTTAAAATTTTTTGTGACCTCTCCCTATGTCCTTGGATTCTTTGAATTAAGTAAGCCGTCAGCTCCAAAGATTCTGTGGCATAAGCTTTTCTATAGAGACTGTAAGTTACACAAGACAACTGCAACTGAAATTTACACGATACATTTGTGAAAACAAAGATCAAGTAGATGTACACTTTGCGAGAGTTGATGTATTGGTCGCTAGCGAAAAACGACTGAAATCAATTAAAGCTTTGTAAGAAAAAGAAAACACTTTAAAATGTACTGATAAATTCCAACTATTACTCTCAATTAAGATCAAGCTTCATAAAGAAACTTTTATCTTAGCAGAAAGCACATCACCCTGCGAGCAGAGCCCTTTCTTTTCCACTGATGATCACTGATGTACTTGACCGCAAATCTCAGCCGCAGCGAAGTTAAAAGAGGCTCTGCTCGCAGGGTGAAAGCACATATACTAAGTAACAGACTTCTACCTTAGTGGGTAGACACACAAGCCTAATTTATGAAGCACAGATAAACTTAATCCCAGTTTAATAACTGTTCAAAATTTTGAACCAATTCAACCAAATAATGTGTAGGCAGCTAAAGCGTTGGAGTTCTATGTTTCGAAATAAAAAATACCGGTCAGAATGTTTCATAAGAATTCACAAACCCACCACATGCTGATGTTTTGTTATGAACTGTTAAAACCAAATTTACTCGAAATGCGTCCCGGAACTGTGCTTTCTTTTCCAAATCCGTTACATCGAGATCCATTACATTTTTGTAATTATTTGGCTCGCTGCATGTAGAGGTTGCTTCCGCTAACCTTAATTTAGTTGCTGAGCAAAAAACAACAGAAGAAATCAAGAAAACGTTTGATTCTTACCTATCGGCTGCAACATTTGCAACGACTTATGAAAGGGTTATTCCCAAAACGTCTCGTCTGGAACTGAACTGAGCATTTTAATATAAACATCTTTTATAAACTATCACAAAAATATGCCCAGGTTTGGGGGGATATTACAGCGGCATTATATCACCATACCTGCTCGTACTGAAATACCGTTGTTTCACACCTGGCAAGTAGCTTGTTTTATACCAACGCTTTTCGTTTCGTATCTAAATAGTTTTTCTGTGTTTAAGTCAGATAATTAATTGGACGTAGCGCAACCGAATTTGCAAATATGTGTGTTAGTTTTTCGAACGATCAGTGGCATCAGTGCATGTTCCAAAAATTGCTTGAATGCACTGACACCATAAAAACCTCTATTCAATTCCCCAGGAGAGCTTATTTCTTTTGAAAACCGACTCAGGGGCCTCATTTTAAATCACCTAGATCAAAATGCATATGGAAGATATTTTTAGCGGAGCTCCTAAGCGGCCCGAAGGGCCGCAGAGCGGAGCCCCATAGGTTTCGTGCGAAAATAGAAAATTGGTCATGGTCATCGTGGCAACCGACATGGCTCGCGGGCGCGTGCGCTCTACATACATACATACATACGTACGTACGAAGTTGCCCAAAATGGCGGCCATACTCTAGAAAAAGCTTGACCTGGGCAGGCCTCTTACAGGTTTGATATTGGCCATCCCACTTTAGTTAAAAAATACCTATCGTAGAAGTTTGTTATTTAGCAACACTGTAATTAACTCAAGCAAAAAAATTAATAAATGGGAGCTCCGCTTTTAGGCCTGCCTAAATCTATATTAAATTTACTATCTGAAAACTATCAGGAATTGTTTTGAATTACCTGAAATTTAGATAAACGAGGGGGTGATCAATAAAACGGGAGATGAGTGGTGAGTGAATAGAACTTTCAGTTTACTACAATATTTTAGCGTTTATTAATCATAAAAAGCGAAACGTTTTCCCGATTTAAGATACGATAATCTATTTATTTAAACGGTTTTGAACATGTTTTCACATTGATTAAACCAACAGCAGGGACCTTCAGATCGGAGTACGGGTATCTGGTGCTATTGCATTGGTTTGTCTAGTCCAGTTCTGGCGCTCTCTCTGTCGACAGCGAGGGAACCACAACTGGACTATAGTTTATCACATTTTACACCAATCTCTTACCGATAGTCTCCTTTTCAACTGGTCAGCAACAGGGAGGAATAAGGACTTTGGAAACCTAACCGGATTGAAATTCGAAAGTCGTACTCGCACTCAATATCGGACTCATACTCCGATCTGAAGGTCTGTAATAACCTCCGCTGGACGGAAATATCTGAGGTTTAAATCCAAACATTCGCTACTGCAGTCGGGGAGCAAGTACGAGTTAAGGACGGTGCCTACTTTTGTTACTGCGCACATCTTCTGCGCATCACGCAAGGCATCGATCGCACTAGACGCGCGCGCTAAGGGAATTTGCTCGCTCAAAATGACGAATTCAACTTCGCGACCAAGCGCGTGACTAAAATGCAAGAAATTAGCATACATATCAGTAAGCCCTAAACGCTTATCGATAAAAATGGCTCACATTTAACAGTCTGAAACACATCGCTAATCGCTCAAACGTAATCAGCAAACTGCTAACTACATATGGCGTGGTGCACGCGTGAAAAATTGCGCGAGAAGCAAATATTCAACTCGCTAGGGAGGGGATAGGAAAAGTGTAACTGACATCAAAAGCGATTCCATACAGCTCGTATAACTTTTAAAAACGCGTGGTGACCCATACTTTTTATTTTATAAAATGGAAGTGGTAAGTCTATAGAACACATGACTAATTTTTCGTTCAGTGCAAAAATTGTTTAGGCTGTTTTTCTGGCCTTGCAAGAGAGAGCTGTTAGAGTCAAAAATGGCTCAAGTGCAATCGTTTTGTCAATAAAAACGTGGTTCACGCAGTTTCAAAGATAGTATTTGTTAGTTATTTTTAAGATCGTTATATTTAGTGTTGATTTTGTTCATGAAAAACCAAATTCAAAGGTAATTTGTAAGGAAATCTTATTTACTTTTACTTGTTTTGAAAATGCCACGTCAGCACTTTTTTCAAGATTTCAAACCTAATTATCTCGAAAATTTGCGTGGCTACCCCTAATTTTCTTTTTGGATTTTGACAACCCTTGGTAACATCTACTTCTCTTGCATAGTCATTGGCCGGGCAAAAATACCTCGCTATTAGTAGGCACCGTCCTTAATGACGAAATCCCGCCTCCGAGACGGGACTGAGCCCGCGGTGTTCGTCCCAGACGTTGCTAAGCAACATGACGTCTTTGATCGCGTGATTGCTTCCGGAGTACTCGTAAGGGCTCGCGCTAGGTTTTGATTGGATGAAATAATTCGGAAACTCTTCGAGTGCTTTAACGAAGATTTTCCCCGACTGTACTAATCTGTACAATTCTAACAATATACCTTATTTTCAAAACAGATACTGATAAAGATGGCGACCTCGTGGCGGGCATGTCGCTGCAGGCAGCTCAGCAGAGCGTTGAAACTAAGCTGAAAAATGACGTAGCCTCCGCTTTTGAACATGCGCAACACCACCACCTTCACGAGCGTCAGCTACAGGAAAAACCGGTTATTCATCCTGCAGAGGAACCAGGCCAGGAAAACCAGGAACATGACGAAGGTAGCGTAGAAGACGAAAGTAACCCGGAAAAGGATGGAGAGATTCATGTTGAGGTGTCGCACAGGCAGGCTCGTGATGACGAGGAAGAGAAACATGGTCTTTCAGGAGATGGGAGCCATATTGATGTTAGAGGCATTCATTATCACATTCACAGAAGCGACCCTGAAGGAGAGAAAACGCTGAAAGAAAGAAAGGAAATCGACCCACAAGACGAAGATAGTTATGTTGAATTTTCTGGAGAAGACAGTAACATAGAAGAACTTCACGTTCATGGCAAAGAGACTCATGATATTAACAACCGTTATCCAACTGACGACGAAGATGCGAAAACCGCATGGGAACACTTTAAACTGCATCTCCATTCTAACGGAGAAAAAGATGGCGAGTTTGGTTACATCACGGACGACGAAGAAGCTGATCCTGAAGAAGGCGATGACGAATCACTCTCAGGCGAGCGAGACTACGATCACGAGCACATCAAAACTTTGCACGTGCACCGCAGAGCGAAGCATGTGAAGTACCCACGTGATAGTCACGTGGTGGGCAGAACCGAACAGGAGATCGCGGGAGACGAAGACGAGGAATATGAAGATGAAGAATCCGGAGATGAAGATCTTAACAGTATTTACGATCGACGTGATTTGCAAAAGTCTGATAGAGAAAATGAATGGGGGGAGAGTGAAGGGAGTTTGATGTCTGAAGACGAAGAAGATGAAATTGGTTTATCCGGAGAAGAAGACCTCTCAGTAAGAGACGAAGAAAACGTTCCAGAAGACAACGATAACGATTCAGATTCCAACACAGTAAAAAACAGCGAAGACAGCAAAGGAGAAGGCAATGAAAAGAAAGAAGGACCAGACACTCAAGTAAAAATCGCCAATAGAAAAGGCAAAATGAAGACCCTGAAGAAAAACATCACCAGAGGAAAACTCAGAAAATCTCACTCACATCAGTCTAAAAAACTTCAAGTTCACGCAGAAATTGATTTCCTACACAAGAAAACCGATATTTCACCCAAAGGAAAGACAGCCAAAAGGAAGAAAGCTAAATCTTTTTTTCATAACGCTCGAAAAAACCCGAAGATTAGAGATGTGGAATCACAAACAGGAACAGAAAAAGGTTTGAACAACGTGGAGGACTTTTTCATTGATGAAAGCGATAGACCGAAACAGAGAATGTTTGCTGTGGAGATGCGGGACGCTGGAAAGGACCATGGAGAGAATATCAATCCAGGAAATCACAAGTTTAACAAACGATCACAGAATTACGATGAGGAAGCTGAGAGGATTCAGGACTTCAGAAGAGGCAATTCCAGACATCTATTGCAGTTCATTAATATGAGCGATCCCTTGGGATCCTTTCCAGGTTTGTGGCGTATTTGGTAACATTTAAAGTGGTTGAGTGATGTACGAAGTCACGTTGAAATCGAGCCCGGACACCCGCAGGGACCCCGAGGGGGAAACTTGAAAATAATCACATGCGCACGCAATGTTACAGATAGTGGACACACGTTGAAATTGTTGCACGCCAGGTTACAGATAGTAGACACATGTTGAAATTGTTGTGCGTAATGTTACAGATAGTGGACACACGTTGAAATTGTTGTGCGCAATGTTACAGATAGTAGACACACGTTGAAGTTGTTGCGCGCCCAATGTTGCAGAAATCTTACGCGCGACAATTTTATGGGTGGAGATGTGATGGAATTCAGACACTGCGGGCAATTTGCAAGGTGTGTCCGGGCCTTAATATTAACAAGAACAATATAAAGTTATCTAAGAGATGGTTGCTTTGTTACAAGCATTGCTTTATTTCTCCCCTTAGTACCGCCGACGCACTGTACTCATCCAGCCCTCGCTGATAAGATAAAAGACCAAAGCATAGTCTATATCAGACTCGAATGCCGCTTGTGCCAGTGTAAAATAGGTGAACTTATCTGCGATACAAAGCCTGAACATTGCAATCAACAACTTGCTAAGCCTTGCTCAATGGTGAAGGGCGAACTGGCAGATGGCGCAAGACATTTTGATGGCTGTAACAACTGTGTTTGTCGTAATGGTAAGAGGCGTCAAGTTTAGAGTAAAGAGAAAACGAGTAACAGAATCAGTAACAGAAGCTCTGTTAGAGAATGGTTTCCTAGTTCTGTTGCTACAGAAGACTGGCAAGAGTAGACTGCAATATAGTCGTATTTTTGCGAACGATATGTCTGGAGCCAACGTCATAGTGAGACTGGGGAGAGACGCTTGAGTGAGAGAGGCTTGTGAGATAATCGGCGTTCAGTGCCTCAACGATTAAACGATTTTATTTCAATCTGATGATGTAGCGTTCCCGAGATCCGATGTCTCCTATTGGTTACCTAGTTACGTTTTTTCGCGCGCCATTAACAGCCAATCAGAAGTAGGGAATTTTTGGGGGTTAAATCTCAGATAACGCTCTCAAAGGGATAGCGATAGCCTGATCAACACCGTTTTCCCCACCCCCCACCCCCCCCCCCCCACCTCACCGCTAACTCTCATGACCCAGGCTTACATTTGCCATTTGCATATAAAATTTTGGGAACAAATTTCAACTGTTTATCTTTCAGGAGAGTTGCTGTGTACCCGTGTTCGATGTCCGTCCTCGAATTACAACTACACCAAGTACCGTACGGATGCCGTTAGTAAAAACACCCTGGAAAACTCACTGGTGGCTATTTTCGATGAAGGGGTCGTCAGAGGTAAGGACTGGTGCATGGAGTGCGATGGTGAGCCTGAGTCCCCTGTATGTGGACCAAACTGGAAAACGTACCGATCTATGTGTCATGCTTTCCAATGTGGAGGATTTAATGTCGATGACGTGAAACAAGGAAAGTGTGAGAATTTGGTGAGTAAATGGTATTGATTTAGCACTACAAAGGGTCAGTTCATATGTAACTGTACTAGTATAGCGAATTGAAGCGTTTGATAGACTAAATAAACATACAATACTAAGGACAAATAGATGGTGTTAGGGAAATTTTGGTCTGTAGTCCCAAATTTAAAATGTTCACATTCTTCTTCCTGAAAATTTGGCAATATATCAAGACAGTATCACTAGGTGTTTTCATAGAGTGGATTATATATATTTAGAACAAAACAAACTATACTAGCCTACAAATTTCTCTATGGCTACATCTCAGTTTGGATTTACAATGCAGAAATTTCATCCACTAGATAAGCTAATCCGCTCTTTGAACAACCGAGTGAAGGATAATTTGGTGGAATTTTCAAGTAACAGTATTTGTTTTGTTCTTTGGTTTGCACTGGTTTCTGAATGTTTCAAAACTAAATTTTCATTTTAGCACCCTTGTGTTGGGGTCAAATGCGCGGAACACGAGATTTGTATTGCCGATAGAAGGGGGCCGTGTCTAGCTACTACCACTAGGGATGGAGACATTATTGAGTGCCCACAGCATCAGTGTGGTAAGAATAATAAAAGACTAAACGTAATCATGCTTTAGCTATTGTCTTGCGTTTGCTTAGCTTTCTTATTGGTTCATAAAACACGTGCAACCAATCAAAGCGAAGTGATGTGTTCTCGACCAATCACATGGGGAGGAAACCTGAAACCCATTACGGATTGGCTGACGTGAGTTTTCCCGCGCTTAGCAGTGGTTGAACGTTTTCCTGCTTCTTGGCAGCGGTTGCATTTTTCCCGCGCTTAGCACCGATTGCATTTCTTTGCTCAGAGTTCTGATTGGTTCATTATAGCTTATTGTGATTGGCCAGCTTTGAATTTTGTTAAACGACAGTCCACGTTGACAAGCCGACGTAACCGAAAACTTCCAGTCCCTGGTATCGGTGCGTTGTCTGATTGGGAAAAAACGGTCGGTACCTCTTCGAGCTCTGACTGTCGGGAATGGGCAATCTTTGAAGTACTTATTCACTTCTATTGTCTCATTTTTAGTCTCTCCCAAAGAAAAGGTAAACTGCAGCTCGGCTCACGAGGAAAAGATGTGTGGCGAGGACCATAAACTGTACATGAGCAAGTGCCAAATGTTCGGCAGTGGGGTCGCCTTGGCTTACTACGGATCGTGTAAATTAGAGTGTCTTACTTACGACCCAAGGGTAAGATACGATATTTTAATTTTTTACTTCACCCTCTGCGTGACTAGCCCGCGTTACTCTATTGAGTGAGTCACGCAGGTATGTCACGCAAGTGAACAGCCCAAGAAAGTTAGTCCAAAGAGTAAGAACTGTTGTAACGCTTTGCTATATTCCATAAAAAATCTCCCAAGTGGTTTTTATGCATTTCTCATAGAACTTGCTTATCGTTTTTTTTTTTAATTATTATTTTAAGGCCAAATAACTAAGTAAGTAATAGTTATTGTTGGGGTCAGTCGAACATAAAGAATATTTGGTAAACTAGTGCGCAGGCGTGCAACTAAAGCCTATGTGACGAAAGGGATGTTGGGAAACCCCTTCGTTTTGTTCTTTCGCGCAACCTGAGTGCCTCGCACGCGCTTTATTCCAAAAGTATCGCGTTTGTTACGTTCTTTTCTGTGAAATTTAATTTAGTTTCAATACTTGACATGTGTTTTGTTCCCCAGATGTGTGGTGTGGACGGTGTGACGTTTCCGAGCATCTGTCACGCCTCTCTTCACAACAGTCACGTAGACTACCCTGGAAGGTGTGACGAAGTGGATCCGAAAAACAATGGCATTTTGAAGAACAGTGTCATCGTGGGTCACTTTAATCCTCGCTGTAAGACTGTTAAAGAGCTCGCTCGCTGTCCTGGAGTAAACTGTGAAAATCGTGTTATTCCTGAAGGAAGCTGTTGCCTTATATGCGGTAAGAGGTTTATCACAAATCAAATATCTTGCTGATTCAGAATTGAATTTCAGCGTGCTTATAGAGAAACATAATTTCCCATGTAGCTGAAGAAGGCTGGTTTGGCCAGCCGAAATATAGTACACCAAATTTAACACCTTTCTACGTTGTATCGGTCTCTGCTTTTTTTATAGTGCTTATAGAGAGCATGAGAGAGATAGATGTTGTGGTCACGCAAGCGCAAGTTGTAAAATCCTTTAAATTAGTTTATTCATTTCTGCAACTAAAGCAAATTCCTGATGAAACTTAACATTTAGGAAAAGTCATAAAACGCAACAGAGCCTTTTGAGAAAAGGAGAAAGTGAAGAAAGTAGGAACCATAATTAGTGAACGTTTTCGTTCGTCTCAAGTGTTTCTAAATAATCTAAATAAAATATATCTTTGTCTTCTTTATTTGCTTTATGGAATAGATTAAGATGCGCGGAAACTTTGTTAAAACACGATTTTGCGTTTTACACATGCCATTTTATGATGTTTTTTAGTCAATCAGAGCGCGCGCAAACCAGTGGTATTTAAACCATATTGTTAATGTTTAAGCAGTGGAAAAATCTTACTAATTAAGTGTGCCGCTATGGAATTTTTCTATTTCAACCCGTGTTATTATTACAGGGACGGCTGTAAGCATTCGATTGGATACTGCAGCAAGAGATATGACAGGCTTGAACGCCAAAGTGCAACCACCCCAAGATCTCAACCGACTCGATGTCATCTTTACCGAACTGAAAAACCTGTCTGACGAGTTTGGCGGCCTGCGCAGATGTCAGCTGACCATAGATCTTGTGGACACCCATGACGTTTCAGTGGTGTATAAACCAATCACATACCAGGATGGAGACGCGTGCCAGCAGGTGGCGGTGAAAACTGTCGCGTTCATCAATTCTCCCGCCAAAAGTGACCTGGAGCCCGCCAGAGCTCTGCTTGCTGCCGCTGTCATCAAAGAAAGCCCGGTTCGGATTGGTTTACCAAGAGCAGTGTCACTAATTACTAAACGGCGAATGAAACGGAGTAAACATCATGAACATGAGCCGTTTTACAATAAAAGCGACCGAATCCGTCTTCAAAGTAACCTCATGTTGCTGGCGGCTTTGATGTTTGCACTGGCCTACAAGCCTAACCGAATTCTGAACTAATTTCAACCGCTACTAAACCTATTTAATTTCTGCTGGATGGAAAAAATTCTCACCTAAAAGTAATTTCAAATATTTTGATTGGAGCAGACTATAAAAACAAGTACGTTGCTAATTTCTGTATTTTGAATCAAACTCATTTTTTTGGGCTGTATATATAAAAAACCTTTTGTATGCTGGATATTCAATAAATAAACTGTTATTTACTACGCGTTTTGTGTGTTCTGCTATCATTTCACTAACATGCAGAAGAACTTCATGGTAGAACGTCGGCAGTCATTTGTTGCCTTCTGGCTGTCCATTGTGTAACATAAACTAACGGATTTGGCTCCTTTTTGGTCGACTTTTCTCCTCCGAGTGCAAAAGCATGAAACAACTGCGGCCTATTCTTAGCTAGTTCGAATATTCGTAAGTCCTAATGTTGTATTTGAAGTAATCGGGAACCCTCGGAGTTATTTTACCCTCAACGAACAGAAACGAAAAAAATCGACAGTCCAAGCCAATCAGAATTGAGTAATTGTCTCTTATATGCAGCTTCACTGCAGCTTCACTGAGTTTGGCAGAACTTTAATGCTCTAAGCTGTGTAAGAAGAGATACATTGTAGCGGTTTTCCTTTGAGTGTTCAAAAACTAAAACCAAAACACTTTCAATGGCCAATCAGAAACGCAAACAACACAATGAACCAATAAAACGCATGAAGCAAATACACGTGACCAGAGCCAAGGCCAAGCGCGGGAAAAACGCGGGCGACCAACCAAGTCACGATTGGTTTTGTTTTTCTATCAAACTGGTTGAGCAGGTCGCGCGAGTTTTTAAACTGATCACAGAGCTTTATTAGTGAAGCAAAACCAAAAAGCAGTCCTGAGCTACGTCTTCGATAAGACACTCGATTGAAAACCGATGGGTCTTCTTGTCAGGCATCCATTTTGGTATCGAAAAAAAAAAAGACGCAAGAGTAGGAAGAGCTGTAAGTTGTTTTATGAAGATAAAGAGACAGAAAGAAGAAAATCGTCTGCCATTAGAGGCTACGTTTTCCTTCAATTTACAACTACAAATCTGGAAGTTCACTAAAACACTCCATTATTACTGAATCGTCCTCTTCACTTCGCCAACCAACAAAAGAGTACTCATCTTCTTCCTCTTGAAAATCTTGCGGAATGTACATCATTTCAGCATCACCGTTGCCACGGTTACAGGAGTGGCACGGTGCTACCTTACGGAATGCCATGCAGTGAAGATGAGTTTGCTTCTCGTATTTCCACCGCACAAATCCTAGAGACTCGATCCCATTCTTCCAGGATTTCATCATGGCCGCGTTCTTATTCTGGTGACTTGAGTCGGGTGTGATGATTAATAAAAGCCCGTTTGGGCGTAGAAGTTGATAAGCCTTACGGCAACATTCCCATCTTTGAATGGCAGAAGGAAAATACGACAAAAGCAGAGAAAATACAATGACGTGGAACAGCTCGGATGGAAGAATCTTGACTTGGTTCCCTTCTTTTAAAAAGCTTTCCAAGGATAACATCCTTGTTCTGTCTTCAAGAAAAGAGTCCGCTAAGTTTAAATTATCTTGGTTATCACATTGATGTGAACTTGCAGTTATTTCCTGTTCTGTTAACGTTCTTTTTTCAAGACTCGTTTGGGACATATTATCGATTTTAGAGTGGTCTTTTGATGAGGATTGCAGTTCTAGGTATTTTGTCTTTGTTCCATCACACCTCCGGCAAGGGCACGCGTTTTGCTGTGAGTGCGGAAACTCTTGTACGTCCAGATTAAGAAAGTCACATTCATACACCATCTGCGGGATAAACGAAAACATGCATTAAATATTCAGATACTGAGTATTGATCCTTAACCTCTTGGAATGTGACTTTCAAATTTACTCACTGTCTCTGCTGGCTGTAAGTCTATAGGAACTGGATAAACATCGTCATAAGTGGCAAACGGATTAAAACAGCTTCCAACATCAAGAAGCACTAGCTTTCCATGGACTGTAGGATATCTGTTGACAGATATAGTGAAACGATAAATAAGTGCAAACATATTGTTTATTAAAGCCGGGATTAAACGATTTCCAAACTCGACGGAATGCCAGAAATTAAGTGTACAGTACCTCAGCATGGTAAACTTTTGAAACTATAAAAATAAAATGAAACAAAAGACAAACAAAATACACTTACATTGTAGCTGAACAAATTTCAGTATCTCTTGTCTCAAAGCAACAGCAACACTCTTTCACGTCTTCACAAAACTGCTGTCGCCTCCTCTGTTTCTCCATTAACTTTTTTAGACCTCCCCCTCTAAAGAAGACAGTTACTGTCTTGTAACACCACTCAACCCTCCCCTCAGGGGCCTGTTTTGTCCAGTGATTGACGGCCAGTGTGCGCATGGCTGAAGCATATTCCTCCAGGCTTTCTTTGTCAGTGCAGTGGGACTCCCAGACCTTTTTGTGGTCACCATTAGCTTTACAAGAAACAGACAAAAATTATTTACTGCCAGAATTTTTCACGGTTTCTACAGCATGAAGTGACTAGGTGTATTCTGCAACTCCTACTACTGTAAGGTTACGACTGTGTTCGGGCCTAGTGGCCCATCAGGCCCGAGCTTATCCTGGCATTAAGTGACTAGGAGTATTTCTACTCCTCCCTGGATGGGATGCTATACCATCACAGGGTTACTCCCAGCATCAAATTTGCTGGTTCCCATTTATACACCTGGGTTGAAAGACGAACTTTGAGTCAGGGTAAAGTGTCTGACAAAACAACACATCCATCCAGGGCTTAAACTAGACCGCTTGATCCAGAGTTCAGCACCATTAGGCCACTGTGCCTCACAGCAATTTGTCAAGTTATCCAAACAGTTTTCTGGTAACCCAGTAGATAGAGAGTCACAGTGAGAGTCAAATGTCTTGTTCAAGACGATGACATAGTGCCCCCAACAGGCACTCAAACCTGGATCACTTACTCCAATCCAAGAGGCCAAAGTGCTGACCATTAATGGGCCTCCTGGTGAAATGATGGGAGAGCACTGGTGGAGGTGGGGGGGGGGGGGGGGGGGGGGTGAGGTGAAGGTCATAGTGTGTGCTGAAAATATGCCCATGTTTTCAAACTGTTCTGCCAAGGTGGCCCTTCTGCAGTCAGTTATTGTATTTGTAGTCTACTAATTAAGGATGCGATCTGGGAAGCTAAATGAACCGGTAGGTTTTCTAGTTAGCTCTCCGTACGCTCTCAAGCAATGGGTCATTCATTTTGGCTATTTATTGGCATCTATACTGCTCAAATGTCGCAGTGATCAAAGGTCAATAAAGGATTCACGAATTTACAAACTCGGCTCAGTGGAAAATAAGTTCAGTTTTTGTTTTGACAGGAGGTAACGCTTTATTTTCTTCGGAAAAGCAAACACACCATTTTACATGTAAGCTTATCTGTACAGGAACAAACTATGTAACGTAATATTCTGGTCTTTCGGATTTTGTTTTCCGAATTCCGCATTCCGTGTTTTAGGGTTGCCCATACAATTCTTACCTTCCCTTAATTGCTTCCTTAATCTGCCATGCAATCCTTTTACGATATCAGAAAGCTTTTGTTGATCAACGTTTCCAAAACCATCAGCCATCTTGGAACTTGAGCCAAAAATAATGTACAGCAGTCAATCGCAAGTGGAGCGTGCGCAGTCACGCAATGAATAATCAAAATGGCGGACGCTCAACGTGTCAAAGCAACGTCAAAATAGACATTTGAATAAGTGTGCAAAGCTTTCATCACTCGCAGAATTTTAGCAAGGAACAGAGATTCGTTCGAACCCAACCGACAGGATCAAACCTGAAGGCCATACAATCTAAAGAAAAAAAAAACGAAAGAAAAAAGAAAAGCATCTTTAAATGCATCGATCGGGTGTGACTTAAATTCAAAGTTCAAATTGATGGCAATTTTCAGCATGCTGCCCAAAGTTTCAAGCAAGCTTTCTCAATACTCGTCTGCCCTTTGCTTCCTTCTTTTCTTCGCCGGAGCTGCGAATGGCATCAGGGAGCGATGGCTGCATCATACAACAGACGGAAGTATTCATTTCCTCGCAATCGCCGTTGCGATCGCTGTGTTGATTTCAGTAGCCACCTATCTGTACGGGTACCGAGATTTTGGACGTGGATTTAGCCACCTCTGGATGGGTGTTCTTTTCAGTGTACTGTCCTTCACGGAGATCGCATTCGACCATTTAATCGATTCCTTGCACGATCTTGATGTGACTGACATTCTTATAATGGCTAGCACAGGTGTACATTGTTTCAAGGTTTTGGCTGAAAGAATATGTTCCTCACCAGCATATGAATCCGTATTCCTTACCACTGAAGAGTGCTTGTTTCTGCTAGGTTTCCTCTCTGGAACAACTGGAACTATGCACTTTGGTAGCATGCTAACAATAATTGTCGCAGTAACAGTACACTTGATGGCTTTTCACATGAAATCAAGCATTTCTCTCCTCAGCGTCATTTGCCTGTGCTTTTTAGGAAGTGTATATTTCTTTCCAGCCAGTGATGTCAACTACAACCCATATATTTTATCAGCATTCGTCATCCACCTTTCCTTTGAATCACTGGTCGACATTTACTTCTCTAGGTTGTCGCTTTTGGAAACCTGGAAAAAGTTTATCTTCCAGGGGAGATGCATTCATAGATTGCAAATCCTTGCAGTGTTAGTTCTGGAAGCACTGTTCTATGCATTCAGTACTCAGCTTGTCCAAGACCCTGACTTGCCTGTCTACAGATTACCTATATTTGTATTTTTCTCTATACCATGGGTGTGGTTTCATTTTATGTTCATTGTGACATGCTGGGGGTTTGTCGGAAAGCTAGAGGAATGTTCCAATGTCTTGAATGCAAGAGGAGAGTTTAGCGACAACAGCATGTCAGAGGTAATGGCATCAAAAGGGCTCCGTCACTTCTGCCTGGTGTCACAGATTGTCATGCTCTATACATTGCTGTCAACATCTCTCGTCATAGCCTCAGCATGGCAAGAAACCAATCCAGTATTTATTGGCATGCTCTTAACTGTTCTCCCTATTGAACTACTTATGTATGATATCCTTGCAAAGCTCGGAAAATCTGTTGGAGGAACAGCTATAGGCTATGCTGTGGTTGCTCCTGCCCACAAGTACAGTCCGACAGGTGATGTCGTCATTCTTGCAGAGAATGCCTTCCAAGCTGTCAACACTAAAGCAATGGAACTAATAACTGTTGTTTCCAGATTTTTCTCCAGTCACATGATTCATAACTTTGGTACGGATTTTTCAACAAGTGGTATTTCAGCTGACTACATTGAAAAGAAAATAACATCATTTTTCGAGCAGCGTGTTCTTCCAGGTTTACACTATGATACATACATCCTATACTACAGCGGTCATGTGACAAGTAATGGAGATTGGGCTCTTACAGAAGATAAAACACTATCATTTGAAAGCATCTTAAAGTGGTGGAGAAACAAGAATGCAGGAACAGGGGCTAGACTTCTGCTGTTTCTAGATACTGCTCATTCACATAAATGGGTAGACAATATTTGGAAAGTTGAAAATGACTTTATAGCAATCCAAACTGGAAAGTTGACAGCCACATTTGATGCAGAGCTGGGAAATACGTTTCCTTTAGGCGAGCTCACAAAACTATGGGATGATTTCAACACGACTGCTGTAACTGGTAAACCAGACAGCTACTGGGACAAGAACAGTATGAAAGTGAAGCCAGTTTACGGTGTTTCAAGAGAATGGTGTTGTTTTAAGTTCCATGAGCCAACAGTGGAAGATATTGCTCAACATGTGGAACAGAATTTCCCAAGATTCATCAAACCAATAACAAAGATTTTCACTCATTTGCCGTGTAACACAAACGTGCTTAGTATCTTTGACTGGTTTACACATGGCTGCCGTCGACTGAAGATGCGTTGGTTCCCTCCAGCAGTCTACGACACTGGTCATGGATTTAAACTTGTTCGCTGAATTTTAGCAATATGCCAATGAGGCTCAATTAATAATGTAAGCTTTGGCCTCCTAAGCACTGAGCTTTTAGTTTTTGAAGAACAGCAGCAATATGCATTCATATCAAGGTCAAACCCTAAATTCTCTTCACAGATGGCCATATATTCCTTTTACTGTTTGTTCTGAGAATTAAGTAGGGCATCACTTATTAAGGTTTATTACAGTTTTAGAGACTTGGGTCAGGGGAATGCTAGAAACTATAACATTATTTGTGTGAGTCAAATTGCAACAAAAAAAGACACACTAAATATTAATACCAAGGCAAAATAACTAAAGAAATTATACAAAGTGAACTTCCTAAGAAAACGACCTTCTTTGTCATACTATGGTAGAGTGTATTAAACCATTGCTGTTTAGCAACTTTTTTGGTGTGGGTATTGTTTATTTTCATACCATTGCACATGACCCAGCTAACATAATCCAACAGAAAACAATACCACAGTGTATGTAGTGGCTGTGACCCTCAAACTGGAAAGCACTACTTGGCATTGCTTCAGACCATGTGGACTTCCTATTCTTTCATGAATACATGATGTAAAATCACACTTTTTTTTTTTGATGTTAAAAAAAGTTGACAGAAAGAAGATTCAAACCCGGGTCATCAGATTACTAAGAGAGAATCATACCCACTAGGCCACCGACGACCAGCTGCCAGAATTCTGAAACTTTTGGTTATAAATCCTAACCTCAGTATAAAGGCTAACCGTAAGCAACCTAAAGTTAATGTAGGCTAACCAAAATGTTATTTAGGCTAACCAGAGTGCTAGTTAGGCTAACCGGAGTGCTAGTCAGGCTAGCCAATGTGCTAGTTAGGCTAACCGGAGTGCTAGTTAGACTAACCAGCGTGCTATTTCGGCTAACCAGAGTGCTAATTAGGCTAACCGGAGTGCTAGTTAGGCTAGCCAATGTGCTAGTTAGGCTAACCGGAGTGCTAGTTAGGCTAACCAGAGTGCTATTTAGGCTAACCGAAGTGCTAATTAGGCTAACCGGAGTGCTAATTAGGCTAACCCTAGTGTTATTTAGTATTACGTGGTATAATATGTCATCAGCTGTCTCACATGGTCTGAAGCAATGCCATGAAATGATTTCCCCAAACTGGGCAATAAACTTTCCTTTTGAATTGTTTATCACATTTGATGATGAAAAAACACAAGGAAATTGCTGATAAACCATGCTAATTATTTATAATCCTTGGAAAAGAACATGATTGGAGCTTTCAAATAAGTTTTTAATACCAGGCTTTCCATGCTGTATATTATCATCAAAAAACATATTTAAATAAGGCTGAAATAACTATTATTCTTAAAGTTACCATGTATTAAATGTTAAATAAAATGTTAAAAACAAGAGTACTGTATTCAATGAAATGTTAAAAACAAGAGTGATGTACCAGTGTTAAATATGTGTTATATAGGCTTATTATCCACATATTATCGATTTTATAGTGCTCTTTAATTTGGATTACAGGTCTAGATATTTTGCCTTTGTTTCATCATTGCTCATGCAAGGGCACACGTGTTGCTGTGAGAGTGGCAAATCTTGTACATTCATACACCATTTGCGGGGCAGATGAAAACATGCATTAAATATTCAAATCCTTAATTTTGACCCTTAACTCCTTAGAATTATGCAACTTTCAAATTTTACTTACTGTCTCTGCTGGCTGTAAGTCTATAGCAACTGGATAAACATCGTCATAAGCGGCAAACGGATTAAAACAACTTCCAACATCAGGAAGTAATAGTTCTCCACAGACTGTGGGATATCTGGAGACAGATCAATGAAAATATATGTTAGTAAAAACAGTAGTTATGCCGGAAATTAAGTGTACAATAGCTCAGTATGGCAAACTTCTTTGACTTTAAAATAAAATAAAGCAAGAGACAAACAAAATACACTTACATTATAGCTGAACAAATTTCAGCATCTCTTTGCCTCAAAGCAAAAGCAACACTCTTTCACATGTTCAGAAAACTGCTGCCGCCTCCTCTGTTTCTCGAGAAGTCAGAACTTTGCTGTCTTACCACTCAACCCTCCCCTCAGGGGCCTGTTTTGTCCAGTGATTGACAGCCAGTGTTCGCATGGCTGAAGCATATTCCTCTGGGCTTTCTTTGTCAGTGCAGTGGGACTCCCAGACCTTTTTGTGGTCACCATTAGCTTTATAAGAAACAGATAACAAATTACTGAGTGTTTGTTAGCAGAGGTTTTGTCAGCAAAAGTGATCCACACTGCCAAAATTTATCAAGGTTTCCACAGCATGAAGTGACTTGGTGTATTCTGCGACTCCTAACTGTACTACTCTAAGGGTCCAGTTAAGTCTGTGTTCAGGCCTAGAGGACCATCAGACTGGACCTTATCGTTGTTTTTTGTAACGGTAAGCTACAGAAAAGGAGCACTACACTACCCCCCCCCCCCCCCCCCTCCCTATGGATGGGATTCTAGTCCATCACAGGGTTACACCTGGGTTGAGAGAGGCACTATGAGAGTAAAGTGTCTGGCCCAAGAACACACCATAGTGGCACCATCCAGGGCTTGAACCCAGGCCGCTTTATCCAGCGTCCAGCAATATTAGGCCACCATGCCTCCCAGCAATTCAGGTTAATTATCAATTTAATTATACCTTAGATAGAGTCGTTGTGAGAGTAAAGTGTCTTCTTGTTCAAGAAGACAATATAGTGCTGCCAACCAGCACTCAAACCTGGACAACTTACTCCAATCCAAGAGTCCAATTTGCTGAACTGGCAGGGGGAGGAGGAGGAGGAGGAGAAGAAGGGGGGGGGGGGGGGGGGGTTATTAGCGTGTATCCCACGCTGAAAAAATGCCAAGGATTTCAAACTGTTTTGCCAAAGTGGCCCATCTTACATGCCAAAGACTATGGTAATTCACCAGAACACTGCACCGTTTTGAAACCCGGGCCAAATTAGCAGTATAGTATTTTGTAAGGATGCCTTAAAGGGCACATTTGTGTGGGAACTACATAAATAGCTTCTGATCAGAAGGCTTTGCTTTAGGAAGGACTAACGTACTTGAAAAGATGATAGAAGTTTACATACGAATCCGCGAATCATTTTTTATTTAATTATTGATCAGAAGTGATGAAAGTTAAAAGGTTTCTGCAGTCATTTTATATAACACTTCTAATTTAAGTGCAGGGTTTATTTTTCTACATCATCTACAAGCTGATAAATGTAAAAAATACATTCCTTGTCTTCCCCTAATTGTTATGCAATCCTTTCACGATATTAGAAAGTTTTTGTGCCTGGTTAATATTTATCTAATTGAAACTGTCAAGTAATCAACAGAAGAGCAAAGCCAAAGAGTATTTTGTTTCAAACAGATTCCAGGAAAGTGCACGTGTCGCACGTGGTGTAATAGCATACCAGTTATTAATATTGACTCGAGAAGCCCTTCGCATTTATTGTAATTTGAGTGGATTGTTTCAACAGTTTAACTGCTAGATATGGCAAATAATGATGCCAGTTCTGCTTCCTTGAATAAGACAGTCTGTTTTGGTGTCGTTCTTTCTTCCGGCCACAGACGAAGCTCCTAGCGCCAAAAATACCGCGGCGATCCACAATGTTCGGCTAAGCGACAAACAAAGAGAGCTTCAGGGTTAGAAAAAATCGAAAGGAGTAAAGACCCCGAGGTCACGATTGCTAGAGTACAAACGGCAGGCAGTGAGGTTAAAGGAAGGTCAACTATTAAAATTGGAATAGATATGAAGCCACCTACTATCTACAAGCTTACTGACTGTAAAATAGCCTGTGCCCCCGATATAATAACATGATAGAGGGTGACTTGGGTCAATTCTTGCTGGGTATGTGGACCTATGTGCCGCTGGCCTCTCAGAGCCCCTACCCTGTTATAGTCTATTATTTGGCCAATTATAGACTCCATCTTAGTCACTTTTGTGTAAACGTAAATTTTGCGATCCCAACTTTATATATATAATAGTAAATTTCTGTTTATGCATCTACCTTGTAAACCCATATAACTTGATCAGATCATCCTAAAATGAATAACGCATTTAATGTTCAACAGAATATAGCGTGAAGGTGATATGTGATCTTCGCAGTGAATTTCCAATTTAAGCAATTGGAATGAAGAAGCCTGATTTTTTTTTTCAGGCTTCTTCATTCATTTCATTTTTTCAGGCTTCTTCATTCTTCATTCCAATTGCTTAAATTGGAAATTCACTGCGAAGATCACATATCACCTTCATATATGTCCGCAGTTCATATATGAATCATTTCATATACTACACGTCAGAATATAGCGTGTATAGACTTCAATCTTCACCCTCAAACATTCTGGTACAATTGCTAGCCGTAAATATTTACAAGACAAACGTTCGGTCACAATAGCACTTAATACGGTAACCTTTTTTTTACCGGACCAAAAATCCTTATATCGACCTGCCAGAATTTTCTTACACCCAAATTCCGAAAATGTGCCACCCCATTCTAGTAACTGTATTGACAATGCAACCCCATCATAGTCAATCCAGTCGTGAAAATGCGACCCCACCCAGCCAGGGGCGTAGCTACCTGAATGCACATACGCACGTGCGTACCTGAAAAACTCGAAAGTTAAAAAAGCTAAAATATGTGATACATGTTTATAAACATAAGGAATTAGACCCACTGTAAATTACAAAACATGACAGCAGGCGAGGCTAAGGACTAAGAAGAGCTTAAAACAGAAAATGATAAAGAGTTTGAAACAGAAAATGAAGAATATAAAAAGCAGAGACCGATACAGCGTAGAAGAATTTTAAATTTGGTGTACTATATTTCAGCTGGCCATAGCAGCCTTCTTCAGGTACATTGGGAGTTAACATTGAAGGGGTGTTTTATATGCAGTGATTGTGGTATTTTGCGTAATGCCGGAAATACGTAAAATGACAGTGTAAAATAAACTAAAGATAAGTAAAATAAACTAAAATAGTAAAATAGCTGATAAAACAGTACAGGTAAATAAACTAGCATGTTTCTTCGCGGCTGTTGAGACCTTCGGGATCAATTGATCTGCAAAAAGGCTTCCCTGGCCTCACGGATTTAGTCCCTGTTAAAAAAGATTTTTATGTCATCACTGCTAACGACATACAATTAATGCCCATCGAAAAAAAAAAAAACATGCTCACTTCATCTGGGTTAGCCCCAGTCTCCACTGCTCTAGTGCCGCAGAAATATTTAATTTCCGGCTAATTCGTATACACTCAAACGCGAGAAGAAATTCCTTCAGTTGCAATTGATGGCAATTTTCAGCATGCTGCCCAAAGTTTCAAGCAAGCTTTCTCAGTTTTCGTCTGCCCTTTGCCTGCTTTGCTTCCTTCTTTTTTTCGCCGGAGCTGCAAATGGCATCAGGGAACGCTGGGTCCATCATACAACAGACGGAAGCATTCATTTCCTCGCAATCGCCGTTGCCATTGCTGTGTTGATTTCAGTAGCCACCTATCTGTACGGGTACCGAGATTTCGGACGTGGATTCAGCCATCTTTGGATGGGTGGTCTTTTCAGCGTGCTGTCCTTCACGGCGATCGCATTCGACCATTTGATCAATTCATTGCAAGATTTAGATGTGACGGATATTCTTATAATGGCTAGCACGGGTGTACATTGTTTCAAGGTTTTGGTTGAAAGAATATGTTCCTCGCCAGCATATGAGTCCGTATTCCTTACCACTGAAGAGTGCTTGTTTCTGCTAGGTTTCCTCTCTGGAACAGCTGGAACTATGCACTTTGGTAGCATGCTAACAATAATTGTCGCAGTAACAGTACACTTGATGGCTTTTCACATGAAGTCAAGCATTTCTCTCCTAAGCGGCATTTGCCTGTGCTTTTTAGGAAGTGTATACTTCTTTCCAGCCAGTGATGTCAACTACAACCCATATGTTTTATCAGCGTTTGTCGTCCACCTTTCCTTTGAATCGCTGGTTGACATTTACTTCTCTAGGTTGTCACTTTTGGAAACATGGAAAAAGTTTATCTTCCAGGGGAGATGCATTCACAGATTGCAAATCCTTGCAGTGTTAGTTCTGGAAGCACTGTTCTATGCATTCAGTACTCAGCTTGTCCAAGACCCTGACTTGCCTGTCTACAGATTACCTATATTTGTATTTTTCTCTATACTATGGGTGTTGTTTCACTTTACGTTCTTTGTGACATGCTGGCATTTTGTCGGAAAGCTAGTGGAATGTTCCAATGTGTTGAATGCAAGAGGAGAGTTTAGCGACAACAGTATGTCAGAGGTAATGGCATCAAAAGGGCTCCGTCACTTCTGCCTAGTGTCACAGATTGTGATGCCCTATACATTGCTGTCGACATTTCTCGTCATAGCTTCAGCGTGGCAAGAAACTAATCCAGTATTTATCGGCATGCTTTTAACCATTCTCCCCGTCGAACTACTTATGTATGATATCCTTGCAAAGCTCGGAAAATCTGTTGGAGGAACAGCTATAGGCTATGCTGTGGTTGCTCCTGCCCAAAACTTCAATCCGACAGGTGATGTCGTCATTCTTGCAGAGAATGACTTCCAAGGCGTCAACACGAAAGCAATGAAACTAATAGCTATTGTTTCCAGATTTTTCTCCAGTCACATGATTCATAACTTTGGTACGGATTTTTCAACAAGTGGTATTTCAGCTGATTCCATTGAAGAGAAAATTACCTCATTTTTTGAGCAGCCTGTCCTTCCAGGTTTACACTATGATACATACATCCTATACTACAGCGGCCATGTGACAAGTAACGGAGACTGGGCTCTTATGGAAGATAAAACACTATCATTTCAAACTATCTTAAAGTGGTGGAGAAACAAGAATGCAAGAACAGGGGCAAGACTTATCCTGTTTCTCGATACTGCTCATTCAGATAAATGGGTAGACAATATTTGGAAAGTTGAAAATGACTTCATAGCAATCCAGACTGGAAAATTGACAGCCACATTTGATGCAGAGCTGGGAAATACATTTCCTTTAGGCGAGCTTACAAAACTATGGGATGATTTCAACACGACTGCTGTAACCGGTAAACCTGACAACTACTGGGACAAGAATAGCATGAAAGTGAAGCCAGTTTACGGCGTTTCAAGAGAATGGTGTTGTTTTAAGTTCCATGAACCAACAGTGGAAGATATTGCTCAACATGTGGAACAGAATTTCCCAAGATTCATCAAACCAATAACAAAGATTTTCACTCATTTGCCGCGCAACACAAATGAACTTAGTATCTTTGACTGGTTTACACATGGCTGCCGTCGACTGAAGATGCGTTGGTTCCCTCCAGCAGTCTACGATACTGGTCATGGATTTAAACTTGTTCGCTGAATTTTAGCAAAAAGCCAATGAGGCCCAATTAATAATTTAAGCTTTGGCCTCCTAAGCACTGTGCTTTTTGAAAAACAGCAGTAGCAATATGCATTCATACTTAAGTTCATTTTTATCATTCCAATACCGAAATCAAATTCTAAATTCTCTTTGCAAATTGCTATATATTCCTTTTACTTTTGGTTTTAGAGACTTCGGTCAGGGAAATGCTGGAAACTATAACATTATTTGTGTGAAATTCAGGGGTTTGTCAAGTCAAGATGCAACAAAAAAATACATTTTATTTATACCAAGGCAAAATAAATAATATATTTGAGAAATTATACAAAATGGACTTCCTAAGAAAGCAACCTTCTTTATCATACTCTGGTAAAGCAGGCACAGTGTATTAAACCATGGCTGTTTAGCAACTTTTTTTGGTGTGGGTATTGTTTATTTTCATACCATTCTACGTGAACACAATCCAACAGAAAACAATACCATAGTGTACAGGGTTTTCCTTTTCTGTAGGTGAAAGGCAATTTTTGCCACCTTTGAATGTTTCCATCTCCAGCAACTTCAATTTCATTGCAAAACAATCTTTAGATTTCTGAACAATTTTATGTTGATTTTGATGCCTGCTTGCAGTTCTTCTACACCAACTTTATTTGAAAAGGAAAACCCTGAGTGACTGTGACCCTCAAATTGGCCAATAACCTCACATTTTAAGGGGGGTCCTTCTTAACTACAGATCCATAGCAGTTGCTAAGGGATTGCTGAAGACGAATTTTGGTGGCAAGCCATTTTGCAGCGTTTCGTATTGCTAAATGGCGAATCTTTTAGAGGGGAACACCTGCTTTGAAAAAATTGACACTGCTCGCGCGTACCTAGTGCCAGTCCCAAACCGCGCGTTAGAATTTAAAATCCCTAAAACTTGGAGGAAAGAAGGTAGAGTTCCATACTTTTTTAAGAATCAGAAATAACTGAGCCTTCTTTACAATCCTACGTAAGGATTTACCATTTACACATAAAAAAAGTAACGCTACTGAAGAAAGTCTGGATATACGGGTGTCTTTTACGTCATAACTTTTATAATAATGCGAATTTCATAAAACCCATACGAAGCATTAAGCATGTGGACGTTCTTTATTTATTGGCACTGATTTTAATTTTCAGATCTATATGCCCTTTCAGTTTTAGGGTTTTTTCTATTCTGGTCACGTGGCTTGTCAAATATGGCCGTGTTTTGAAACTCTTGAAGGACTCTTCAATCGAACAAAGTTGTGCAAAAACCATATCCATAGGAAGTCTGGTTTCCAAAATAGGATGGTTAGATACCTTCCATAGCAACAAATTGGTAGTTAAGAAGGACCCCCCTTAAAGCATTGAAGTTGTTTGTTCCTTTTGAATTGTTTATCACATTTGGTGATAAAAACCACCAAGAAATTGCTGATTAACCATGCTTATTATTTATAAATTACTCCTTGGAAAAGAACATGATTGGAGGTTTCAAATAGTTTTACCGGGCTTTCCGTGCTGTATATTATCACCAATGTGTGATATTTACATAGGGCTGAAAATAGAGGATAATACATGGTTTCGCGGAGATATGAAATTTATCTTCGAGTGTTCAAATCGATAGCTCACGAGTGAGCGCAGCGAACGAGTGAGATATCGGATTTGAACACGAGAAGATAAATTTCATATCTCCAAGAAACCATGTATTATTCTTTTTATTATATAAACCTACTAATTACGATGTTTTTGACGATTTTCCGAAGATTTCCGACCATTTCCGAAGATTTCCGAAAATTTTCAAAATGTTGTCCGAAGGTTGTACGAATGTTTCCGAACATTTTCCGAGAATTTCCGAAGTTTCCAAAGATTGCCGAAGATTGCCGAGGAAGATCCGAAGATTTTTCGACTTAATATCGATTTACTTTGGCTCATTCAGCATTGGAACATGGCAAACTCTGCAAGCTGATTGGTCAAAAATGATATCACACATGTGTGCTACCATTTTTCTCGATTTGCTACCACTCGCTATACCACTGCAGTTTATATAATAATAATTATTATTCTTGAACTGACCATGTATTAAATAAAAGGTTAAAAACAAGAGTAATGTGTTCAATAAAATGTTAAAAACAAGAATGATGCACCAGTGTTAAATATGTGTCAAATAGGTATATCTTGTTACAGTCACATAACTTCTTGCTTATTACCAAACAAAGAGCAATCTGCTTGGCAAACTACAAAAAGCTATTTTCCATTACACACTTTGCCCCACTCATCATGTTGATAGAATGTACGGATCAGATGTCATTTTCTTTTGAAACAATTATCAGCCATTAAACTCTGGCATACAAAAGTGTCATTAGATAGGCCTGTAATAGAATGGTTTAAGTCCTCGCCTGTAAATCCAACCACCCAGGTTAGAATTTGCTTGTTTTAAATAACTTTTTTTTTTTCAATTAGAAACTTGCACAATATGCAGCCAAAAGAAAACAACCGGAAAATTGAACATAAAATGACTGAACGTTATACATACAGAACTCAAAACCACCATCATCATCTAAATTAATTATTTTGATGAATACAAGATGACTGTATTATTAATAAAATATGGTTCTTGTTTTATGACATGGCAACTCAGTCAACCCTTCCAATTTTTCTTTGGCAAAGTCCCACAAGTAAAAATCAATGATAACAGAATTCACGATCAAATCAAGTTTCCCTGGAGACAAGACACTGAATTCTGCATCCATCTTTGACTTTGCTTTCACTTTCTGGTAAATTTGCTCCACAGCCCAGATAGAGTTTCCTCTGATCTCTAGCTCTAATCTATCTCCAGCAGGAATTATCTCCCCTCTTTTTAACCTTTCCATTAGCTCATCAGTATATTTCAGGATCCCCAAATGTAATAGCGACTGCGGCACTTTGTAATCTGCAAACATGGTCAGGCAAGTTATGTCGGTGAAATGCCCCAGTGATTCCCCCTCAAAACAAGCCCAGAGGTCGGAGACCAAAATTTGAGCACGTTTATAAAAAGAAACCTTTTTGCCATCAAACACTGACTCATCTTGAAAACATTTGAAGGTACTTGTTATCAGACCAAGAAGCTTCTCTGCACTGTGCTCACATTGTGATAACAGATTCACAAATGAGTTCTTGTAGTCGTTGAACAGTATTTTGCCAACTTCATTTAAATTATTGACCCTCTCTTCAAGAAGTGGTATTTCAGTTGGTGTTTCTGATCTGAAGATGTGCTGCAACTTGTCCTTACTGATGTTTGCATAGTATGATGGTGTAGTGATGGGGATTCCCTCCTAACAACAGAAATACACTACTGAGTTAGTTTTAACTGAGGAGGGGCTAATAAACAGGAGCTTGAGAGCAGTGCCAGTGCTACAGTGGATAGCAGGTTGCTTTTAAGCTCCTGAAAGGACTTCCCTGGGCCTCAAAATTAAATTAAGATGTCTTCCTGTAAACCATAATACACAAAACAAATGGCCTTTATTTATCTGTACCTCTTGGGGGTACTCCCGTATCCCTTGATGAAACTCCCATACCCCTTGGGGGTACTCCATATAATGGACCAAAAGGGGGGTGACTGCCCAAATATGGTGCCTTTTTCAAGGTAGAATTTAGCCTGTGAACGCAGATGTATTTCCCGCTGTCACTTGCCTCCAACAGCTGAGAATATGTCTCTGTTCGAGGGCTAGAACCACATAAAAGGGGAATGATTTAATGTGGTGATGTAGAGAAAGGGGTATTGAAAACTACTACTTCAGGTATTCAATGGGTCCTCCAAAAAAACCTTACACAGACCCACTGAAGGTTTGATTATCTCAGTATTTTAGGGGGGGGGGGCTACTCAAGTTGCCTGTTCTGTAAAAATTGCTATAAAAAAGGCATGGATGATGAATCTGGGTAGAGTCTCGCCATAAAAAATATTTTTAAGTAGCCCTTGCCATCCCTGACCCCCTCCAGGTTTGAACCCTGGAGGGGTACAAAACAGTACAAGCCTGTAGGCCCATAAGACACTTTTTTATACTGGTGTTTTCCCCTATATATTTGAAAGATTACTTCCTGAGTTTTGAGTTTTTAGTTCCCCTTTCTGGTAGTATGCTCCAATTTAAAAGTGAAGGGGTGGAAACTCTGGGAAAAAATGGGGTAGAAGAAGGTGAGATTGAAAAGGGTGGTAAGCAGTAATTGTGGGAGGAATTGGTAGGGGAAGAAGGCAGGTGAAAGGAAGAATGGGAAGTGGGAACCAGTGGCGGATCCTGGGGAGGGGCCCGGGCACCCACCTTATTTTTTCGGAAATAGCGCATTTTCTTTGAAGTGTCGGAATTATCTTCCCAGATTCAACATTCATACCCTCCTTAGCTAAAGGTCTGGATCCGCCACTGTGAACCCCCTGTTTCCCATCGGGAGTGACTATTCTGCACTCAGTTGACGTTGTGAGACAATAGGGAGACACCTCATGACATTTTATACCACGTAACACTCAGTTCATGTAGTGAATACAAAACAGCACTACTGTGCACGTCGGTTAGCCTACTATACACGTCGGTTAGCCTACTATGCACTCCGGTTAGCCTACTAGCCCTCCGTTTAGCCTAAAAAGCACTCCGGTTAGCCTACGTTAGCTTAGTTTGCTTGCGGTTAGCTTTATATTGAGGTTAGGATATATAGCCAAAATCTTACAATTTCTTTCAGCTGGTCGTCGGTAGCCTAGTGGATAGCGTTCCCGCGCGGTAATCCGACGGCCCGGGTTCAAATCCTATTATTAACTTGAAAAAAAAATATTAAGTGTGATTTATCCTTCATGTATGAGAAAATGAGAAGTCTCACAACATCAACTGAGTGCTGAATAGTCACTCCCGTTTCCCATCCCCCTTGAAAGGTCAAATAAGGCAAGTGGCCCTCAGTTTCTTTCATAAGATCTCAAAACAATCCTCACATATATAAAAGGGAATTTACACACAACAAACGGACCGACAAAACTTCATATGTGTTTATATGGGGTAATGTGTTGTTTTCCAACACAACTACAGTCTGTGAAAACACTCAAATATAATTTTCTCTAGTGTATATACCTTTAGAGCTCTGTTTATGGAGGCACAAAGAGCCCAGTACCCTGTGAAGTTCTTTCCTCCAAAGCGTACAGTCCACGGCTCCACATCCTCATCGGTCCAAAAAGAAAAGTTCAACGTGTCCAATACAACGATCCAGTCCACGGTTTCCTTCGACATTTCATTCGGATGCAATTCATGTTCTTTCCACGTCTTTAAACTATATTTCTTCGACTTGAAGCAGTCAAAGATTATCTCAGCCGCTTCTTCTACACCTTTTTCGCATATAGAAACATCACTGCTTTTAGATGATATAAATTTAGCCGAATCGCGAGGATTTACCGGTTTTGAAGTACACAGTTTGTCTTCAACCATCTTCAACTGATATTGCACGTGGCGTGCATGATCAAACTGTTTCTTCTTCGGGAGGGGTATCTAAGTAGCAAACTGGTTTCTCAGGGGAGGGGTGGTGAGGCAATTGTTGATCGCAATCAATGTTTTTTTAAAGATATACATACAGTATTTTTATGATCCAATATAAAATATTAATTTACGACAAGGGAATCTCCCTCTTTCACTTTCCTATTTTACAATAAATATTTTTGAAATGTAAGATCTAATTTTATAGGCCGGCAGTGTGGAGCTTGGTACGTGTGAAAATCGACCCGTGATGAGATTAAAAGGTGACATTTCTTACGTACATATCCGGTGGCGTTTCGCGTTTCATTTTGTGCGGCCGATTTGAGATTTGCTGCTCTTCATCTTCAAGCTCTTCCATAACAGCGTAAATAATGCCCTTAATAGGTGGTGACTTCTTAGAAGTACGAGATTGTGTCTTCATCAAAGGATTCCCTTCAGACTCGGGTGTCAACGTTTCCAACGTGAGGTAAAACTATGCTTGTAAACAAGCATGGCAGATTTTTGTCCTTCGTCGAAGCTGATATCGATTTCGCCCATTCAGTTTGTAAAATGTTGATTTGTGCTTTGGTGTAATATCGGTTTGTTAGGAAGTACTTTCAAGAAAAGGTGGGAGAATGCTGTGTGCAAATGACTGCTCTTTCGAAGGACAAGCGCTGGGCTTTCATCACTCTAAAATTTGATTCCCCGACTGTGGCGGAAAATGTCATCGAAAGGTAGGCTTGATGAGCTGCAGTCATGTCGCTAAAAATACTCGTTTTGTTTGGAATATATATTGAGCAAGAATTTACAGTACCTTATAAGTTATAAATAACATAAGTTTTAATTGCTTTTGTAATGTATTCGTGTAACTGACCACGCGGTATTTGACAAAGTGACACACGACTTTCTTGTCGAAAAGCGAAGCCCGGTTCACTGAGGAAGGCACATCTTTCATGAATCACCGTTGTTAATGTTTTAGTTTACCGTATGATTAATTACTTATTGTCTGCTTTCAATGCACAAGGTTTATTTCATAAAGAGGGTTTTCAATATCAAGCCTAAGGTAGCCATATTGGTTTTCCCAAAGGACTGAAATGCCATTGTTTTTAACAAGCCGCGTGATAATGACATCACAAATCACTGCTCTTCTGACAAAAGCTCCATGAGCTTTTCATCTTACTCCCCCGCCCTCCACCAACCTCCACTCGCCTTTTCCAAGATTTTTTATCAGTATGTTTTGGAGTTATCTACACACCACTTTTACTTTTTATTAATACTATGATTAATTCTGGGAATCAGCGCAACCTGCAGATTATTATTTGCTTATCAGCTGGCAGATTAGTGAATAATGTGTAGGTTGCATGCACAATGCATGATTTTCAAGAGCAATGTCAAGTTCACTGGTGGCATGGTGAGTGGCATCTTGCACACAGCAAACTAAAAACATTACCGTAAAATCCCGGTCATAAGCCCTGGGTTTATACAACTTTGTAAGGGGTTTTGGGTGGGCTTCTAAGCGGAGGGGCTTATATCCGGGAGAGCTTATAAGTGGAATAAAAAACTGTTTCGAAAAGAGCCATGGTAGTGTTGATTAAAATACTGTTTTTAAGTTTAAAAGTCGGGGGGGGGGGGGGGGGGTGCTTATAACCGGAATTTTACGGTATTTATAATACAAATATTAGATTCAGTTTTTGTGACACTAGAATAATCAACTTAAGGTTGAGGTAAGTGTTATGAGCCAAGGCCAAACAACCTTGCTTATTTTGAATATCACAACACCTCGTACAATAATTGTTTTGCTAATGAATAATAATAATAATAATAATAATAATAATAATAATAATAATAATAATAATAATAATAATAATAATAATAATAATTGTTTTATATTGAAGGTTCAGTGGAAAATTTATTCAAGGATATCAAGTACAGTTGAGTTTTTGGAGAGTCCCAAAGAACATGGCACATTCAAGAAGATTTAACAGAAGCAGAAACTCCAATACCTTGTGTAGCAGAAGATGGGATGATGGGAGTAGCTTTGACAAAGAAACAGAACAATCCTCAAGACATAAAGATGACTTTTCAGGAGTGAATAATTCCAAGATTACAAACCGCATGTCAAGAGATACTGTATCGTATAATGACAAAGAGGAATTTAGTGAGGATCCAGATAATTTTAGAGATTATCACGAAAGCAATTTTACTGAGAGATATAATGCAAGCAACAATGTTAGCTACAAAGAACATAATGAGGAGTATTTACATGAACAATGGAGCAGTGATGGAGAGAGAGAAGAAAGGTATCTGTTTTTTGATGGGGATCAGACTGGATGGGACTCGGAGTACAGTGGTGGCAATGAACATTATTCGGAAAGGGAATACTATGAAAGAGAAGAGGTTTGTATAATAATAGTAATAATAATCAATAATAATAATAACAATAATAATAAATGCTTTTCTTTGATACTTGTCTTGTTGTCAATGCACAGGTATTGCAAGGTGAAATTAGATGGGAGTTGAGCGCAGAAAACAAATATTTATGAAGTCAGGAATTTTAACAAAATTCAAATTAGGCAGCTGGTTTGAGTAGAGTAACTGATTGTTTGAAAGAATCTTTCTTAAATCACTTTCTTAAGTAGCTGACTTCTCTGAGCCAAGTAGCCAATGCTTTTCATCAGCCATTGGTACTTATTGAAAACACAGATGAAGTCATGATTATTATGCTTCCTTCATCTTACAAAATTAGTACATTGACTGGGGGACTGGTGTTGAGAACAATGGAAATTATCAGATAGATATTTTTTTTGATGTATTTGCAAATTTTCAGGACTAACTGTTGCAGTCTATAACAAGAATTAATTTAAATACATTGCTTATGAGTTGGGTACTCAAGAGCCAATCAGACAAGCTAGTTTTTGGCCGTTCACTTCCCCAGAGGATGATCCTTCTGGTCTGTGCCAAGGATCGATTGATGGTTTTTGGCTACCTTTGCTTTATTAGAGCTAAATCAAAGGGACATCATCTTGCTCTACCTGTAACAATGTCATAAAAGAGCAAGTACCAGTAATTATATTGCCAATTGTAATATACAAAATGAATAAATATTGCCGTGTGCACCTCGTTTTGCAAGAGGAGAAAAAGGTGGCTTACATCATGTGATTTATCAGCAGTAGATAGCAGCAAAACTATACTAACATCTTAGCCATACCAAATAGCCAAATGTTCCATGGCGTAATATGTTTATCTTCTGTGATCTGTTGTACATTAGGAATTGTCATATGCTCAAGAGGAAGGCCACTGGCAAGAAAGGGACGTGGATCATGGAAGAGACCATAACTTTGTTAATCAAGATGATGCAAAGGATTATGAGAGCAATTTTGATGAATATGATAATTACTCTGAGCAATATGAAGATGACTTGAGAGAAGAGTGTGACCGTGGTCATTATGCCTACCATGAAAGATCTTTTGAAGACACAGCTGAAGAATCACCTTTCACTGGGAGTTATAGAAGTGAAGATCTGCGTACAACAAATAGGCAGTGGCCTAACATCAGAGACTACACCAACACACAAGGTTTCCAGGCCAGGAATCAAGGTAGTTCTCAATATGTAATTTCACCTTACAATATCAATGGGTTGCCTAGGAAACAGGTGAGGGGAATACAGAAAATGATCATCTTGATGAACTGCCAAATTCTCAGAACTAACATTAAGATAATTGCCTTTAGGAGAGTTGTGGAGAGGAAGAAGGACAAGGAGAATTGACACTGTTTACACTCTTGGGACTGAAAGGATTAAATTGTTACATTTGGTTAAGTGTTTCTTTGTAATCAAGTAACCTAAAATGAATGTGACATCCTTTAAGTCTCATGTGCCTTTTTTCTGTTTATTTACAGGGGGCGGTCGAAGCAGTTCGCCTTCATTGAATGAAGCAAACCAGTGGCCGAGATGGGAGACAGTTGCACCAATCAACCTAACTAGGAGGAGGCCATCTGACCCAGAAGTCGTCACAAATACACCCAAAGACACTCCGTGGCCACAGAACCCAAGAACCTGCAACAACAAGTTTGGAGATTTAACTGATAGAAGAGCTACAGCTTTGATAGAAGAAAGACCTCGCTCAGATGAGTGGTTTAAAAATACTCACAGACATTACAAAGATAGAGGTCGCCGCAGTGCTTCGCCCGTGAACTTACGTTCTAAGCTCTATGGTCACCGAGAGTCACCTCCCATGGACAAAACTTTGAAACCCTCGTCAGAAATAAGTAATAAGATGGTTCATTCAAAGAGGGGCCACAATAGCATTTCCCCAACCAGAGAAAGACACTTCCCTGCTAACAGAGGAAGCCGTAGAAGCTCGTCGGTGGAAAGGAGCTCTGATTTTAAAGTTCAAAGAACCTCACCAGGTAGTGAAAGATCAAGTCAGTCCTTCAATGAACACAGCTTACAGCGGAGGAAAAGGGAAAGTCGCAGTTATTCCCCTAACCCAAATGCCAAGGTACCTTTGTTGAGAGGAATCAGCCATGAGAGTAGAAGTAGTGGGAGAAGAGGGAGTGATCTTCGGCGTTCTCTGATGTTACACCAACAGCGAAAATATTCATCTTTTAGAGCAAGAGGTAGAGAAGAAGGTATAAAGCATTCGACAAGGTCCTCAAAAACCTCTCCAGAAAGTAAGCCTGACAAATCACCTAGCTCGCAAAACTCTGTTGAGTCTTCCACTTCCACCCAAGGCATAAACAAGAAACGGCGTAAGTACGATGATGAGAAACGAAGAGATGAGACTGAGACCACCAAAAGAAGTAAGTTCGTATCTGGACTACTGTTATTGGAAAAGTGTTTAAGACGGATTCCGCTGAAAGTTCGAGCAATAAGTGCAAAAATTATTTACCAAAAATCTACTCAAAGCACGGCAACATTTTGTATACTATTTGAAACATCTCACTGAAATTCATTTCTACAAGTGACCCCGCGGTTAAATTCTAAAGCATTCTCGAGAAAATTCATGTCAAGCCTCGTAAAAATGCGTAAAACGCGTGGTTATTTTGTTTTGTACTGACGTGCAACGACCGTTTTAACTAAAATATGGAGAACTTCAAATTCATTTTTCTCTGGCGGGGTCAGCTTGAGAGCTCAAGTTTCGATAAGTTCTTCTTAACTATATTCAAACTGTTACCATGCTATGAGCTCTTTTTGGTATCTTAATTTTTGCCTTTATTGCTCGAACGTTCAGCGGAAACCGTCTTAATACGTTCTAGTTTCATTGATCATTTTCATCAAAGCAAACTATAATAAAATCGTCTCAGAAAATGCATTTTTTCTTTTTTACTTAATTCTGCCTTTACAGGAAGAAAAACCAGCCCCAATACCTCTGATAATGCCTCAACCTATTCAGATTCTGAAAATGGGAACAGTGACTCCACCCGAAGCAAGAGGATAAAAACAACTAGTGAAAGCAGGAAGGAATCTTCTCCAAACCAAAAAAGAAAATCAAGACAGGTATGCTGGTTGTGCCTGTGTAATTTCACATGGAATAGTCATGATCCACCTCATAATTAATTGAAATGCTTGCACTTTAGCTGTTCGATGATACATGTTTCTTCTCTCCATTTCCCAAATAATAAATAAGAAATGGGAAAGAAATGGGAATTTACAGTGGCATATTCCACATAGTGGCTCTTCCGATCCCACTGATTCCCGATCGAATTGGAATTTAGTAGTGTTGGTTTTTGTGGAGGGAGGCAAACCGGAGAGCCCGGAGAAAAATACTCAGAGCTAGGACGAGAACCAACAACAAACTCGATCCACATATGAGGCCGGGTCTGGGAATCGAACCCAGGCCACATTGGTGGTAGGCGAGTGCTCTCACCCCCGCGCCACCCCTGCTCCTTGTTATAGCATAAAGAAGCAAGGACTGATGGGACTTGCACCTTGCACGTTAGGGGTACAGTGTCCCAACAGCTGTTTCGATGTAGAGCAACAGTATTCACAGCATTGTTTTACATTTGGCCAAAAAGTTTGGGTTGGGTAGCTATTTTTTAAGAGAGCAATAGAGCAAACAACAGGAACAATGCCCCTAGCCCCCAAAACGATAGCAAATGCTACACTAGAGGACCAGTGCAAGCTTACAAGAGCTGCTGCACCTGTAAAAATGTTTCAGCCATAACTTATGCTGATAGCACATGACGGTAACAAGTACTGGTTTTGACATTCACTGTCCTTCTCTCAAACCCACTGACATCAATTAATGCTCATATTTTTGTTGTCCACAGAAAAAAGATCATGTTACAAACAGTTCTAACACCAAAAGAGCAGATCGCCTGTTGAGTGACCTGGCAGTAACTTTGGCAGAGGATAACATATCCTTGAGAAGACCAAGAGATAGTGCCTCAAACAGTGTTACCTCCGTTCCACCTGAGTGTGTCGACAGTAAACATGGCCACATACCCAAACCCACTGGGCAATCTGAAGAGTCCTGTCGCAGTGGAAAGAGTTGGCAGGAGCAGGAAAAGGCAGTTGCTACCGTGACCGAGATTCTGAAGTCAGTGGATACAGTTAAGAATGATAGTTGTGCGAGTGAAACAGAAGACAACTTGAGCACCGTGGAAGGGACGCTTGAAGAAGAGATCGCTACTCCTGAAAACGCTAGTCAGTTGGCATTTCCATGCCGTGATGGCAGTTCAGAGCAAGACGTGGAAGATGATTCGGAATTGGATAGCAGTAATGACTTCTCTGAAGAAAATTCAGATCATGCAGGAAAAGAGGCTCAGATTGACAAGCCCTCACCGGAGAGCCATGACTTTTTGGATATAAAGAAAAACTGTACCTTTATTGTAGATGACTTCGAGAAAACGGATAAAGTTCATGAAACTAATTTTGAAAGTTTTTGTAAGGTTTCTTCGAGGAAGAGTGAAACGGATTTCATTGCGAAAGTGGAAGAAGGGGCGAACTCCCACAATGACCAACATACAACCACAGATGAGTCTTCTGAAGAACCAGATCTTAATTCTCATGATTTCACCTTATACCAGAGCCACGTGAAAGACAATACGAACTGCACAGAAAATGATACACACAATGAAATGGTGTCAACAAATTTGCGACATGTTCGCATGGAAATTTCTCCAATTGATGAAGAAAATCCACCTAAGTTGGACGTGGGTCAAGGGAAGTTACTTCCAGGGGATTTTGCAGTTTGCGAGGAGGGCAGAAACGAGCATGGAGCAAAGGGCAGTAACGTAATTGAGAATAGTCATGAACTTGAAAGGGATAGTTCTTCAAATATCGAGTGTCCATTAATGAAGCCAAGGCCGGAATATGTTGCGAAGACATCTTCAAAGAATCTTATCCAATTGGCCAAAGACAACAGTGATGAAATTATATACCAGAATAAATTGCAAGAGGATACTTGCACAAGATCTGAAGTGCAACTTTCGCAAGTAAATGTTTCCAGTATTGAGGTCAGCGCAGATTTCTTAAAACAGGGAAGTGCTAACTTGGAGGATCCTAACGATAACAATGGAAAACAGGCAGTATGGGCTTCGGAGAAAGCACAAGTTAATACCTGCACGGCAAAGGAAGAGTACGTCTACAAGAATGAAAACAGCGTCCACCACCAAGAATTTTACAATCTCGACGAGGAAGCCTACAGCATGGGGAGGTGTCATTTAAACCCACAATATACTGATGGCAAGAGTGATGTAACAACTGAAGTCTCTAATGCAGTTCTGGAAGTTCCCGAATTGGAAGATACCGTAAATTATTTCAATTGCGAAGAGAAGGCTATGTACACGAAAGAGGACGTGTTCATCCTTGAAGGTGCTAAGGTCACACAACGAGAAGTTTATGACAAGAATGGCATTGACCACGTTTATAGCTTGAAAAGTGAGGGGGGCAGTGCGGATGATGCTGAATTTAATGCCACTACCACAGAACAAGTCTGCGTCAAGGATGTCAGTGACACGCAACAAAAGACACATGACCAGGTAGGTAATACCGCTAACAGAAAGGGTGGCAATATGGAGGATGCTGTGATGGGTGCCTATGGCCTAGAGCAAAAGCGCTCTGACGTGAAAAGTATCGACGTCGTGTACAAACAGGAAGGTAATCGTAACGTTTACAGCTTAAAAAATGAGGAAAACAACTCTGAAGGTGTTGAATTCGATGCCTCTAAAAGGCAACAAGAATTTGGTGCTATGGAGAGTAAAGAAGAGTTCAAGAGTTGTGGCAGCAAAGCAAAACAAGAAAGACGTCGTTCAAAGAACTTCGATTTCACCAGCGAAGAACGGGCATACGATGAGTATGAAGTTTATAACAAGGAGGACAGCTATGTAACGCAACAAAATGTTCATTGCTCTCAGGATGGAAATTTATCCAATAACGCGACAAAGGAGAGCCATGCTGTTGAAGAAACTGCGGCTTATGTGAGAGATACAGAACAGAAAAACCACGTAGATAGAAATTCATATTGCATTGGTGTTCAAGTAAACCAAGAAAAGCGACCAACAACAAACGTTGGTAATGTAACTAACAAAACTGAGGATGCAAGATGTAATTTCGTAACCCAAGGGGAGGGATTGAACAGCACGACAGCTAAAAGCAATCCTGCTCATACTGAAACGCGTTGTTGTACTTGGACAGCCTCAGCCCTTTGTCATCCCAATGGGGCACTTGTTCAGGAGTCACCAGTTACTGATGCTATTAAATCAAGCGCATCGTCCCCTGATAACAGCTATGCTAATCCACGTGTGAAAGAAGGTCATAATTTGGTGGCCGAAGATTTTGAACATGTTGATATGGAGATTTCCTCAGACGAAGAACAGCAAGGTCACTTCATAGGGTCACTAATCCGTGTCAATACGGACACCAGCACTAAAGAAAACGATGGTTACAGGCCTTATTCGCCCAGTAGTCCGACTTGGAGAAGTGACGAAAATCAGTCCCCACTCTCCAAAGATGATACATCTCTGTATTCTCCAAGTCACCCAACAAACCTGAGTGAAGGTGATGCGGAAGTAAGCATTACCATTGAGGACGTGTCGTACGAGGATGACAAACGTGATTGTGATGAACCCATTTGTGATACGGTGGAAGGGGTCTATTCTGATGTACCTAAGAACAACTTTAGGAACAGAAACGCTGACGACGAGACAGAGGTTTTGCATTTTAACCAGACGATTAACAACAGCGTTAATGGTACAACCACAAGTTCTTTCAGGATTTCTAGCTCACCAAAATCGGGAGTTGGATTGTTCAAACCCGTTTCGTTAACCAACGATTTTACTGATGTGAATATGCCAACCAAAGACTTAACACAGAATCGTGATGTCATGACCAGCAATAAAAATGCAGAAAGTGGTGTTAAAGATAGTGAAGTTTGTTCGGATAATTTTGCAACAGATAAGAGTGGTAAAGAGGGTCTTAAACCTTTGTTGAGGTGCCAAAAGAGAACGCAAAGTTTGCCTCCATCTGTCTCTATGGATGCAAAACCTAAAGTAGTTTACGTAACCGCGGCAAAGACGTACGACGTTTATACTGTCAGTGGCGCTCACAACAAACCCCGCATTTTTTATGCAACCAATGACAAAACTGCTGGGCCTACTAGGTCCCTATCTCTAGATACAGCGTTAGGAAAATGTTGGCCACTGAGCGAGAGCTCTAACAATTGTACAGTCAGTTGTGAATGGCAACCACCTTTCGAAACAGGCTCGGCTGCTGAATTAGAGCAGAGGAAAAAAGAGAAAGATGCTGATGGTCATGTTGAACTGTTGTTTTCTGATGGATCTTTCATCAGTGATGCACCTTTGAAAACGAGAATATTTACGGTTCAACATAGTGACCAGGAAGCCCTCAAAAAAAGCACTACATCAAACAATGCAAGGCCTGATGGCATAAATGTGTTACCAGCTAAAGAAGAACCTGCTAATTCTATATCCAATGTTGACAAAGAAACACTAAGTCCCTATTCTGAAACAGATGAAGATATATTTCCGCTGGGGTCTGCTTTAGAAAGTAACACGCTATCAGTTTTTCAGGCGCCGTCGGAGTCAAGACAGCAATACGTTCCCAGTGAACAATCTTTCACCACTGACCAGGCACCAAGCAAAATAACAGGAAGGGAAAAGTCATACGTTGGTAATTTGAGTTGTGGCACAGGTGAGATTCCTGCAACATCTGAGCTCGCTGAAAAGATGCTTTTGGCATCTGCCAGTGAGAGATGTAGCTTTGGACTCGGCGATGAAGGAACGGTTTTGCTAGAGAGTTCTGACCAGGAGGGGAGCACAGTTTCTAAAGTAGAGGATTGTAACGAAAAAGATGTTCAAAGTGAATGTTTGAGTGAAATTCCACAACTAGTTTTACCTCGTAAAACTGTGCAAGTGTTTCTCGATCCAGCCCTTCGTTCTACTAACAAGAGGACCCACTCCGATTCTACAAGAGAAGCAACTCGTCCTTGTAAAGTACCACGAAAGCCACTGAAACTTATCATACCAGCCACTCCATTGTCTAATCGCGGTATCAAAAGGACGTCTCAACCAAGTTCTCCAGGGAGATACTTAAAGAAAATTAGCACTTCCACAGTCACTCGTACAGATTTGGTACCTGGGGATTCGCCGCTCAGTGAGCTTTACACTGGCAACAAAGGCACTGATAAAGAGTTAAGTAATGAAAATAGTGAACTGACGTACGCGTTATCGACTTCCGTTAGCAGAACGAACGGAAGTGAAAATTGTTCGCTTTCACAATCTACTACTACAAAAACGTCTCCTTCGCCAGCAAGTGCTTTACCATATAAGCAGCAAAACAAACGATCTCCAGCATCCACAGAAAACAGCAACGTCAAGAAGCCCAAGGGAAAGGAGGTCTGCGATGGAAAAGAAAGTGACTCGATCACTTCAAAGATGGGACTACTTCGGAAGAAGAAAGAAGAAATAGAAGAGGTAACCATGCTTTCTGAAAGTGTCTACCTATTTTTTTTAATATATTTTTGGCGGGCGGGAGGGGGGGGGGGGGTTGGGGTGGATGGGGTTAATTAAAACAACAACAGAAAGCAATGCAACATAATGTAAATTCTTTAACAGTTATATAATCTACTGCTTATTGTTTCCACAATTGTCGAAAAATAAAAGAAAACGTTTAGTACCGACCGCTTAACTATAACACTGGATGAAGAGAGGTTGTGGACTTATTATAACTGGGCGATCTTGTTTTACTAAGTTACAAGACAGTAGAGCCTGACGTTTATCCGAAACACGGTCCAAGGCTGTTTCAGGTCGGAGGAGGGCGAACTCTTATAAATCACTGTTCTGTTACACTAGGCAATGTTTAATGCAACTTGTCTCAACAAAGACTGACATATTACACAAAACACTGCCTTGTGTATCATCGTCTTCAGAGTTGTTAATTAGATTCTTCATGGCTTTTTGTTATTGTTTGTCGTTCTAGGTGTACAAAAGAGAATGTCACACAGTCGTCAATGTGGTTAAGATGTTAGTAAGGTAAGGCATGGAACCAATGATCTTTTTTCAACCTCTGTACAGGCGACGTGCAGAATTTTCCAAAACTCGTTAGTAAATTTCGATACTTTGTGACTTCAAAGCAGATCAGCGGAGAATTACCGAGTGTTTATATCTCAGAGGTGCTAAAAATCTGAATAGAAAACGACATAACAAATATTAAGCGCCGCACCCCTGAAAAACAACGCGACACTTATTTAACCAGTCTTTCGCCCCGATACAGCTACTTGACTGATTTATTTTGAGTTTTTTTGTTGTTGCTGCGTTTGTTGGATAAAAAAAGTTGCTAGTATGTTTTAAAAAGTCTTTCTAAGTGAGTTTGTTTATAAGCACCGCCCTCGAATAAGCGCCACTTTTAAAACTTGGAAAGTTTAATAAGCGCCGTGGCGCTTTCATGTATTAGTACGGCACCTTCAATTATTTGTTGAATGTTATTATGCGCGACAGAAAACCAATCAAATGCAAGATAAATGAACCATAACTCTAACTCTAACTCTATCTACCATCTGATTTTTCGCGCGACTAATATCAAAGAGAAATCAAAATGTTCACGGTATTCGGATTCGCACAGTAAACAAGGCGAGCAAAACGTTCAATGAGTTAAAGCGTGGCAGTGACGATCTTTATCTCTAACGTCATTACGATGTTAACGTTTTTTTTTAATACCTTTTTCTCAGTAATGACCCAAGACTGGAAGGGCTCTTACAGAATGCCGTTCGTCGCAGTCTACAGGAAATGGGACAAAGATGTGTGCAAGAGTTGGAAAAGCAGGCTCGTTCTGGGACGTGAATGCCACAGTGGAATCACAGCAGCTGTAGATGTCTTTATTCCTCTAGTGTTTGTTATTGTAATGCAAGTTGAAGACGTGATGTCATCAAGCCAAAAAAAGCGAAAGCAGGATATTCCTTCATAGAGATTATCATTGAAACAGGACCATAGATGAGCTCGGTTTCTCCTGAACAGACTTCAACTGAGAGCGCCCAACTGAGAGCTTTGTGGCCATTTTATTCTTTTAGGTTGTAACTGAACTATGTTCGTTTAACCAATCTTGAAGCCAACATTCGCCTCGCGACTGCGAGGTGAGACCCCCGCAGGTTTCTTTTCGTTTCTTAAGTGGCGAAATAAGCTATATGAAAGGGTGTGAATGCTTTTCCACGTCAGGAGAAAACGGCCTCTGTTTTAATTCAGTTTGTTAATCAAGAAGGCCATTATGCACTTGTTTATACTCAATATGGTGAACAAACCTTTTACGAAATGTTTTAAAATTTATTCTTTTTTAATAAATAAAGGTTGTGTTTCAAAATCTCGCATTTTATTTCCATGATTGAAGTAATATCAAACACGAGAGAGCGTGTTTCATCGGGATATCCAAACGCGCAGCGAAGTATTTTTGTCGAAATTCGAATTGTTTGCATAGTCGATGTAATACTGTCTCGAGTGTTTGATAAAACTTCTCAATCAAAACTATGCTAACTGAGACCAGGTATCCAAACCTCCTTCACGGTTATGATTTTCTTTAAACTTGGTGAATTATTAATGTATTTGAGAAATTATGTGGAATGCTAACCGCCCCTTTTTCTCGCTGCAATTTAACCCGGGATAAAACCAACACGTGTTTAATATTTTCTTTTAGCATCGCTTTGTTGGTAATGCTCATGACTTAAAACTTGCTATTTGTGATAAAAATGTTGTGTGAACTGGTTCATACTTGAAAATTGGATACTTTCTCACTCCGGGATGACGGAGAGGGGAAGGGATGCGTCAGTTTCAACGCACAAGTACAAGGATTAGAACGTTTTGATCCCAGTGCTTGCGCTTATAACCCCCGTGCTTGCGCTCATGCGTGCGTCGAAACCAAGCTTAAGTGAGGGATAGCTCCGAGTGACTGTTTAAGACATCTGTGGACGGTCCGTAATACCGTATTTTCTCAATTAAACGCCTCCGGCGTTTATTTTAAAATTGGCCTTGTGGACCCGGCGTTCACTTAAAGCCGGCGCTAAATCGGGGCCCGGCGTTTATTTATGAAGTGCAATTTTCTGTCATTTTTTTTTTCAGATTGGTCTATTATCACCCATCCTCCCAGACCTAGACGCGAAACGAGTTTTCCCTTCGTACCGCCCTGGCAAACTGTCCCCGAGTCTTTGAGGATGACTATTGCCAAAAACAACAACATTAATTATAAACAGCACATGAATGCGGCAAACAGGATATGCGGCAAACAGTACGCAAAGAATATCTTAAAAAAAAATAGGAGCAGGTTTGGGTACAAAGCTTAAGCTCCGCAGAAACGTTTTTAAGATTATCAAAATACCAAAGCGTACTAGCATGTCGCACTAGTATTATTTAATGTGGGAAAAATCAACTTGTTGGTTCGAACGCAAATAAACGCCGGGGCCTCGATTAAACGCCCCCGGCGTTTATTTAAAAAAAAAACCAACCGTTTTTACCTGGCGTTTATACGAGGCCGGTTTTTAATCGAGGTCCGGCGTTTAACTTAGAAAATACGGTAACCATGTTTTTGTTTCGTGTGACCTTGACAACGTCAAGGTCACACGAGAGTATAGTATGATATATGGTGGGGAAAGTGCATTGCATAGATTCTTGCTTTGTAAGGCCGCCGGAATTTTCCGCCATGTCAACCTTTTCCCGCCATGTCAATGTGATGAAGAACAGATGACAAAGAGGTTGCAACACGCAAGCGCAGGGATGCAAGATAAAAGTAAAAGGGCTTATTAGTAAACTAGGAATTTATTAATGAAAGAGATTGCTGACGACATAAATTCACGATTATTCTTTCCATAGGCAAAGACTTTCTTTGCTTTTTCTGCAGAAAAGTATAATTGAGTAGTTTTTGCAGTGCGATAATTAGCTACACTGTGGCTTACATTGACCCGGCGAATCCGTGTATCAGATTAACAGATGTACTTTCGATTTCCTGTTGAAACCAATTAAACAATAGAAAGTGTTGCATAAATGTTTCACGTCACGAAATATTGACCTTTCGCAGCGTATTTTTGTTGAGCTGCTCGAAAATGGTCAGAAACCTAAGCGAGCGGTCATTATTTATGGGGAGGGGGAGTGTGGTGAATAGTGGGGGGGGGGGGGGGGGGGCAAAAAAATTTGGTTGCCTCTTTATGCGGGGTGGGGCAAAAAACGCTTTTAAACTAAGTATTTAGTAACTCATACATCTTTGTCGGTTACTTAGTTTTTGACGATGTTGGTTGCAGGGATGGAGGAGGGGCAGAAACGTCTTCCTGATGACTTAAGGGGCGGGACTAAAAGTTTACTTGAGCCTTTAAAAGGGGGGGAGGGGCGTTAAAAGTATTTGATGTTGACGTTTCCGGACGCGACTTACTTAATCACAAACAAACAAGAGCAGAATTTACATAATCATACGCCGCAAGTTGTGACTCCGAGCAGGTTGCAAAAAAATCCCCTGGGAGAAGACAGTTGAAAATACGACGTGTAGCGGAGTATTTTTGACGAACTTCGAGGTGTTTGGATATGTGATATATCTTCTCAATCGAAACTAAAACTACGGAGAAAACAGAGAAATAAAATCTTAAAAATCTATGCTAATTAAGAACAGTTCAAACCACCGTCACGGTTGATTTCCTTTGTGTTAACCATTCACCATTTAGCGTTACGAAAAGCTTCAAAATCGCTCGCCACAAAATACAGTCTTCAGCAATCCCTTCGTAACTGAATAAGAGTTATTTCTAAAGAACAAGTTCGTTTCAGCTTCGCCTCGGAAAAAAGCATAGTTTTAACTTAGAAAAGACACTACCGCTAACAGTAACTGACTTTGAAATCTTTGAACAAAATACTAAAACATCTATTTGCCATAACTAAATATTCATTGAAGTTTATCACGTACAAGGACAATAGGGAACATCTTATTGTTTAGACACAAAGAAACTAATTACTTTTTCCGATGCGAAGCCAACGATCTGGGAAATCATCAAAGAACTCTAAAGATACCGGACATATTAAAAAGACACCATTCTTTTAATCTTCAAATTGGGCATCCATCTCTCTAGTAAGTTCCACCATAACATCTGCGATTTTGTTGTAGTCATCATATGGCACAAGTTGATACCTTCCTCTACACGACAGGTCACATTCTAGGATCTCCTCTAGTTTACGGGCAAAAAGCAACACCTTTATAATACAAGAGAAGATAGAGCAGATTATACCGTTTGCTTAACAGGTATGTTTTAAGGTCACTTGCACTGAATTTGTAAATTCCTATGTAAGCCTAGCACAAATAGGTTGTGGATTACAGAAACAGAACCCAAAATTGATGGGGAAAGGATGAGCTCAGTGTTATATTTTATCCCTTATCTGGGTCTTAACTTTTGTTTATTTACTATTTTACCTGACGTTCTCGCTCTTTTCGACACATGGCAGCGTACCGGTATTCACCGTATGAATAAATACCACAGAGGGACGATAATGGAGGAGGATACTCCATAACATAGTAGCGTGTATCGATCGTTCCATTAGGGCATGGCATCTCTATCCTATGTACACTGTGGCGATAAGAGAATTTTATTGATGAACTAGTTCGGCAGTCTGAAGCTGATGGTTTTCAGCTAAACGAGTCTAAGTGTAAAGAGCTGAGAATATCCTTTTCTAGTTCACCTAGTACTGTAGGCCCTATCACTATTAACGATAAGCAAATCGAAGTTGTTCCGTCCGCAAAGCTATTAGGAGTTTTAGTTTCAGACGACCTCAAGTGGAATGTACATGTTAATCATATTTGCAAAAAGACCGCAACACGACTGTATTTCCTAAAGCAGCTAAAACGCGCAAAGGTCAATCCGAAGGATATGTTACTGTTCTACACAACATGCATTCGTCCCGTCTTAGAGTATGCGTGCCCAGTTTTTCATAATGCGTTGCCGCAGTACCTATCTAATAACTTGGAAAGACTGCAAAAGCGCGCATTGCGGATAATATATCCTGACCTATCTTATGCTGAAGCTCTAGTAGCTGCAGGCATCACTTCACTGTATGAGAGAAGACAGGTGCTGAGCGAAACTTTATTCGATCAAATTATGGAAGACCCAAGCCATAAGCTACATGATCTACTGCCGCCACGTAACGAGTCCACTTACTGCACACGATCCCGGGGATACTTTAAGCTACCGATCTGTAAGACACATAGGTTTAGGAAAACTTTCATTATGAACCATAGTTTTAATTATAATTAGGTTGTAATATTTTATCTTGTATAATATAAATTTTATTGTAAAGTATTTCGTAATTCAGCCGCTTCGGCGGCTGCAAGGAATTTGCTAATAAATCTATCTATCTATCTATCTATCTATCTATCTATTCCACATCTTTTTTTAACGAGGTCCGGAAGACTTCCAGAGAAAATAACTCGAGAGTCTGAGTCAATTATTTCATCATAGCAATAACCAGTTCGTGGTAGCAAGATAAAAAGCCGTTTACGGCCAATTTTATAACGAAAATGATTTGACTTTCCGATTGAATGAACTAGCCATGGAAGCGTCTCTTTTAAGTAACCAAGGTAGTAATGCCAAGCGAGCGCTTCACCCACATCGCATCCTGTTTCACGAATTTCAACCATACAAAATATAACAAAATACAACCATACAACCAACAGAAAGTTCTGCAAATAGCTGTAGGCATCACTTAGGCCAAGAGTTATTTTAAAATCCGTGCGGATTATTGGAAGGAAAAAAACTGTAGCCATGAAAATAAAAGTGGTTTTGTCCTCGAATGAAAAGGTTGATTTAACAATATCCCACATTCCACTATACCGTCTCTGCTCATGATAAATCTCTGCTAGGAATAAACAAGCTCTATAAAGGAGAAATCCAAAAATTAAGCTTGCACTCGAAAGGACAGTTTCAACAAATCTGTCCTGTCGAAAGATGATCGCTGCACCCAAAACAATCGTTATAACCACAACAGCAGTTTTTCTGAAGCTTGAGCAACGTCGATAGAAAGGACCAAATCCATTATTCTCCTCCCTTATTTCTGTTGAGTCTTTTTGCCAAGCTAAAAATGAAATAGACAGATGACATTAACTGTTAGCTTGGGTATTCCCTAAGCTTTGATAGATAGCTCCAATGAAGGACTAGCGATCGAAACGCCAGCTTTTCTAAATTCCTTATGGTGGTTAATTTACCTTTATTGGCTTGAGGTGGCTGGCAACAGTTTCCAACACTTTCCACCACTCGTATGTTGATGAGTCGTTGCAGCCACCCTTTATCAGTTGATGCAATAATAATCATTTCAAACAAATACGCAATCATAGTTGAGTTAAATTATAGTTTACCACAACAACAAGATAATTAAAAAACACACCCTAAATTTTAGCTTTAGGGGAACTCAGTGACCCCCACTTTTATTATTGGTAATGATCAGCGCGTCAAGATAGGACCGTCTTTTTGCAAAGTTACAAACATTTCTATGGAAGGGGTGCAGGGCCACCTTAAATATTGGAAAATTTATGGTTGCTCTTAACCTAGGCTCGATTTCCGCCGTCCTCTCGTGTTCGGTCTTTCGTCCCCGAGAAGAGACGGCTGGACGCGCGAGTGGCCGATCGTGTCTGTGACGTAGATTCAAAATTTAAATTATGCGTCGTTACTGATCACCGGAAATGGGATGCAAAACACATGTTTTCTCGTTCCAATACAGTTAATACTGCAGACGTACTATACCTTTACGGCTTACCCGATAAGTTTATATTTTAGATTGCTAAAGGAGTATCTAGTGTCTTAGCCTGTGAACAGGCTCTCCGGTCGAGGATGGGGCGAAGAGAAAGCGGCAAGAAAAGGTGGGGAGAGGGGGAGAGCCTGTTGACAAAGTATTGTAGCCGCCATTCCGCCCCCGTTTAATTAACCTGTCGTTAATCTGTCGTTAACTTGAAAGGAGTAACACCTTCGGTTAAGCGAAATACAAAAGATGATAGCGTCGCTGGGGATAAAGCGCCTCACGCAAAGACAAAAATTTATTGCAGAACACTTACATTTACCCATGAACCAAGCGAGGAAAACAGTGAAAACCCCTTACTTTGGAGGAGAAATCCAGGCATCGATGAATATTCCACAACAACAACTGGACAAAAATAAATATGTCATCGGTGAAGGAACCAACACATCTTGCAACAAAATTAAACAGTCGGGCCCGGTGTTAAGATCTTGTCCTTCCAGAAGGAACATTTTGGGCTTTTACTTGGGGTAGAAGAGCACAGAACGCGTCATCAGAATGGAATGAGTCAAAAGCAAAATTAGTCATAATTTAGGCAGAGCAGAGATGTAAAATATGTAAATAATTAGGTAACGGACCTCACTCATTCCCTATCTGGAAGCGCGGAAGTGTGGAAATCTGGCAATGAGCACTTAATACTTAATATGAAACAACTGTCTATCTCTGGAAGCGTGGAAATGTGGAAATCTGGCAATGAATACTTAATACTTGATATGAAACAACCGTCTATCTCTGGAAGCGTGGAAATGTGGAAATGAACAATGAAAGTTTGCAGTAACTCCGTTAAATGACACTATTTTAGAGATAATTTGATAAAATGTACATGATTTCAATGATATTTATTGTTTAGTTGATGTTTGCCTTTAAATAATCCAGTTGGTCATGTAGAATGTGGAAATGTGGAAATCTGGCAATGAACACTTAATACTTAATATGAAACAACCGTCTATCTCTGGAAGCGTGGAAATGTGGAAATCTGGCAATGAATACTTAATACTTGATATGAAACAACCGTCTATCTCTGGAAGCGTGGAAATGTGGAAGTGTGGAAATCTGGCAATGAACACTAATACTTAATATGAAACAGCCGTCCATCTCTGGAAGCGTGGAAATGTGGAAATCTGGCAATGAATACTTAATACTTAATATGAAACAACCGTCTATCTCTGGAAGCGTGGAAATCTGGAAATGTGGAAATCTGGCAATGAACACTTAATACTTAATATGAAACAACCGTATATCTCTGGAAGCGTGGAAATGTGGAAATGTGGAAATCTGGCAATGGACACTTAATACTTAATATGAAACAACTGTCTATCTCTGGAAGCGTGAAAATGTGGAAATGTGGAAATCTGGCAATGAATACTTAATACTTAATATGAAACAACTGTCTATCTCTGGAAGCGTGGAAATCTGGAAATCTGGAAATCTGGCAATGAATACTTAATACTTAATATGAAACAACCGTCTATCTCTGGAAGCGTGGAAATGTGGAAATCTGGCAATGAAAACTTAATACTTAATATGAAACAACCGTATATCTCTGGAAGCGTGGAAATGTGGAAATGTGGAAATCTGGCAATGAATACTCAATACTTAATATCAAACAACTGTCTATCTGTGGAAGCGTGGAAATGTGGAAATGTGGAAATCTGGCAATGAACACTTAATACTCAGTAATATGAAACAACCGTCTATCTCTGGAAGCGTGGAAATGTGGAAATGTGGAAATCTGGCAATGAATACTTAATACTTAATATGAATCAACTGTCTATCTCTGGAAGCGTGGAAATGTGGAAATGTGGAAATCTGGCAATGAACACTTAATACTTAATATGAAAGAACCGCCTATCTCTGGAAGCGTGGAAATCTGGAATAATAATTTCAGGGGTGGGATATGTAAGATGTGCTTTGAATTGTGAGATTTTAGCTTTAAATTGCGTTTTTGAGGAATTTGTTCGGAGAAGTCTGAGTGCTTCGCCTTTTATGAAGCCCTTTTTGACCCCTGGTGGATGGCAACTGGAGAAATGTGTGTACTGAAATGTTTCAGCAGGTTTGAAATGCGTTTTTATGTCTAATATAGACTCATTTGCGAATCGTTCGCCCTTTAAAACGTTGGTTTCAAGGAACGTTGTTTCTTTGTCGGATATTTCAGCCGTGAACTTGATAGTCGGATGGTGGTTATTTGCTTGTTCGATGAATTGCATGACTCCGTTTTTGTTTACATTCCAGATAGAGAATATATCGTCAATATACCTTTTCCAGACTAGTGGTTTAAGAGCGCTTTGGTTGAGGATTTGTGTTTCTACCTCAGACATAAAGATGTTGGCAAAAGCGACTGCCATCTTGGTTCCCATGGCGGTTTCATGTATTTGGAGGTAGTTTTTTCCGTTAAACTCAAACGAGTTTTTTTGAAGGATAAGTTTGAGTGCTCTTTTAAGATATTGTGTAGGGATGGGAGGGCTGTCTTTATAGAAAGAGTCGTATGCTTTGCACACTGTCTCTATGCCCTCCTCCTGAGGTATATTCGTGTATAAGCTTGTGACGTCCATCGAGACAAGAATGGCATTATCTGGGACTATCGTTGTTTCTATAAATGGTTGTGTTGACTTCGATCAATTCTCTAGAAGAATGCGCCTACAATATATTTTTAATGGGGAAAACAACGAACCGCATCCTTTCCACGTCAAATCTGGCTGGATACCACCGGTTCAACCATCAGTGGCCCTTGAAAGCTATCTCGAAGAAACGAAAGTTCTACTTGCAGAAACACAATTTACAAAGCCCAAGAACAATCTGTCTTACGCAGAACAAAAAGCGGTTGAAACGCTTAGAAAAAACACCAACATAAATCTTAAGAAGGCAGATAAAGGGACCCGAACTGTTGTCTTAAACACTGAGGACAAAATTCAAGAAGGACAAGTCCAGTTAGACAACACTGAACACTACAGGCCCCTGGAGAGTCCTATGGTTGAAGAAACGTCTTCTAGAGTCAAACTACTCATAAGAGAACTCCATCAACACAACCATATTGACGACATGACTAACCAATGGCTTTGTCAAACACCAAACCCGCCTCGCATACCAGTATTCTACACGCTCACAAAAATACACAAACCAACTCCAGTCGGAAGACCCATAATATCTGGGTGTGATGGTCCGACTGAGAGGCTGTCATTATTTGTAGACAGACTACTTCAGCCCATAGCACAAAAAACAAAAGTCGTATCTAAAGGATTCGACCGACTTTATCAACTTTATAGAAACAACGATAGTCCCAGAGAGACAGTGTGCAAAGCATACGACTCTTTCTATAAAGACAGCCCTCCCATCCCTACACAACATCTTAAAAGAGCACTCAAACTTATCCTTCAAGAAAACTCGTTTGAGTTTAACGGAAAAAATTACCTCCAAATACATGGAACCGCCATGGGAACCAAGATGGCAGTCGCTTTTGCCAACATCTTTATGTCTGAGGTAGAAACACAAATCCTCAACCAAAGCGCTCTTAAACCACTAGTCTGGAAAAGGTATATTGACGATATATTCTCTATCTGGAATGTAAACAAAAACGGAGTCATGCAATTCATCGAACAAGCAAATAACCACCATCCGACTATCAAGTTCACGGCTGAAATATCCGACAAAGAAACAACGTTCCTTGAAACCAACGTTTTAAAGGGCGAACGATTCGCAAATGAGTCTATATTAGACATAAAAACGCATTTCAAACCTGCTGAAACATTTCAGTACACACATTTCTCCAGTTGCCATCCACCAGGGGTCAAAAAGGGCTTCATAAAAGGCGAAGCACTCAGACTTCTCCGAACAAATTCCTCAAAAACGCAATTTAAAGCTAAAATCTCACAATTCAAAGCACATCTTACATATCCCACCCCCTGAAATTATTATTCCAGATTTCCACGCTTCCAGAGATAGGTGGTTCTTTCATATATGTATTAAGTGTTCATTGCCAGATTTCCACATTTCCACGCTTCCAGAGATAGACGGTTGTTTCATATTAAGTATTAAGTGTTCATTGCCAGATTTCCACATTTCCACGCTTCCAGAGATAGACAGTTGTTTCAAATTAAGTATTAAGTGTTCATTGCCAGATTTCCACATTTCCACATTTCCACGCTTCCAGAGATAGGCGGTTCTTTCATATTAAGTATTAAGTATTCATTGCCAGATTTCCACATTTCCACGCTTCCAGAGATAGGCGGTTCTTTCATATTAAGTATTAAGTATTCATTGCCAGATTTCCACATTTCCACATTTCCACACTTCCAGAGATAGACAGTTGTTTCATATTACGTATTAAGTGTTCATTGCCAGATCTCCACATTTCCACATTTCCACGCTTCCAGAGATAGACGGTTGTTTCATATCAAGTATTAAGTGTTCATTGCCAGATTTCCACATCTCCACATTTCCACGCGTCCAGAAATAGACAGTTGTTTGATATTAAGTATTAAGTATTCATTGCCAGATTTCCACATTTCCGCTCTTCCAAATAGGGAATGAGCGAGGTCCGTTACCAAATTATTTACTTATTTTACATACATTATCTCTGCTCTGCCTAAATTATGACTAATTTTGCTTTTGACTCATTCCATTCTGATGACGCGTTCTGTGCTCTTCTACCCCAAGTAAAAGCCCATTTAAACAGCTATGCTCGGCTGTCTAATTAAACTGTTCCAAATCTTGCATGATGTGTTGTATCTTATCACCGATGAAATATTTATCTTTGTCCGGCTTCACCAGAGACTGCTGTAACTTAACCACGTAATAGCTATAGAGTCTGTTTTAAAGAGACGCAGTTGCCAAAAGCAACAGCAGTTGCCAACAGCAATGGCTCAGCAATGGACTTCAATGTCGCCGTCTCTTTCACGATACCAATAACCACTGGTTCTGACTGTAGGTTGAATGACAAAATCATTTTCACCATTATCCAGCTCCTCTAACGCTTTCTTGTTGTAAATCATCCAGGTTTAAAGTTTAAAGCGCTTCAAAACACGAACGCATTTTTTTTTTTTTTATTGCTGCAAATACACATATTACAAATACAAAAAAAAAACTAATTTAACATTATACTGACACTACATTTACATTACAATTACAATTGTCAGAAGGGGTATTCTCTACAGGTACGCAAAAAAAATAATAACTACGATATGAATTATAAAAATACTTAACATTCTCCCTCCACTAAGAACAAAGAAAAAGAAAATAGAGAAATTATAATATTTGAAAATCAGCCCACTTTTCTCTTAAAAATTCCAATTTTTTGAAGATAGTTAAGTAAGGGGCATGTTCTTGTTATGATGCCTACAATTATATCTTTTTTACTAAGAGAAATTCTCTCCTTTGAAATTGAAAACCAGTACAGTTCAAATTCATCCCAGAAAGTTTTCGAGTATGGACAACTATATAAAAGATGATGTAATGTTTCTAAATCTGTTTTACAAAAGGAACATTTATTACAAGTCCTGAAGCCAATTTTGTAAAGTTTTGTATTGGTAAATAAAAGATTATTTAGTACCTTGTACTGAAATGCTTTAACGTAAGGCTCAAGTGCAACGTTATGTGGAAGCATAAACACGTTCTGCAGAGAATCAATGGAGAGATGAAAGTCATCTTGCAACTTGTTAGCGGCACTAGGGAGTTGGGCCTTTTCACTTATTAACAATGAATAATAATGTTTTGATCTTTTCTTGGAGATATCAAAAACGTTGTTATTGATGGCAAAAGATAATGAGATCGTACGTGGAGTCGTATTATTTTTTAATTCACGGGGTACAGCATGACGAAGGCCGGCCCACATGAGGAAATTTGTTTTGTCAATCCTGTTCCTAATAATGTTAAACGATTCAGTATTAGTTAAATTGAACAACAAATCACTTACCAAAACTATACCGGAATCAAAAAAGTTTTTATAGAAGATTGGTGAACTGTTAATTCGGATTTCTTTGTTGTTCCATATGATATTGCGCCAGTCCTTAGTTGATGCAAAGTTTTCACGAAACTCTGACCACCACTTTAGGAGTTCAGAGTAAAAGGATGAATTAATGGTGTAATCTTTCATGTCAAAGTTGCATCGGAGAAAAAAAAAGGCCTCCAAATTTAGCCAGAAGATGCCGTAAATAATTTTTCCATGTACCTCTACTTTCGCTGCATATTCTTTTTAACCAGGCCAGACGCAAGGATTTTATCATACATTCTAGGTCTATCATTCTCAAACCTCCATTCTCGAGCTCGTTTATTGTTGACAATCTAGTAACCTTGTCCTTACCATTCCATAAAAATTTAAACAGTAATCGATTCAATTCAACGACCACATCTTTCGGGGTTGGCATCAACGAGGCCACGTAGACAAACTTAGGAATCACTAAAGATTTAATTATAGTAACCTTGCCATAAATAGATAAGCCTCTAGAGGACCAAACATTAATTAACTTCTTAATCTTGTCTAAATTCTCGATGAAATTCTTTTCAAGCAGCAACTTTTGATCATAGGTGTAAACGACCCCAAGGGCCTTAATTGGCTCGCTTGGCCATTTAATACCTAAAGGTTTAGTTTTGTTATTCCTGGAGGACCCAATCCACATGCCTTCGGTTTTGGTAAAGTTCATCATTAAACCGGATGCTTTCTTAAAAATGTCCAGTAAATCAAGAAGTGCTTGAGCCGAGTTAACGTCTGCAAGAACTGCAGTCACATCATCGGCATATTGAAGCAATTTCGTCTCTTCTCCTCCTACCGAGATGCCTTTTATTGTCACATCTTGACGAACAGCAATTGCGAGGGCCTCAGCTGCTAGAACAAAAATGTATGGGGATAGAGGGTCCCCTTGTCTAACACCGCGTTCAAGAAGGAAGTAATCGGATGTGTTACCATTATTTATTACACAGCTTTGGATATTCTTGTAAAATGTTTTAACCCAATGAATAAAGTCCGGGCCAAAATTGAAAGCCTCAAGGCAGTTTAATATGAAATCCCATTCAACACTGTCAAACGCCTTCTGAAAATCTATAAAAATCATCAAACCAGGAATATTCTCCGTGACAGTAAATTCCATTATGTCAAAAATAGATCTTATTGTTTCGCCAATGTAACGGTCTTTAACGAAACCAGTTTGATTGTAATGAACGATACTGGGTAAAACATTTTTTATTCTAGATGCTATGACTTTTGACATAATTTTTGCGTCGACATTAACTAAGGAGATTGGTCGCCAATTTTCTAACAGAGTACGGTCCTTTCCCTTCTTTTCAACGAGAGTAATCACAGCTTGTTTTTGAGAGAAAGACATTTCACCTTTCTCAAAACACTCATTAACACATTTAATAAAAGGTTCACTAATTAAAGGCCATAGCTTTCTATAGAACTCGATTGGAATTCCGTCATTTCCTGGGGCTTTGTTGGATGAAAACGTTTCAAGAATCAGCTCGCATTCTTCCAAAAGAATTTTTCCTTCACAGGCTTGCTTCTGCTCTTCTGTCAACTTGGGAATATTTAGATTACTAAGAAAGGATTTGGCGTCATTATTAGCCGTTCTATTGTTACCGGATGAATATAAATCTTGATAAAAGCGCTTCTGTTCAGACAATATTGTAAAAGGATCTGTTATTGTCGAATCATTAATATCCAGTTTCCGCATATGCTTTTTGACATAATTCCTCTTCTCTAGATTAAGAAAGTACTTGGTGCTTCTCTCGCCGTGCTCGTGCCAGCGAGCTCGCGCACGAATGATTATTCCTTTAGTTTTTTGTTCATAGAATAGCTCTAGCTTTTCCTTTGCTACAGCTATTTGATTTGCATTGCTGTCGGACGGGTCTGATTCATACTTTTCGCTTGCAATTGTGTAGTCATTTTGTAGAACACTTTCTAGTTCACTTCTTTCCTTTGCGCGCCGTTTTGAATACACGAACGCATGCCTTGTCAAACTACACTCTCGCATTCGTCATTTTGAAATCTGCTCCAGAAAAATAATTTATTCTGCCTGCACGATTTGAGCAGGCGACCTTCTGATTGGTGGAAATCAACAATGGTCAATCCACGCGTCCAGCCGTCTTTTCGGGGAGGAGCGCGGGCTCATTCCCCGAACAGCGGCTGGTAATCGAGCCTACTCTGAACCCTCTCCAGAAAAAATAATAATTTATTCACCAGTAAATGGAACATTCATTCAAATGCAGCCACAGAACACCCTGAGGTATTAAACTTTTTAAAACTTCCTTTGGGAGTACCCAAACCTATCCCCACATAGAGGATCTATATCTATATTAAGGGGGGTCTTGCAAAGGGAGGCATTCTCCCGTCACTGCAAGACATTAAATAAAGAACTAAAAAAAGAGAAAAAATATGGATTAATTAAAGGATGACCTTCCTCCCTGAACCTCCCCCCCCCCCCCCCCATGCCGCTGCTACCCATAGAAAGTGGACATCCCTGGCACCTTTGGGTGAACCCTCTGATAAATGCATGATTTCAAAACGTAACTGGAACACTGGACGGTTTACCTTTTTCAGGATATTTCAATGAATTGAACAATCTTTTCAACACTCCTTTTATTTGTTCTTTTCTCCCTCCTGTGCTCTTCTGTCCCATTTCTCTTTCTTGCTTAAAGTGTATAAGTGGAGGGTGCTCATCACTCAAAGGACGCAATAAATCTCCTTGTTCCACTCTTCTTTTAGCTAGTGAAGCTGTGCCTAGGAAATAAATTTATTTACTTAGTTAGAGAACTATTCAGGTCAGAACACAAATCTAGAAATTTTACTTTCAAGCTTAACTGAGTCATGCAATGGGCAATTTTTGATATCAGGCTATCCTGCTTTTGTAGTAAATTTAGTTTGCTTGTATTAATTATTATATACTGACTCGACTATGCGTTTATTTGAAAAGAACAACAAGCTTTATTATTTATGTGTATTAACTTTGATGTGGGCTTATAATTGATGTGGACTTTGCATTTGATGCGAGAATCGCAAAAGTCACAGCCAGGTCCAAATCACATTAGAGCCTGAATTTTTATCAGACATAACTGTAATGACCTTATCCCTTTCCTGTAGCTCAAATCTGACGGCAAATGTTAATTTTGGACGACTAAAATTGAAGAGGACTATGTTTGCATTAGGTCTGTAGCTTGAACATTATGCATTATGAAAAAGAGATCAAATCTTCTGGTACTCCAACAACCACAAAACAAAGAATTTTGTTGAAAATTGCTGAGAAACAAAATTATGAAGATGGGATAGACCATACACTAGCTTCTTAAATGTGTAAATTGCACTAAAAATACTGAACTGAAACACTTGGTCTAACTAAAAATCTAGTGAAAGATCTGGTACGAGCCTCACCAAATGCCATTTTGTTTGTTTGGTCAATGCCACTGCTAAGGCAAAACTACGCCATTCTACTACCCCCTTAAACCTGCCCAATATCTTTACACTGTGCATGAGCATTATTTTGTTGTACCATAAGATATTCAGTTTAAATGCGAGTGATCTAATAATTATGGGCCATCATAGTATTAATATCTTGGCCACGTATTTTCTAGAATGGAAACGTTGTACAAAAACGATATTTTCCTGCACAGCACTCAAAATATTTAACAGTAAGTGGTAATAGTAATAGTATTTTGTGGAGTGCTTTAAATACTGTAAAAGCAGATGTTTTCAGTGTAAAATGCTGGAGCGTTTATCTTATAATGAATTTTTGCCCAAGAATTTATTTCTAGAGATTTGTGGAACAGAAACCCTTCAAATGTTGCTATAGACTCTGTGGCCGCAAGATTACAAATAAATTAATTTGAGGTACTTTCTTGGTGAGTGAATGGCATATGAATGTCACACCAATCAGTCGGATCTTACATAAAAGAGCCAATCAAGTTACTATTTAACAGTTGACTTCTCCAGTTATCTGGAGTTGTCTGATTGCTGTAGATTTTTCAAACATCACACGTGTCGATTAACTTATATATTGTAATCAATCAAACTTGTAAAGCTTGTGGGTATATTTTCAATACAAAAATAAGCGAAATTAGCAAACAACGTTTCGACATCTTCAAGATGTCATTGTCAAGTTAAATAAATTAGTTAGTTCATGCATTATATAAATATGCGATGTACAAATTATGCTGGAAAGGTGTTACAAGTGAAAAGTCAAAGAAACATGTTAATTGCAAAATAGTTTTGCTCGGATCGAGTCTGACTGGGTGTTAAGATTTGGTTTGAGATCTCTGATATACAGCATTTTGTATATCAGGCAGTCAAGTTTCGTCTTGCATTTCCTTAGGATGGTAAACCTGTCCTCAAGATTCCTAGGCTCGATATTGTGTTCCATCTTTAGATGATTTCCGATAATTATTGTGCAGTAAAGTAAAAACTACATAACTGGAGAGCTTCGCTGTTAGGTTTGCATAATATATTTATTAGTACCAGTTGGGAGAATTTGATTTCAACATACAAATTCTCCTTACTGGTTTTCATACATTTCATATAGTACTAGTTGGGAGAATTTGATGATGTATTAACACTTTAAGCCCTGATGTCAACATACAAATTCTCCTTATTAGTCTTCATGCATTTCTTATTAGTACTAGCTGGGAGAATTTGATGATGCATTTGATAGTGTCTATATGTGGGAGACTCTGACTCTTTTACGATTATTTACGAGCACACGATTCAAGCATTTATATAGACCAACATTTAACACTGTCACACATGTCATCAAAATGTCCGCCTAAATTGTGCAAGTCTTTAAAGAAACTTTGTGTTTCCATGTTTTAAAATGAAGAAAAAAATTTACTGACCTTTTTGGTGACCAGATTTTTCCATCTGTTGATCATTCAAAGCACCTGAAAAACCTTCCTGTTCCTCAGGTCTCTCTCTTGCTGAAGGTGTGGCCTCATCTGTAGCAACAGGTGGACTTGTGTCCTGCTGTGTTTCTCTCTCTTGGTCACGGTGTGAAAGTAAAGTCTGTCGATTATTCAAAGCACCTGACAAACCTTCCAGTTCCTCAGGTCTCTCTCTTTCTGAAGGTGTGGCCTCATCTGTAGTAACAGGTGGACTTGTGTCTTGTTGTGTTTCTCTCTCTTGCTCACGGTGTGAAAGTAAAGTCTGTCGATTATTCAAAGCACCTGACAAACCTTCCTGTTTCTCAGGTCTCTCTCTTTCTGAAGGTGTGGCCTCATCTGTAGTAACAGGTGGACTTGTGTCTTGCTGTGTTTCTCTCTCTTGCTCACGGTGTGAAAGTAAAGTCTGTTGATTATTCAAAGCACCTGACAAACCTCCCAGTTCCTCAGGTCTCTCTCTTGCTGAAGGTGTGGCCTCATCTGTAGTAACAGGTGGACTTGTGTCTTGCTGTGTTTCTCTCTCTTGGTCACGGTGTGAAAGTAAAGTCTGTCGATTATTCAAAGCACCTGACAAACCTTCCTGTTTCTCAGGTCTCTCTCTTTCTGAAGGTGTGGCCTCATCTGTAGTAACAGGTGGACTTGTGTCTTGCTGTGTTTCTCTCTCTTGCTCACGGTGTGAAAGTAAAGTCTGTCGATCATTCAAAGCACCTGACAAACCTTCCTGTTCCTCAGGTCTCTCTCTTTCTGAAGGTGTGGCCCCATCTGTAGTAACAGGTGGACTTGTGTCTTGCTGTGTTTCTCTCTCTTGGTCACGGTGTGAAAGTAAAGTCTGTTGATCATTCAAAGCACCTGACAAACCTCCCTGTTCTTCAGGTCTTTCTCTTTCTGAAGGTGTGGCCCCATCTGTAGTAACAGGTGGACTTGGGTATTGGACTCCTGTGAGAGCAAGACATTAATTAACTTAAAGTGCTTCTGTGATGAAATTTTCACCCCTTGCAATTTTAGGCGTATCTAAAGAATTCCACAAAAGATTTAAAATGCCGTTTTCCGTTTTCAAATATCTTTATTAGTTCCAGATATTCAAGCTTTAAAAAAGTGTAAAATATGCAAATTAGGGGATTGATGATGTCATCTACTCAACTCAGTTGTAAGTCATGTACAAATATAGAGTTATCTTGGGCAATTTTCTACAGAGACCAATGACACTTGACAGACTTATTGTTCTACAGGTGACACACTTACCGTTACAATATCTGTTTTCAATATTTTAGTAATTTTTAGTAAGCTTATGTTGTGGAAAACAACTAGTAGAGTATTACTACAAAGAACCAAACATTTCTGATGTAAATTGGCTGAGATATCTCTTTCTTCATATTTGATCCACATTTGGTTAATTAGATGACATCATCATTTTGCTAGTTTGCATAATATAAAAGCTGGAATATCTCTGGAAAGAAAAGAGATATTTGAAAAAAGTAAACGGCATTTTTCTTCTCATAGAGACTACTTGTTCTTGCTTTATAATGGCTAAGAAAGGAGAGGTGTAAATTTGATCAAAGTAGCACTTTAAAAGTTATTACCAACACAGAAACACTCATGAGAATGTTGGCACACGTTTATGCAATGTGTGTAAGCTGTGAAGATTTCTCACTCTGTTTTTTTTTCTAAACAAATTGATAGTGTCTTTCTGGAAAGTATTAGGTCACCAAAATTTTACAACTTCTTGGGTTAGAACATCAGAGGCAATTAAAGGTCAAATGAACCCAAATTTCGACATTCTTTCTTTAGCGATTTTAAAGCAACCAAATGCTAGAGGAATTCATTATTAAGTAAGCTTAAGAAAAATTTTACTTTCTGAGCCTTTAGGTGCGAACTATAGCAAAAACTACGAAGATTTACGAAGACTTCACAAAAACGTTTCCAAAATGACCGCAAATGCCGAAAATGAAGCTAGAGTTTGGCTGTCGGAGTTTTTTGTTTTTAGCAGCCTCCGTTTTTAACAGTTTACCGTCGGACATGAGAAATCTGAACTCTAGGCTTCTATTTAAACAAAAAGTTAAAGAACATTTTTATTTGTAATTTTTATTCATAAGCTTTTATATGTTTTTGTCCATTGTAGTTTTAACATTTTTAAACTTTTAATCTTTTTGTATTTTTACCTTTTTAAATTTTTAAATCTTACAGGACCCCTAAGATAACAGAGCAGCTAGATAACAGTACTTTCAAGTACTGATGGGTTAATCCTGTTAAAATATTCGTTTATTATTATTATTAAGGAATGGATCGAGCTTTGAATTTTGTGACGTAATAATTTTTTTTTACGGCTTTGCGATCAAAGAGACGATCGTCATTTAAAGAGCGAATAATGTAAAGTTTGAGAGTTTGAGTCAGTCTGAGTAATTCAAGTAATTCTAAAAGGATCTAAGTTTTTCTTTCTAGTTATATTTTTTACTACACTGGAATCCAGTTTCAAAGATTAATAATTATTAAAGCACTGAGTAAAATTGTAAGCATTGTACGATATAGGAGGTTTTCAAACACTGGATGGCGTATAAAAATCATCAGTTTGCTCAGCTTGGTATAGAACACTTAGTTTTGTTTTATACAACAACCGAGTTACTGCGCGCATTGTGATTGGCTGATGCCTGTCATCTATTAGAGTACAGATGTACAGATGACGTCACTGCGTGGTGTGACTCGCACGCGTGATCAGAGTTCATAGTCCAAGTCAGTCTTCTCGGCAAAGTTTTTCAAAACTTGCAGCGAAAACAACAAGAGAAAATTCAGCTTAATTATAAATCTACATCGAGGAACAATCTGCCAAATATTCTACACCTTTAGAGACATTTAACTGGGCTAAACAAGCTTAAAGTAGACAGTGACGGACTTGAAAAATATTTATCGAATGCTGCAAGTGTTTGTCCGATGCTCGAGCAGTTTGAAGATGCTACGGGAAATCCATGAATGGCAGTTTAACGCCGTTGAACGCTTACCTTTAGCTAAAGCTTGCAGAGTACAAATGGAATAAAGGTCAGTTTCTTTTGTTGACATTTCATTTTTCCTTCATATTGCGTATTTTAAAATCGGTTTAACAGTGCTTAGTGATTATGGAAAACTATCTCGAAATGAAAACAATCGCAATCGAGGCTCACCGATGACGGCACTTAAGCGATACTGAATTGTGCAGAAGTCTTGTTATTGTATAAAACAAATAGATTCCATTTTGCCTAGTGCGTCTGTTCAGTTATAGATCACAGAAGACGTCAAAATGTGGTAAGAACATCAGTGACCCACTCGCCTAGCGGCTCGTGGGCCACTTTTTTGTTCTTACCACATTTTGACGGCATCTGTGATCTATAACTGAACAGACGCACGGCAAAATGGAATCTATTTGTTAAATATACCCCAAGTGAAATGCAGTTTTTTGGGATTTGCACGCAATTACAATCAGGACGAGTGCGGCTTAATGGAACCCGGATAGGTATGCAGCATAAAGTTATCCTAGGATGTGGCCAAAAGCTAAGATTGAATTCACTATTTTATTTTTCATACTCGAGAGTCACACAAAACGCAAAAATAATTTGTACACAAAAACTTAACTTGAATGAAAGGATATTTCTCAATGCAAATTCGAAACCGCAAAGCATCACGCTGGGTAAAGCTTTCAATGGACAAATTCGTGTCGTTTTCAGCTGAAGGAAAATTCAGTGTTGAAATGAATACAGAGCGTTTACACACAGTCCCTGCAGACACTGTGAGTTCTATTTGTATTAGCTGTTTTTGGTCCATATTTATTTAGCCGGTACATGTTATTTAGTGCTCGAAATTAACGGTTGTAAACCCAACATAAATACAACCGACCTTTGAAGCTTAATTTTATACGCGTCAAAAAACATGTGCACGTGCATGGAAGCAAATTATTTGGCGAGGATATTGAACTAACGAATTCAAATTCTAATACTTGATCATGACCAGCCAAACCAACAAAATAAAAGTGCTAATAATCATAACAAATGTACTCTATCTAGCTCTAGGTAGAATAAGAAAGGTGCAAAATGCTTTCCTCTAACTTCCTTCGTTTAGCAAAAGCTGTTGTCTTTGTGCTTCGGAAGACATTCTTCCCCGTGATTCCTTTTCCGAACAGGATCCTCTTTGAGGTGGAGTCTTAGCGGCTTGAAATCAGAACCCAGTAAGCTACATATCGCCAGATTTTCTCTGAAGCAGTCTTCGGTAAAATGAACTGCACAAATAATGCGAGAGTTCTTGTCTTGCTTAAATTCTTTTCTTTTCATTTTCAAAAGCCATTGTTTCCTGAGCTTTGAATTTGCTGGAAACTTCACCATACTTACCTTCGACTTAGAATTATTTAAGCAGTTTGGTGCTGCACAAAACACCATGATGTTCCATTCTTGTGAGCTTCATCACTGAAAGACTTTGAATTTCCCGCAATTTCACAGCACACCAATTATGACGTCACAATTTTTAGGTGCGAAAATTTCCAGACAATTTTCCCGAGCGCTCTACGATTATGAAGGCTAGAAATAAGCATTTTTCAACTTGAAATTTCCCTGTTTTCCAAAGTCCAATTACTTTCAATTGGAACTTCGGAATATGTTTATTTGGTTATTAATCAACAAATTGGCCTGAAAAATTCATTTGACCTTTAAGATGTTCAAACAGGAGGGGCTGAAAAATTATAGAGTGCGTATTCTGTGCTGGAAATTACTGTCAGTCGTCAGATACTGTCTGACTAAATTTTGAAATTGTCTGACTAGTTTTATAGTATGGTTGGACATCATGTCCAAGGCTGTGCTCTGAGAAAAATTACAAGAAGCCCAAAGGTTCCAAACTATGAAATCCAGGGTGCCCAGCATAAAGCTTGTATGAAAGAAATAAGATTCAGGGTTCAAAATAGCAGCCGGCTGCCGGCGGTAGCCGGCACTTTGACGACACTTGCCGGCTACTTTTCACCGAAGAAATATAAAATATCATGCCTTGATCGGTCAACTGAAATCAAAGTTGCTGTAAGTTGAAGGAAACATTTTATATCAGACAATAAAAGCAGCTACAGGGCTAGAAAGTGCAACTCACTGGTGGCTAATGCAACCAAAATTTCATCTTTGGCGACTAAAACTTCTGTTTCTGCGGTTCAGTCGCCAATGTGGCGACTTCATTTTCTCAGGTATTGTGTCCCTCCAGAAAATGATATTGGACGACCTTATTTGCTTCTCAAACATTCAAAATAAAAAAAGATGTCACATTGCTCTAATCCATTCCTTCACTTTGCAGTAAAATATTTTCACTTCGAAAAACTTGCAAATGGCCGACTACATTTGAAATCGCCCCAGAATACATTGCAAACCTATGGGTACGTCATGTATGCATATGGATTGTGTCCCTTGAACACGCATCCGGCAAAAGAATGAGCCTTGACAAAAAAAGCCGACAAATTCAGGCTAAAAACGAAATTTTATTTTGAACCCTGAAGATTATCTGGTCACCCAAAGGAAAAAGTTAGTCGCCTGAGGCACCCGGACGCCCTTAGAGCACAGCCCTGATGTCTGAGCATCAATGAAAATGACTTAACTTTTTGCCATGAAGATCTTGTTTAGAGATAGAGATCCATGTTTTGTTTGGCTCTATAAGAGCTCTTCAAACATCCATAAACACGAAAGGATAATTTGCTTTGAAAATCACCCCATAATGCATTGCTAAGCACTCTTATTACTTCATGTATGCCTATGGATTGAGTCATCAGTTTTAATGCGAATTGTATAAAATGCTAACATAAGCTAGAAGTCTATATCTCTGGTAATGGACCTTGAGCTGTCTTTCACAAGAAGGCGATTTTTAGAATGGCTTTTTCCATGAACCAGTAGCCAATCGCATTGAAACATTTGCCATTTGCTTTGCATTTGCCATTTGATTGGCTCGAATACAAAAAAGTATAAAGACAGCCTGCCTTGGCCAAAAGAAAATGGTGAATGGTTTGAAGATTGTCTTCGTCAATGACCACGATGTCCTACTAATGAATTGTTCTTGTTGTCTTTCAAAAAACATTTTTTGCTTTAGTCACACTTCAGACAAGAAGCGCCTTAGTACCTTCATCTTGAATACCCTTTGAAGTGACTTGCTATCAACAAATACCTTATTCAGGCTGATGGTAGAATGGTAGAAAAATTGTTGGCCTCTTTCTTCTATATTTTTTTTTTCATAGTCTACCAAAGTCCTGGGAACTAATGGTGTTAGACCAAGTGGCCTGGAGGACTGTGGTGTGCATAGGAGCAGCCCTTCAAGAAAAGAAGCTGAGGTCAAAGTGGGAAGAAGTGCCATCGCAGAAAAGAGAGAGTGAACAAATGGCCGCCATCACAGACAACCTTCACATGCTGTTATAATTGCAGCTGCCTCTGCTGCTCAAATATTGGCTGGATTAGCCATGAGAAAAGCTGCAGCAAAAGAAACTAACTGACCTCTAGTAAGCTGCTACAAGAGCCAAGAGTCCACCAAAAAGAAGGGCCCTCCAGGGCGTCAAATTGCACCTAATAAAATGCGACTAAAAATTTCACTTTGGTGACCAAATCCTGAAAGTTAGTTGCCAAATTGGCGACTTGAGCTTCCAATCACATCTTACCTAGAGATCTAGTGATTGTTGAAGATTTGTAAAGTTCCTCGTTAAGCTAATTTCCAAAATGCAGCACATGCACTTTGTAAACGTAAATCTATTGTCACTAGACACCATCTTGTATTTAGGTAACCTTTCATGTTGTATATGACCCATTCTATTGTCCTCTTTGTAGCACGTGCAAATTGCAGGCTCATCTTTCGCCGCGTTTGACAACATGTCATCCGTGAGCTGGAGCCCAGGTAATTTTTTATAGCTGTATGATTCAGGAGCAATTTAAATCTATCTAGTACAATGACAGGGTAAAAACATTTTGTCATTATAAACATAATGGCCACCAACTTTTCTGAATTGGCTTTCACTTTAAAAAAATGGCGACCAGCTTTTGGGAATTGGCTACCACTTTAAAATAATTAAGAGCCAAGTGGCTACCAAAAAAAAGTTAATTTTCCGCCCTGTGGCCCTCAAAAACCAATTAAGACCACAACCACAACCAATTGTAACTGGAAGCCGTCATTTGCAACAATCTCATTGCACAAGCCAGCCATCATTTCTTTGCAATAAACTGCATGTACGCCATTGTCTTATGCGCATGGTTTGTTCTAAAAATAGCCTACTCGCCAAAGCCATATCACACCCAAATACTAGATGTATAGACTTCTAGCTTATGAACTTCTGATGCTAATAAATGTTGGACCAATTTTAAAATTTGACCTTCAGTTTTGAAACTATGTAGTATAAAGAATCCTAGCCTAATTAAACATGCCATGATTTTCACTGGTTTTAACACTTCCGACTGAATGGGCTTTGGAAAATTTGACAAAAATGCTGAACAGGCTATTCTTGTTTTTCATGTTATGTCATAAAAATTCTGAAATCATATATAGTGTCTTTTGTTTTTAAAACAAAGCATTTTGAATATTTAGTTCTCAATGGTATGTGACATCAAGCTGAGTGCCGTGACAAAGCTGTTTTTGTTTCAAAAAAAGCCTTTCCTTTCTATTTTCAGCATATTGAACATTTCAGATATAATAAGTGGTGTTTATGTGAAAGTGTACTAGCTCATGAGCCAAAGGTAGTTGCTGTTGTAACAGAATTGAGTTCCAGATGGTTTCTCTGACATCATGGCGGCCATATTTGTGCCCCTCAGATGGGTTTTGCACAGTAAGAAAGTCTAAAAGTGCAAGTCTTGGGTTCACAGAAGTCTTATTTCACCATTTAAAAATATTCGTAAAATATTACCACATTCCCCACGTGAACACCTTCAGAATGAAAGTGAGCTACTGATCTTTACTAGTATTGAAATCATGATATAATTATGAATAACTATCAGAATAAACATACATGGAAATTGCACAAGCTAGCAGCACTCGAGTTTCGAAGCTTATTGTGGTTCCAGTCCCATAAATCAAAGCCTGTCAATACATGTCCATTTGGAAACAATAACAATACTAATTAATTATTTCAGGGAATTTCTCATCTGCTTCAACAAACTTCGATCGTCTTCATTGTACCAGGGCTTAGTTTGACAGAATGCTATCAGCTTTCAGTTGGGCAGGTCCAACTACAAAAATAGGATCCCTGCACAGCATAGGTGCTAAATGTATGAATGAAAAAATAGGTAAATACTACACTGTAGTCAAAATACTTTTCCCAACGTTTCAGCAATGCTGCCTTCTTCAGGGGGACAAAACTATTTCCAGACTAAAACACAAATAGTTTTGTCCCCCTAAAGAAGGCAGCATAGCTGAAACGTTGGGAAAAGTATTTTGACTACAGCGTAGTATTTACCTATTTTTTCATTCAAACATTTAGCACCTAATGCGAAGCATTTACCTATTTTTTCATTCATACAGTCATCAACTACACTTCCATTGGTTCACAGTCGTTTCGATACAAAGTTGTTTCAATTCAAGTTGTTTCAATACAAGTCAAAGTCGATTCGTTACGCATGTAAAGTTGATTCGATACAAACTGAAGTTGTTTCAATACAGAAGTTAACTTGAGAAAAGTTCAGTATAAGTGTTTTAGTTTTCGTCTTTGATATGTCTGGTGATTTGTTGTTTTCTATTCAACAAATTAGCTAAAAGTTAACTTGATTATTGAACGACTTGATCGGTCCATCACATTGAATGCCTTGCTGTCTTGGCCAAACAGGTTCATCGCATGAAATGCAGTTCAAAATCTGTGCAGACGCCATCGTGTCAAGTCGTAATAACTCGTAAAAACTTGAGAACATTTGTTAACAGTCGTGATTGAACGATCATTCTTCAGTGTGTTTTGTACAGTCACTCCAGAGGATTGAAATATCATATCAGTTAGTGTAAAGCCTTGGAACTGGTATATTCGCTATCATTACAACAATAGAGTAAAATTAACAAGTTTATGAAAACAATTAGTTTTTTGCGTCTGTTGATATGATAATTTACAAACCCGCCCACTCACGCACCAGTAAAACTGCCGTTTCCTCACAGGTCCGTTGCACCATTGACTTGCAGGACATTATTGATCGTATTTGTGTTTCTGGATCGTAGGCATAATATGCGCTGGATTTATATAAGTAGTCTCAAATGTATTTATATAAATCTCTGTTCTCAATAAATAAACTTAACCAAAACCTGGTCTCGTTTGCATGTTCTTATTGCGGAGGAGGCTTGGGTGCATGTGTTTGATTCAGACACGCGGAGGTACATGTATGGGTTTGTTTCATTTACAAAGGAAGTTTGTGTTCGCTTGAGTGTGTATGTCTTTGAAGGTTCGTTTAGTCATTCATATATAGTATAGTATCGAAACAACTTCAAGTAACGTGAGTTTGTATCAAGTCGACTTTACACGTGTAACGAATCGACTTTGACTTATATCAAAACGACTTGAATCGAGATAATTTATATCGAAACGATCAAACACCCTTCCATTAGTTTCATTGGTTTTTTATTGGATGTTTCGTTGTGAGATTCTTTCCTGATTGCAGTCTGCAAATGATTACATATCGTCCTTTTTGGATATGGTTTTAATTTTTTCTATGAAAAAGCAGCAACTTTCTCAGCCGAAGTAGCGAACTTCACTGTAAATCAACAGAAAACAAAGTGTAAACAAATCCGTGGAACCACCAAGTATGTCATCCAAGCCAAACTCGTTCCAAGGCTCTGGAACCACTGTTTTGTCTAATGAAGGGCACTTTAAGGTGGCTCATAATAGTTTAGTCAGAATTAGACATGCCCATTTTAGGTGTTCTATCGCAGCTATACCAATAATTTTTAGGAAAATATTTTAGTACAAACTTGTACAAGTTTTACCAATGAACAGATTGAGGTCGTTGTGACGTCAAAATTCGTTGCCATATGAAGTCAAAGATGCCCTCTTTTGGACCTTTTGAGGCTAATAACTCAAAAACTACTCGGTGAAACTTCTCGTTTTTGATATATTTTTATCTAACTGACAAAAGAAAAAATTTTGCAAATTTTTAAAAAAATCTGTAGGTAGGATTCGAAGCTACGTCATTTTTCACTAATTTAAGGTGGCTCTAAACCCTACCTACAGAAATTTTTTACAGTCAAAATACTTGGCGCGTGCCGCCTAGCATTCCAGAATAGTTTTGATTAACGGCGAACGGAATGTGTTATTCGTTTCAAACTTTCAAATTTAATTTGAATATTGCAATCATTCAACCGTAGCCCAAGGGTGACCTCATTTGAAACATCGATTGTTGATTGGTTTATTTCTCACCTGTTCACGTGCGAATTTGGCGCTTAAGTTTGAACAGCGATGGCCGCCAGAAATGTGCTTGGTGGTGTTTATCAACCTGGGAAAGCTCTTCCTATTCATGTACGAGAAGAAATTTTGCACTTATTCAACCAAGGATACCGAACTGGGGATATATCAAGGAATTTGAAGGTTTCCAACCGGGTTGTGCGGAAAATTCTAGCTCAGTTCAGGGCACATGGAACGGTTCTTCCCTTCGCAACCGGAGGCGGTAAAGTGCGTGTTATGCGCGATGATATTTTGGAGGTAATTGAAATTTGGAAGCTGCAAAAGCCAAGCATTTACACAGCAGAAATACGCGAAAGGCTTCTTATGGAAGGTATTTGTACCCTGTATGATCTACCGTCTATTGACACCATAAACAAAAGTCTACGGCAAAAAGTAGGAATGACATGGAAGAAAATCTCCAGCGTTCCAAGGGAATATTTAAACAACACAGAGAAAGTAGACGACTATCTTGAGCTCGTAAGCCGTTTGAATCCTTCAAACATTCATTTTTTCGACGAGGCATCAGTGATAAAAACGACCTCAAACCGTTTGTATGGCCATAGCTACCAGGGAACCAAGGCAATTGAAGTCCAGAGGTATGCTTCCAATGCATCATACACTGTAAATTTATTGCACAGTGTTTTTGGTGTTGATTATTACAATATAATTCCTGGGGCATCCAATGGAGCAGAACTAGTTTCTTTTTTTAACTATGCACTCGACTGTGTGAGACCCAATGGCTTGTCTGTTTTCATGTATGGAGATGTGGTGATCATGGACAATTGTGGGTTTCACCACGGTCGCCTTACAGAAGGAACACTGAGACAAATGTTTGAAATGAGAGGTGTAACATTGCTTTTTCAGCCACCGTATTCACCACACCTCAACCCGTCGGGTAAAAACGCAGACTGCAGACTGCAGACTGCAGACTGCAGACTGCAGACTGCAGACTACAGACTGCAGACTGCAGACTACCCACTGCAGACTGCAAAGATGGAAACTTGAATAAAAAAAATTGATAGTTTCCTATTTAGTAGAGCGGCCAATCGAAGGTAAGCGTGAGACTTTTTTGCTGTGCAAAAGAGAAACATTTGCATACGCGGCTCTATTTTATGAACAGGTCGTTTTTATCAACCATGGAATTTTAGCTTCAACTTTGATTTTTGAGCTTTTTCATTCACGGGAACTTGATATGCGATATATGCTTGTCTATCGGCAATTTAATTTGTTCAAAGACACGCGAAACCATAAAAATGCCTCAGACATTGCTAAGCATTTTAGTGACCTTTCCATTGTTTTTAAGCAGCAGAATGTTAACAGGTAAGCTTGTCAAATTAGAATTACGGTTTCTGGTGGAAATATTTGCTACTTTTATAATTCAAAAACAACGCAAATTAATCAGTTTCGATGTTGCCAGATATTGTCGTGATTTTGTGTGTCTTGGCATGAATTAAACTACCGATAGACAAGCACGGGATTTGCAGAAAAATAGCGCATCGTAAGCTTCTAACTGAATCTAGTTTGAGGATGTGTTTACTCACCTGTAGCGTGTTGTATACCTCACGCGTTTTCTTTGAGGTTTTGCTATTTGTTAAAGCGAACTGAATAGTTTCCTCCGTCCAAAGGTTAAGTAACATGTCTGTAGCCTCCATCGTCCACTTTTTAGTCGCCATCTTTTTTTTCCCGCGAGCAAGCAAAAATTTTGGCGCTGTTCGCGCCTTTTTAGCGTTGTTGAAGGCTCATTTTCGACCCCAGAGCCTTCGCTTTCGTGATCAGTCATTTGCCTAAACGCTCTGGGGACGAGAGTATTTCTGGTTTCGGCACGCGGACCACTTTTTAGGCGCGCCGAGACTACCTCCAGAGGTGGTCTCGGCCCGCCTAAATTTTTCGGTACGCGGGCCGAAAAATTTGCATTTACACGGCAAAAATCAAGCGGGCCGTGCCCAAAATTATCGGCCTGCGTGCCAAAATTTAGGAGTGCCGTGCCTAAAATGAATGTCGTGTAAATGCGCCTTTAAAACGCGTGATTGAAAAGGATCGCATATCAAATTTTCGTGCATAAAAAAGCTCAAAAATCGAAGTTGAAGCTAAAATTCTACGGTTGATAAAAACGGCCCGTTGATAATATTTCAAGTCGCGTATGTAAATTTGTCTATTTTGCACAGCAAAAGTCTAAGGTTTACACTTCAATTGACAGCTTTTTCAAATAGGAAACTGCAGTCTGCAGTCTGTAGTCTGCAGTCTGCGTTTTCACCCGACCGCTTGCGCCCTGGCCTGGGTCACTGTGTACATGTTCTTAGACAATATATTTCATGCTTAGATTGGCTCTCTTGACGGAGGATCAGAGTACATGTTCATATAGAAGCAAGGTGCAATGGAGTGAAGTAGCATCCATTCCAGGGAAAGTAGATTGACTCCTGGATGTACTTCTTGCATGCTACAGAAACTGGAAAAGCTCCAGTGGTGGGCACCGCTTTTACCTGAACATGCCATTTATTATCAAGTTATTATCAAGTTTCCTCTTTTGCAGCCCTGCAGCCTGCTAGTCTGCAGTCTGCAGTCTGTAGCTAGTCTGCAGTCTGCAGTCTGCAGTCTGCAGTCTGTAGTCTGCAGTCTGCAGTCTGCGTTTTCACCCGACCGCACCTCAACACATGTGAATATTGTTTCCATGAGATGAAGCAGCAGTTGAGGTCCCATGAGCAGTTTTCTCAGGCATATACTGAAATTGCAATCATGGATGCTCTAAGTAACATTACCACAGCACATTCTCGTAATTATTTCCACTGCTGTGGCTATATTATTTGATGCTATTTGATGAAAGAGAGAATAGAATTAAGTAACAACTGTCTTATAAGTACAGTGAAATCCCAATTTATTAAACCCTTAATTTGTCAAAACATCTGATAACTAAAACAAAAATGAATGATGTTTACTCAGGAGACAGAGCACTTTGAACCATGAAGGAGGTGCTCATGGTACAATAAGTTAAGCATTACATATTTACCCTTCATTTATCAAAGTCAAATCCCCATGGAGGTTTAAGAAATTAGGATTCGTAATTTTTTCCCACTGTATGCTGTTTAGTAACTGCTGTACTTATACAGTGAAGACCAGTTTAAAATAATATGACCAGAAAGCACAGAAAAGTATAAATTAATGGACTCTGACCACTGATTAGAATGTAGATACACTTGCTTTCAATTTGTTGACTGGTCCCAAAGTGGTTTCAAACTTTCAAATAGAGGATGTGTGGCTCCAGAAAATATCCATCCCTCCCCCATGGAATTCTTTTTTCCATTTGAATTCGTCCCCCCCCCCCAGGAATTTCCAGTATAGCTTCATACTTTCCCTTATAAATTTGGGCTGTTGACAACCCCTCCCTATTGGAATTTCCAATGACATTCCGTGGGGTAGGTATGGATATTTTCACAATATCCAGTGCAGGATAGATTTTCAAATTTAAGAAATGATACTCTTATTTTGTTCTGACCAAGGTTGCACTTAGCAAATGTCACAGATTTCTTTTCTGATACAATGTGCAACATTCTGTAACATCTCACAAAAACTCCTTGAGACTTGTGGGCAGGATAAAAAACATTGCAAAACACACATGCACTACAATGCATTTAGTTTTTGTTATTAGTGCTAGTAAGCATTTCTACTAAATCTGACTAGTTTAGCTCTGCTGATAAGTAGAACAGACTTATTTTGGCTCTTCTTGAATTGTCAGCTGTCATTTACTTGTTAGATCAGGCAAGTTTGTTATTCAACCACTTGCAAAATGACCATTTCTAGGTGTGACCAGCTTTTCCTATGAACCAAAATTGTTTTGGGGGCATATTCTGTATAATTCGGGTCTGAAACCTTTTGTTTAGGGCTTGTCATTTGACTTTAGTGGGTGGGGTGGGAATGATGTGCTTTGGCAGTGACCAGCTTTTCCTATGAACCTTTTTTTTTTTGGGGGGGGGGGGGGGGGAATTCTGTATAATTTGGGTCTGAAACCTTTTGTTAAGGGCTGGTCATTTGACTTTTGAGGGTGGGGTGGGAATGATTTGCTTTGGGCAAGAATACTTACCAAGGTCTATTTTGAGTGTATATGTGAGTCTATTGAAGAGCTTTTTTATCCAAAGCTTACCATAATGATTCAATTTAGTGCCCTCCTTCCAATAAGGGCCCCTTTCTAAATCAACCTCCACTGCTAAACTTTTCTTAAGTGGAAAAGTATAGTTCCATAAATATCCATACCGCCCCCCACAGAAGGGAATTTTTTTAAGGAACCCCTCACCTTGCTGGAAATTCCAATTCAACTTAATACATTTCTTAAATTTTCTGTCCTTTGAAAATACCCAACCTCCAAGAATTTCTAATCCCTTCTGTAGGGGGAGTTTGGACATTTTCTGGAACTATACAATCTTGGCCTTACAGCCAAATGTTTCTGTGCATCTGAAAGACAAGTAAAACTCAACTTGTGTCCAGAGTTTAGCTGTTAGCTTTCCAAATTTGTGCAGGCAACCAGCTCTTGAAAAATAAAGGCACAGAATGCTTTGTTTAAAGGAAATTTTAATAATGTTTTTCACATTTTACAGCTGAAAATACTAACTATTACCATAGTTAATAGAGGGGATGGTTATGAAGCCCGGCAAACATCAAAATAGCAAACAAAGATGCCTACATTTCTGTTGAAAGATCCACGACCGTGCACAACTTTTGTTCTTAGCCGGGATTCATAACCACTTCCCTCTATTAACTATGTTATTACAGACATGGTTTTCAAAATTATTAACAATGTGAACTCAAACTGCATCAAACTATCTCTAGCATGATGGTGTTAGTTATATGGTGTGAATTTCTAACCCCTGTGCTTAGTACAATCTATGTTAAGAAAAAATAAGGAGATTAATATTTAACCTGTGGGTGTAATTTAGAATAATTGGCACTAGCTAGCTTCAAAGGGAATCAGTTAGTATGCATACCACCATGCTAGAGGTTTCAAGAATTTATAAATGTTATCTAGATCTTCAATATATTTCAAAAGAATCAAGAAACACAACAAATAAAAACAACCAAACTCATTTGCTCTAGTACTACCAGGGAAATTCAGTATTCTCAAGATCCCTTATTTGGGTGATTTGGCTTTAGTCCAAGCATCATAGTCAAAGGGTTGGGTGTACTCATGATTACTGCCTTTTAACTCCAAAAGGGGGGATTCAAGCAATACCTGTCAGTGTTGATTTATTGAGAGAAGATAACGACCGAGTTAAGGGTTGAGTTGAGTTTGAGTTGAGTTTGAGTTAAGATTGAGTTAAGATTGAGTTACCGTTTTCCATTTGTATTTGCTAAAAAAAGTGTTTAATTTAAGATGCGAATCACTTTTTACGACCAAATAAGCAGTTGTTCATGCAAGTGCGAAACATTTTACAAAAACAATCAGATACATTTTTGTTTATTTCCATGCTGTTAAAATAAAAAAAGAACATAAACTAAAATACAATGTCTAAATTGAATCCAACCATATGAAATGTTACGCAACATGGAGGTTGATAAATTTTAACGTAAAAAGAAACATTCAGCTCTACTTCGATCTTGTGTTATCCACTACACCATTCATTCTTCTCTTATGTATGATCAAACTATCTCCTTGTTAATTAAATTCTGATGAATTCCGATCTGATCGTGCGATTGCCGTGGGAAAGAATTCGCAAACCCAAAGAAAGGCTATAGCTAGTCAGAGAAACTGCTGGATAATGGTGAATCAGTTGCAGCCAGAATCCCTGAGCTAAGAATAATTTTTTTAATCGGGTCTCCATTTGGCTTTAAAAAAAAATAGTTTAGTAGCTGGTGGATAGAAGGTTTCAAATGTTGGTTTGAACATAGCTAGTCGACGCGCGAGACAAAAGAAAAAATATTATGTTCGCCTCTCCTATTTTCTTCCTCTCGCATTTCTTGAATAGCCTGGATAAAACTATCTCTGAAAGAAAATTAATGATGGACTGCTCTAAGTCAATACCGTGATAGAAGGTAATGATTTGCAAGCAACAAAAAACGAGAACTGAATTGTTCTTAGCGTAAAATGCGAAATACTGTAAATTTTTCAGTACGATGTTTAGTATTATTTCAGTAAATATAATGAAAACCTTCGATTTTGAACTTTCTTTTGTAAAAAAGGAAAAAGACCCTGCAAATACGGTAACTCAATCTTAACTCAAACTCAACTCAAACTCAACTCACACTCAACTCAACTCAACCTCTAACTCGGTAAATAGCCGATCCCTGATTTATCATCAGTTACCGAGATCTTCAATATGTTTTAAAAGAATCAAGAACAACAACCAAAACTCATTTGCTTAAGTACTAGTAGGGAGATTAGGTAGCTTCAGTATTCTCAATGTCCCTTATTTGGGTGATTTGGTCTTTAGTCCAAGCATCATAGTCAAAGGGTTGGGTGTGCTCATGATTACTGCCTTTTAACTCCAAAAGGGGGGATTCAGGCAATACCTGTGGTGATTTATCATCAGTTACCACTATGGAATCTTTCTGGGGTGTGCTGCAGGCAATTGGTTGGATGGTAACAGTTGAAGATGCAGGCACATGCTGTTTTGGCAATTTATCAATCAAGTTTCTCCTGTACTCCTTTCCCAGTGACTGTTTACTTTTTTTATTTTGCTTTGAAATATTGTTTGTATAATTGAGCCTTTTCCTTGGCTGTCTGTCTGCCAAGATTGATGGACTTCTTGAGCACACGGGAGGGGAATCCCAAGAATTTGCATAATTGGATGAAATATCTCTTGTTGGAGGTGATTGAAATCTTCCTCCCCTGTGCCATCCACGAGCACCGTATGGCCTGGGACTATGGCTATAATTTGTTTGCCTCCCCCGGTAGTTGAAAAATGATGGGGAATTATTATAGTTTAAATAATTATTCACATGTGGAGAAAACGTTTCCTGAGGAAGGCCAGGTCTGCAGGGACTTTCTTGCCATCCATTGTGGTTTAGAGCTAAATAAGAAGGGACAGAACATCTCTTTATAATATTATATTATATAAATTTTAGAATGTTAGGCTAATTTTGCAAGAGAATTGGAATGTCAGTTGAGGAAAACATGCACATCAGAAATTACATTGTGGGTATTTTCATTTGCATGCTTCTCACATATGGGTATTTTTGATGCAAGCACCATTCTCAACTGGTACTCCTGTTTTCTTGCTAAATGAGGGTATTATAGTTTCTAATTACCCCGTATATGGACAGCAACTTGTCTTGAAGTTAAGAAAATTGCTCGGATGGAGTGATCACTGACAATCATACTGCAATATAATAAACTCAATAAATGAAATTATTATCCTACATATAATAGACCATACATTATAAAATAACATGGCATAGGTGTGACCTGTAGACAAAAAAACAGAACTTATGTTTTTTTCCAACATACCAGGCAGTCTGTATTCAGTCATTGCTTTACTCTTGTAACTTCCAATTAGTTCCTCTAAGTTCACTCCATTTGCTGGCACTTTGTGATTGCACGCAGCTGCCAAAACACGCAAGTCATTGTCGAGCAACACTCGATTAGAGTACTTGACTGGATTGCATCCTTGTAGTCCGCTTCTCATTGCAGAAAAAAAGTTGCATTTGGTCCTGTCTCTGTGAAATTATTTAAAACAAAATGGTGTGTTAATTACATAAAAATGATAACTGTAACAGTACGTAATAATAATGATAATGATGATATAAATTCCAAAACCGAATTAGCTGATAAACTTGATGCCTAAACATAAACAGTAACCAAAGTGCAGCATTGAGAGAACTGTGGAACACCAGTTAAGTGATTATATTATCACTAAATTGTTAGTCTTTGTGACTAAATGGAATATTACAGCCTAAAACGACAACTCACCTTAGAAACTTTGTGTTGTCTAACTCCTCCTTGTTTGCTTTCAGCAGTCTTGTAACCTCTTTTAACTCTGCTTCTGCCTAAAATGCATTGATTACAAATTCTATAATAAGGCTAACATTTTCTACCTTACAAGAAATGTGTCACATAAGCCCAAAGTTATAGCAATTAACAGTTAGCTAATTGCAATCATGATAATTGATCGATCAATATATAATCATGGGAAGAACTGTCTGCCTAAAACGAATAAATCTATTAAAATGGAAATCAAACATAATTTCTATACCATACGACAGGAATGCAAAGGTCCGATGTTTTTATAGTTAGTCAAAATCTTGAAGGTAAGCTCATAAGACTTATTGATCATGAGTAAGCTAACAGGGCAATGAAAAATAAAATAATAATGAACTGTCGACGAAAACCATAAACTTACTGATATCCGAGTTTATACGCTCTGCTGCAGCTTACCTTTCGAACTTCCTCTCGATGTTCTTTGTGCAGTAAAGTGTTTCCACATTCAAAATAGCCTTGGCAAGGAGGTTGATGGCATCCAGTCACCCGATGGCCTTTGAAGTGACAGTTGCTGCAAGTGAAAGTTGGGTTTCGACCAATTGTCGCTCTCTCTTTTGGTTTCTCTTTGAGAGACGAAATTGTGGCCTGTGCTAACTGCAATCTAAATTCTAGAGATTGTCTCTGCTCACTTAAGTTTTCTAGGAGGCGGTCAATTGCCTTTTCCCCGATATTGCTTGTCTGGAAGCTGGTTGAGCTCGTTGAACTTGCAGGGGCTGAAGCTTGAAGCTTAAGGTTGACACCAGCGGAACCGGAATCCTCACAGGCTAAAGCACAAATTCGAACTCTAAAAATTTCCGTCGACGTCGGATACTTATCATCTTGGATTTGAATGGCACACTTTCTCAGAGTATAAATAGATTCCTGCTTGCTCGAAAGTGGATTTCCCCATAGTACAAAACGAAATGTGGAGGGAAGCATTTCACCAATTTCTGAGATTATCTCTTTCCGGCCACCTGCACACGTCTGGTCGAGAAATTTTTCATCTCTCTCTATTATTGCAAGCTTGTGATTGTTGTGAAACTCCAAGAACACCATGATCGATCAAAACGGCAAGCAATATTGAAGGAAATCGAAACGGCAAAGGTGAACACATGCACACTGACTGGGGCTCAGAATGGCGCCAAATTCGCACGTGAACAGGTGAGAAATAAACCAATCAACAATCGATGTTTCAAATGAGGTCACTCTTGGGCTACGGTTGAATGATTGCAATATTCAAATTAAATTTGAAAGTTTGAAACGAATAACACATTCCGTTCGCCGTTAATCAAAACTATTCTAGAATACTAGGCGGCACGCGCTGAGTATTTTGACTGTAAACTTTGTTAGATTGTTTGTTTTGCCCAGTAGACAATAATATATGAAAAACAAAAACTTTCACCGTCGAGTTTTTAAGTTATTAGCCTCAAAGGGTAAAAAATAAGGTATCTTTAACCTCATATGATGTTGCTATGGCAACGAATTTTGACGTCATAGCAACTACAATTTCTTCATTGGTAAAACCTTTACAAAGTTGTACTAAAAGTTTAACCTCAACGTTATTGGTGTAGCTGAATAGAATACCAAAGACGGGAATATCTAAACCCCTTCAAGCCACCTTAAGGGGCAAAAAGCCCGATTTCTCTCTCTGCTACTGCTACTGCTACTACTACTACTTCTATATAAGCTTACTCACCAGATTGTTGCAATTGTGAGAACATAACAGGTGATATTTGATCATTCACAAAGACAAGTGCACCAACAGCCACAAGTGTGTTATCAATACTTTTTAAAATAACAGCACCATCAGGATGAACATTGTTAGAACCTTGTGCTGTAAGTTCGGAGAACGTTTTGAAAATAGCATCTTTTTCTGGAAGCTTAAGAACAAACGTTCCATCAATACATTCCACATCGTATGGTTTAACAGTAAACACTTCCGAGTGTCCATCTACAATGTGACAAACTGAGTCATGTAAAGATTCTTCTTTGTTGACTGTAAACGGGCGATAGGTCAAGATGCTAGATTTCCAGAATATTCCCTTTCTTAATTTGCTGTCATCAAGAGGAATGAATGCCAAACCTGAGATGTATTCTTCCTTGTCTTTTGAGCTCGTCACACGTTGCAATTTAATTCTTTTCACACCTGAATTTAATTTCTTGAAGTACAACAAATAGTACTGCTCGGCATTCAAATCAATCTTTCCGCTTGTAATTATGCACAATTTTCTCCTCCAGTTTGGAAACAAACTTCTCGCTTTAACCACGCATCCGGAAAAGACAGCTCTGCAGGTTCCACGAAGACGTTTTCCAATGAGACATACTCCCAAATCAGCTCTGTTTTCAGCTATTTTATATTCTTTTCTGGTGGTCTTTCCGGCCACAGCTTTCCTTACAACAGAGATTTCTTCGCTCTGATCCGACATATTTGTGCCGATTTGTGCCGGGACTGTCGCCGGGACTTTGTGCCGAGGACCGGCGAGCCCGCGCCCGCAATAAACTTCCTCGCAGCGTTCAAACGCAATGCGCGCGCAGTTCCCGCGAATTTAAATTTGCGAGGACCACCCATTCTCGTCCCCAGAGGCCGCGATCCTTCTGGTCTGCGCCAGGAATCGAGACCAGAAGGATCGCGGCCTCTGAGGACGAGAACGAGGACTACCGTGACCACAGGCGAACCACCCTATGTGTTCGTGGTTAATAATTGTTGACATAAGGTTATGTCGAAATCAATGGCGCGTATAGAGAAATATTACGTCGGCTTCGATTTACTGCAAAATATAAAAATTACTCTAAATGATTCAATAAAAATTAAGATGAAATGTTGATTAAGTCTTGTGTCATGTTTATTCGCCACCCCGAGCCCTTTAAAGCGTTATTTTGCGAGATCATTTAGCATAGGGACATAGACATAGGGAGCCCACGCTCAAGTAATTATTCGAGTGAAGTTGCAAAACATGAATGAACTGCAAATTAAAAGGTACCTTTTGTTCTTTATTGTTGTCCTGGTCTTTCTATAGCATCATAAGCGTTATAGCAGCGTAGTCCAGCGATTATGTCATACATCGTATGACGAATCAGTGACGAATGATCCGTAATAAAATATGACAAGGGCACACTCGAGCAATGATAGCTAATTCAACAACGATGCAAAATTTCGCTTCAAAAAAACTCCCCTCGCTCCAAAATTGCGCTCAAACTTGCCGAAAACAATGCCCCTTTTGGTCCATGTCCTTTACTTTGAACAGCAAGCCGACTGCTCTTAGAAAAAGATGCAGAAATGTTTCGTCAGTTCACAAATTATCTTTCGTCCGCAGCTGGTACCCACCAGGTGTGACAGCGCCTGCACTCCGTGGTAGTAATCAGCGGTTTGGTGTCGACAAAGATACTTTCCCCGGGTGCTCCAAGGTAACATTTGACTTGACAAAAATCGTGTGCGTTCTTCGAGAAATGTTACTTGGGGTTACAAAAGCAAATATTTATCATTAGTATATACCACACAAGTGAATAGTGCTTTCCGCGCGCGCTGATTGGTTAACTCGGTGGTGATTAGCAAAGTACTATTCACCTCCGAGCAGCCGAAGAGAAACAAAATGGCTTCGCGCGTCGCTTTGTGTACCGAAAGTAATGTTTTTGTCCGTTAGTTATTCAACTTGTGTGGTATATACTAAAACAATTATTCACCTCAGTGTCGGTGAAAGTGGTGGATATTTACCTCGCCGCTTCGCGGCGCGGTAAATATCCACCACTATTCACCTCCACTTCGGTGAATAATTGTTAATTATTTGGTTCTAAATATTGGTCTACCACTTCATCTAAGTGAGAGAACGCACACGATTTTTGTCAAGTCAAATGTTAAGTGTCTTTGTCAACGCTAAACCGCTTCGCTTCCTTCCCCCCTCGAGATAATTAGTTGTCATTTCCGTGGCAACCGTCGACCAATCATAGCGCGCGCTGTCAGGGTAACCTGTGATTGAACAGTTGGGAACTATATATATTTCGGAAGGCACGGCCTTCCTTCTTCAGGGTGTTACAAAGAATGACTCTAAAACAACCTCGTTCCCAGGGCTTTTCCCTTCTTCGTGGGGGCGGTTGGGAAAAGGCCCTGGCATCGGCTGGTCACGTGCCCATCTGACACCCGAAAAATCTGGGTGTAATAAATTACTGTGAAATCGAATATCCGGCATAATCAAAGAGCAAGATGGCGGAGTCTCGAGAGAAAATTTCTGTGTTAGGTCGTCTTGGATCCGCTCTTACAGCAAATGAGCGATCCTGAACTATAGTGTGGCATATACAACACGCAAAAAAGTCAACAGACTTGCCTGTGGTAGATGTGCAGTTACATGTAATCAACATTTGAATTCAGTGAGCAAGAATGTCACAAAACGAACGAGGGACGAGGGAGTTAAAAACGTTAACATAGAAACATAACCTTCACGAGCCGCGTCTCTCTAAATCAAATTTATAGCTTTCTCGAAGAAAAGCAACGCCGGCGCTGGCTAAAATAGACAAAAATAAATATGTCATCCCTGCTAAGAAGCAGCACATCTTGCAACAGTAGTAAACAGCCGGCTACGGCGTTTAATAATAAGTATTCAACATCTTTACGGAACATTTAAGATCGATCTTGCCCTTTAAGAACGAACATTTTCAGAGGCAACAACGTGCATATGAATGAGTCAAAACAAACCGCAAAAGAATTTAATACAGACGTGTCAAGGAAACCGAACAGACCTATATGACCTCTCATTTGCTGGGCGGCAGTCTCGTGGCTCTACTCAATTTTGAATTTAGAACGCCTCTTTATAATACAGCTGACAGTATATTGTGCCGTTTATAAACAACGGAGAAGCGAAATACGTTGGGCGACGAAATCCAATACAGAACGTCAAATGTACAAATGTCACGATCGTCGGAGTCATGAGGATTCCGTGTGGGATCGCTCGGTCGTCTTGGAACGCTCTTGAACACAACGCTTCACTGAACACTTTTGTTCCAGTTTGATTTGCATAACTTGACATTTTTGTTTGAAGTCGCTCACCTTTGACACGAATCCCTCGCACTTCGTACAAATCAGCTTTGAAAGCGAAGCACCCTCAGAAATAATGAATTCCGAGTGTATGTTAAATTTCAGATACAAGATTTTTCTCAAGGCCCGTTTTGTTGACAAACTCGAAGCAAATGACGGTTTTCGTAAGCTCCGCCACAAAGCTGGCAAAATGAACTGCGAGCATGGACCTTGTTCCATACATACGCTAAATCATTGAATTACTTGCTGTTTGGCCTTTTACGAGTGATTTACAGGGTTATACGAGAGTAGCGCGACAATCTCAGGAATATTTCATTACAAATCAAAATGCTAATGTAACTTTTGAGGTAATTACATCAACCAATAAAAATGCAGAATTAACCACAGGAATTCATACATTAGTATTGTAATGAATATTTAAGACCAACACGTGACCAGCCGATGCCAGGGCCTTTTCCCGACCGCCCCTACGAAAAAGGGAAAAGCCCTGGGAACTTGGTTGACTCTAAAAGTTAGACGTTACAAATTTAAAATCTAGGAAATACGATATAACAAGCAAATAATGATAAAAGACTAAACTAAGTGACGCGGCTAAGAGATACGTAACGGTAGAAAGAAACGTAAAATTTGAAATTTAAAAATATGGAGAAACGTTACAGTATGAAATGCTGTGAAAAAGCCATAAATGGCACAAAAGGTAGAAGGCTGATACTAAAATAACGTACTAAGTTTCATCTTTCTTATTTAAACCTTGAGGTTCAAGAGTTTGACCTCTTTCAATGAGGTATGCTTCTCTTGCCTTACGTACACTGTCACGATTAGATTGAACGAGTTCAAGAGGAACAAGAAGCTTAGCAGCTTATAACCGGGTGGTTAAACATGAACTCTTTCTTTTGCTAAATCACTGAAACTCGGAAAATGAATTATGCCACAAGAACCTACTCGTAAAACCGTACACCTCGACAAATAAATTTGAACAAATTAGTAGAAATAGTAAACAGTCACTGCGGTGACAAACATAACATAACTAGATTACAATTGAAATTTAAATGCGAAGAAAAAGAAAAAGACTGGTGACTAATAAAATGTAACAATACCAATAATTAATAACAAACAGATGAGTCTGCGGGAAAAAAATATAAAATGCTAGTAAAGAAAAAGTTTCTCACTGCCAACGTTTTCTTAAAGGCTGAGGCTTTAAAACACAAATTAACAATGTTTCCTTAATTTTACAATGTATATCTGGCCGACCAGTTGCTAAGATACCAAAATTGTCCCATTTAATATTTTTTCCCGCAGACTCAGCTGCTTGTTATTAATTATTAGTATTGTTAACTATCGTCGTTCATTTAGAACTCAACTAATAGTAAAAATAAAAAAAAACTTTTAATAATATTGTTTATTTCATTCATATTGTCAGTAATATTATTAATAATCATAAATATTCCATAAATTTTCCTTCAATTTCGCAACTGGCGTTAATTTTTCCTGTTAGGACGACTTGTGGTTTCTTTCACACTACGTACGCCTGCAAACAAAAGAAAAGTAGACCTTCACCTTCTAAATTGCACTGAAATTACGTAACCGAAAACTCAACACAATTTTCTAAATGCCTCGAAAGTGGATACTTTATACAGCATTACACCAGGTCACACTTTAACGTGTAACATTTCACAATCATTATCAAGAGAGCAAAAAGGAACAAGCAATTCTTATGGTTTACTTTAAAATAACTGTAGTATAATAAGCCGTTACAAAAATAAACGGCATGCAGTGCCTGCGAAAGGGATGACGTCTCACAAGGGGTCTTAGATAATTTTTAGGAAATTTGTCAAAAAGTAGCTGACAACTTCTGTGTTGATAGCCCGCGAACGCAGTCGTATTTCACAGCCGGAAATACGTCAGCGTTCGCAGGCTTCTGGGTTATCTTGTAGCGTGACAACTGATAAACGATTACAAGGTCAAATCAAACGCTGTCTCAAATTGTTCACACCGGCTCTTTAAAGATTTCTGTTTACTAAATCTTATAGAATTTGCCAAATATAATTTGTGTCTTTCGTTTATACCTTGTATCAGTCCTTTCTAACTGCCTTGGAGTATTTTGCCTTGCGTTTTACACGCTCATTCCATTTTTCTATTTTTACATTTACATGTAGTGTGCAGACCATTGTTGATTTTTTGGAAGATATGGAAAGTTCATTTGCTACATTGTACGATTTTGCCGTTCAATAATGTCGAATTAGCCCTTGTGGCGAGTTGTACCCGCCTAGATAGTCACTTTCTTCCAAACCAAAACAAAACCTTCAACTATAATATTGCAAACGCTTTTGACTGCTTACCAGCAACTATGTACTGCACGACAGCAACTAACTAATATGACCGGAAATTAAAACACGCGACATAATTTTTCTTATCAACAAAATGAACTTTCTACGCTATGTATTTCATAATCAAACAACAAATCAGAAATTTACAACATAGCCTAAATTAATTATCACAGTGGCGGACAAAAAAGATGCGTCCCCAACACAACTGGGTGAAAATGATCAAAAACGTTATTTGACGCAGAAGATCAAAAGCCAAAATACATCGGTGACGCTATTCTCTGTGAAAGAACATAAACACTTATCCACTTACCTTCACGTTTGTTGTACGGAACAGTCCTTGAATTAGTAAATATACTGCTGTAGATTATTAGACTCTTTTCAGCTCAACGCAACTCAAACGGGCAAAAAGCACAGCGAACGAAGTAATGGTCTTCAAGACAGGTCGCTGTTTCGCACTCGATCGCACGGAGCTATAAATCATTTTATGAATACGTAAATTTTACGATTTGAACTCATTCCGACTCCACCGCTTAAACCCAGGGTGGGCGCTTAAATAACACAAAAATAAAGATTTTACACTAAACAAACAACGGAGTATTCGTACGTCTCCTCACGTTAAATGACACAAAAATAAAGATTTCACACTAAACAAACAATGGAACATTCGTACAATTCTAAATAGGTAAATTATTCATAACTCCTCGCGAGTAACGTGATTTGAACTCCGGCCAAATGCGTATTTTTAGATCTGCGACGACAAAAACACGCAGCGTGCATTTTAAGAACCGGGCGGGCCCCAGGCCCCACCCGGTTAATTAGTTGCATGTCAGTAGCGTTATGGTTGTTACACAAACGTTCTGATACTGTGGTGGGCTTAGAGCTGTTAGTTTGTTTGTCAATAGGTCTGCGATGTTCGTTGAAGCGGTCTTTAAGTCTACGTTTCGTTTCTCCTATGTATTGTTTGTGACAGTTGTTACACTGTACCATGTAAATAACGTTTTTGGAGTTGCAGTCAATGTAATGGTTAATAAGTCTAGTTTCGCCGGTAGAATTAAATGTATAGTTAGTAAGTCCGTCGTTTATGTACTGATTGCATGTTAAGCAGTTTTTTCCACAACGGAAAGAACCGCAGGGTTGGTTAGTAATGGTGGCCGGTTTACGAAGTTTAGCACTAACTAATAAGTTGCTTACGGTGGCTTCAAAGGGACATCAAGAAATGCAACATTTTTTTCCTGAAAATCTGAGTTCCAGATCGAGTTGGAGTTCGAGTTGGAGTTGGAGTTCGAGTTCGAGTTCGAGTTCGAGTTCGAGTTCGAGTTCGAGTTCGAGTTCGAGTTCGAGATCGAGTTCGAGTTCGAGTTCGAGTTCGAGTTCGAGTTCGAGTTCGAGATCGAGTTCGAGTTCGAGTTCGAGTTCGAGATCGAGTTCGAGTTCGAGTTCGAGTTCGAGTTCGAGTTCGAGTTCGAGATCGAGTTCGAGTTCGAGTTCGAGTTCGAGTTCGAGTTCGAGTTCGAGTTCGAGATCGAGTTCGAGTTCGAGTTCGAGTTCGAGTTCGAGTTCGAGTTCGAGATCGAGTTCGAGTTCGAGTTCGAGTTCGAGTTCGAGTTCGAGTTCGAGTTCGAGTTCGAGTTCGAGTTCGAGTTCGAGTTCGAGTTCGAGTTCGAGTTCGAGTTCGAGATCGAGTTCGAGTTCGAGTTCGAGTTCGAGTTCGAGTTCGAGTTCGAGTTCGAGTTCGAGATCGAGTTCGAGTTCGAGTTCGAGTTCGAGTTCGAGTTCGAGTTCGAGTTCGAGTTCGAGTTCGAGTTCGAGTTCGAGTTCGAGTTCGAGTTCGAGTTCGAGTTCGAGTTCGAGTTCGAGTTCGAGTTCGAGTTCGAGATCGAGTTCGAGTTCGAGTTCGAGTTCGAGTTCGAGTTCGAGTTCGAGTTCGAGTTCGAGATCGAGTTCGAGTTCGAGTTCGAGAACGGGTGAAAACCTCATTCCCAGGGTCTTCCCGTTTTTCAATATGGCGGCCGATCGAGCTTGCAGGAAGTAACTGAACTCCGTAGATAACTACGGTGGCTTCAAAGGGACATCAAGAAATGCAACATTTTTTCCTGAAAATCTGAGTTCCAGATCGACTTTGAGATCGATTTTGAGTTCGAGAACGAGTTCGAGTTCGAGTTCGAGTTCGAGTTCGAGTTCGAGTTCGAGATCGAGTTCGAGTTCGAGTTCGAGTTCGAGTTCGAGTTCGAGTTCGAGTTCGAGTTCGAGTTCGAGATCGAGATCGAGTTCGAGTTCGAGTTCGAGTTCGAGATCGAGTTCGAGTTCGAGTTCGAGTTCGAGTTCGAGTTCGAGTTCGAGATCGAGTTCGAGTTCGAGTTCGAGTTCGAGATCGAGTTCGAGTTCGAGTTCGAGAACGGGTGAAAACCTCATTCCCAGGGTCTTCCCGTTTTTCAATATGGCGGCCGATCGAGCTTGCAGGAAATAACTGAACTTCTAGTTTGAGTAGTGTTGAAACTATCACTGAGTCAGTCAAGTAGTTTTTGATAATATAAGTAGAGCCTTAACTAGCAATTAAAGGTAACGAAGCCATAAGGGAATACTTCAACGCTGGCTTTCAGTATTATACTCGTGGTTAGTGTTATACTCGTAGTATAACCTTAGTGACACGCCATTAATGATGTATAAGAAACCCAGTATTTCAGCATGCTGAAAGCCAGCGTTGAAGTATTCCCTTATGGCTTCGTTACCTTTAATTGCTAGTTAAGGCTCTACTTATATTATCAAAAACTACTTGACTGACTCAGTGATAGTTTCAACAAGTTTTCAAGGATACGATCGTGGACGTTAGCACCTGATAATGGTAAATATTTGGGAATAACCATCTTTATTCCGAGTAAGCTGTTATCGATGGCCGCGGTCGCACTACTCAAACTAGAAGTTCAGTTACTTCCTGCAAGCTCGATCGGCCGCCATATTGAAAAACGGGAAGACCCTGGGAATGAGGTTTTCACCCGTTCTCGAACTCGAACTCGAACTCGAACTCGAACTCGATCTCGAACTCGATCTCGAACTCGAACTCGAACTCGAACTCGAATCGAACTCGAACTCGAACTCGAACTCGAACTCGAACTCGAACTCGAACTCGAACTCGAACTCGAACTCGAACTCGAACTCGAACTCGAACTCGTTCTCGAACTCGAACTCGATCTCAAAGTCGATCTGGAACTCAGATTTTCAGGAAAAAATGTTGCATTTCTTGATGTCCCTTTGAAGCCACCGTAGGATTTGAGTTCATCAGTACGTTGTTTAAAATTCTCGTCAGAGGAACAGATACGACGAAGTCGAAGAGCTAGGCTGAATGGAATAGCTCTTTTAGTGTGTGTAGGGTGACATGAAGAATGTAGCAAGTACTGATGTTTGTCGGTGGCTTTAGTATAAAGATCAGTCGTGATATTGCCGTTATTGAGAAAAACGTTGACATCAAGAAAGGGTATAGATGTAAATGAATAATTGGATGTAAACTTGATGGTGGGGTGAATGCCGTTGAGGTAAGAGGTGAAGGCATGGAGGTCGTCTACAGAATGTGTCCATATCATGAAGATGTCGTCTATGTAACGCCACCATGTGTGTGGCTGGTAAGGAACATGTGATAAAGCGTCTGTCTCAAATTTGGCGAGGAACAGATTGGCATAACAACGCGATGGTAAGTGGGCCGCACGCTGCATATCAGATGCCACCATGTGCTTTTCAAATCAATACGCTTCAGAAGCCTAAAATTCCAAACGTAAACTGGACAAATGAAAGAAACTTGAAGGAAGTTTTATTTTAGATTAATTCTCATTTCAAGATGTAGCTACTAATGTATCAAAGCTTCAAAATTCTGCATACTTTTGAAGCCGAGAGATCCTGCATTATTCCCGATTATTCACGCTAAAGCGTAAGTTAAATTTTAGCCCGACGGCTTTTTGCAGTTAATTTTTCACTAAGTGGCTTAACCGATCCTTCTAAAAATTCCATTTAAGTTCGAAGCAATATTGTACATTACCATTTTCCTGTCTGAAGTCTTGAGAAGCTGCATTAAGTCGTGATCAAGTCCGTGAATTGTGGTCAAAACAAAAGATTGCGTGACGAACTAAAAATACTTCTTTCAATCAAGACGACAAACAGTAGACTTGTAACAATAGAAAATAGCATTGGCCAATATCCTCTGACAATGAAGATTCGCAGCAGCTTTTAAGCATGTAAAACTAAGCGATTCAATCGATGAATAGCACAGATCTTTGAAAAATACCTACCTGTAGTTTGCAAAAGGCTAGACAGGCTAAATGACGAGCGACGCGTGAAAATAACACTTCGGGATCGAGAAGTGCTGACGCATTCCTATCCAGTGACGTTTTTATCGCCCACAGCGAAAGTATTCCCTTGACAAATTAAAACAGTCCCTTGAGAGTATACAAAAATGTGGGTCGGAGAGTGCCAACCGATGCCCCCAATTCTTCTATTTTGATTGACTTGATTGTACCAAGCAAAATAGGCGAAAAAATCAATCGATTAATACCGATACTCAAAAAAACGATGAAAATCGATACTCACAAGTCCTCTTAATTGTATCGTATTGAAAGCGTGTTCTTCTCGCGCCTGGGTTCAACCACTACATTGGGTGCGCGAAAGAGAGAGTTCAGGGACTGGCTTCCGCTGGATGGGATGCTAGTCCATCATGGTTACTACTCAGCATCCTGATCTGTCAGGTTGGCCCAACAATTCTAAGACACTACCTCTCTGAAACCTCTATTTTCATTCGCCCGCTGTAAACACTACCTCTATTGTAATTCAGGGCTAGGGGTATTCTTATGACCTGTTAAGTATTGTTTTAAAAACCAATAAAGTAACTCGTTCGAGAGGTAGTGGGCGACCCAAACAATTTGCCGGTACCCATTTATACACCTGCGTGGAGAGAAGCACTCTGAGAGTAAAGTGTTTTGCCCAAGAACACAACCCTGGCCAAGGTTCAAACCCAGACCGCTCGATCCAAGACCAGCGAACTAATCATTAGGCCAGCGCCCTTCCCATAGCCTGCGTTGCAGCCGAACTAAACCCCGGTATAGGACTATACCGGGGTTTAGTTCGGCTGCAACGCAGGCTACCCTTCCCATTTCATAGGGTTTGAATTTTACGTTCAGGCATCCTAGCTGCACAAGCCATTTATGCCACATTGCATTTTTGTTCTCAGAGCAGTTTCTTTTGGTCACGTAGTTGGTGGCATTGGGGACGAGGATGGCTACTTTTTTCGTACAAGGCTTTTTTAAATAAAGGTGATATTTCAGTTTCACGGAACGGTAAAAAAAACACAACCAGGTAATGTTTCATTGAAATTGTTGTGATTTATTTTAATTTTTTGAACGTTCTCAATTCAAATTCCATAAATTAACTCATTACTGACCGTTTTTTGCTTGGGAAAAGATAGACGACGCGTTTTAAACTATGTGTTACCTTGTTCCCTTAGCTTCCTATACATTACATTACAATTATCCTGACTTCGAAGTCAGCTAGGCTAATCATATCAATAACAAAATTTGAGAACTAATTGGAGCATGGACAACTTAACTGTCCCGCAATTACAGCTGTCCGATAAAAGTGCACTTCAACTGTTCCTTTTCTGTAACATGATAAGAAAATTCTAACAATTCCAAACGTACCTACTTTTCTCGAATTTTATCACGGATATGATTAGCAGTAACAAAACATTTGAATAAAATGATACAACGCCAATGTCACAAAAAAATGTCCAATGATCCTGTACAAAAAGTGACAGTTACAGAAGTACAGTACTATAAAAAGCAACCTCGTTCCCAGGGCTTTTCCCTTTTCCTTTTTCCCGACCGCCCCCACGAAGAAGGGAAAAGCCCTGGGAACGAGGTTGTATAAAAAGTTACAAATGTTGTTCAACATTTTTATCATTGAAAATATAATTATTATATATTCAAAAATTCATTAATAATTCATAAAGAAAATACAAAAGAATTAATGTTTAATGAGTGTCTTTATATCCGATAAAGACACAGCTAAACTTTACGTCCAATTTTCTAGGCCAAAATAACCCCAAATCTAAATATAAGTGCAAGAATGAGTTGATCTATATCTGAAGACTTTGAAGCTGTTCAATAAATTCTTAAAACATGTTTTATCAAGTCTAAAACACTCGGCTGCGCCTCGTGTTTTAAACTTGATAAAACACTGCTGCTCATTTATTAAACATTACTTATTTTATTATTATGATGATGATGATGATTATTATTATTATTATTATTATTATTATTATCAATATTATTATTAAAAATCCCTTTCAATTTTATGTCTTATCTCAAACGGTTATTTTTTTGGATTGGTCTTAAAACATCCTTAAATTCTCCTCTTTTTCTGTAAAGTCGGTGTTTGGTCGGCAAAATTGTATCAGCAATTGTAAATTAACACAATTAAATCTGTTTTTCCTAGCTGAATATTAAAGTGGCAGAACGTTTAGGGAACAATATATTATTACCCAAAATTGCGAACTGTTGTTGCATTTCCCAAAATCGTGGCTGACCTTTATACGTACCCATAAGGACATATTAGGGACCTTCAGATACGAGTACGAGATCGAGTACGACTTTCGAATTTCAATCCAGTTACGTTCCCAGAGCCCTCACTCTTCCCTGTTACCAGAAACTTCTGCTGTTACTGATAAAAGACGACTATTGGTAGGAGACGGGAGTGAAATTTAATAATCCAATGCAATAGCACTAGGTTTGAAAAGTCGTACTTGTACTCAATTTATAGTCTGAAGTGTCAGCCGTCTTCTCTTCCTTGCCCCCTCTGAGGGGTAAGGAAGAGAAGACGGCTGACACTTCAGACTAACTCTTATCTGGAGGTCCTTATTTACTTCTCAAAACCAACAAGGCACTAAATTTCAAGGTGATTTTTTACTAAAGAAAATCTCGGGAGATTACAAGCTGTCCTATGAAATATTTACCGAAATGATCCGTTGGGTGTCCTGGAATACTTCTCAGTTTTGCTCCTCGGAACTAAACTTACCAAATGTTTACATTAAGAAACATCCAGATTCACATTTGAGTTCACATTCATGGTCATTATTGGGATTCGCCTCTTCTAGCAAGGTAGAATCTCCATTTGCTGACGATTGCGTTTCACAGCTCAAGTTGTTCCTTAAATCAGGCGAATGTTTGTTTTTCGACTGATTGACAGGACGTTTTATCTGACACTGTGCCAACAGGGAGGATCCCACCGGGAATTCCTTGCTGAATGAAGAAAAACAAGCACATCTTGATGAGCTGTTCAGGCCACATTCGGTTCCATCCAACGAAGCAATATTACAGGCACCAACATTTGAGGAAGCCACAGCTGATTTTGGTTCTGGTCCAGGTTTTAGTCGACCTCGATGTAGTCCACCGTCACTTTTAGCACCAGTACGAGCATTGTTCCATTTCGTAACCACATCCGAAAATAATGTTTTGGTAACGGCATCATCAAAATGGTGCTTTCCACCTTGCGACTCCACCTCAACAGACCACCTTTGTGATTCTGGCTGTGTTACTGTGCACAGTTCATCCAAACCTAACATTTCGTTAGATGAAGAATAGCTGATCTCCTTTAGTACTCGACAACAGCTGGTTTTTTTTGGACGTCTTCCTCCTATGTTTTCCTGCCACGTTTGACCCAATGCTGCATCAGGTTTGAACGAGGTGCTACCAGAAGGGATCGCTCTAAAAGTTCCTGTTTCGTCAAAAGACTCAAAATTAGTGACCGTCCTGCTGTCTCCAGAAGTTCCAACAGCATCAGAAGGCATCATCATTTCTTCTGCATTCTCATTTCTGTCTAAACCGACAGTTCTAGTTGCTGTGTTTTCCACAGATCCAGGTCGAATACCTTCCGAGGCTTTATCAACAGTGGACGACCTGCTTGGTTCAGCCTCTCCAGTTAATCTGTGATCTCTAGCAGGTGTTAAATCGCCTTCAGTTTTGGTTTGGATGCTCATGGAGTATAGACAGGTACATAGCTCTTCACGGCGAGAACTGGTAACCAGTAAATCTGGTTTTGGGGTAGGTTTTTCGTCAGGAACTGAATGGGACAATGAAGTAGTTGATTTAGCCGTGCGACATTCCTCTTGAACTGGACCGGACAATGACGTATTTTCGTTATCCCTGGGAAATTCCTCTTGAACCAAAAAGGGCAATGGTACATCTGATTTATCCACGGGAGATTCCTCTTCAACCAGACGGGACAACGACGTATTTGCTTTATCTGTGAGAATTTGCTTTTCCATTGGGCAGGAAAATGATGCATTTGATTTATCCACGGGATTTTGCTCTTGACCCGGATGCGCCAATGGGGCATTTGATTTATCTGTGGGATATTCCTCTTGAACTGGACGGCAAAATGACTCGTTTAATTTACCGGCGGGATTTTCCTCTTGAACCAGATGGACCAATGGAGCATTTGATTTATCTGCGGGATCTTTCTCTTCAATTGGACGGCGCAATGACACATTTATTTTATTTGCGGGATTTTCTTCTTGAACCGGAAGGGCCAATGGAGCATTTGATTTATCTGCAGGAACTTTCTCTTCAATTCGACGGCGCAATGACACATTTATTTTATTTGCGGGAGTTTCCTCTTGAACCGGGCGGGTTAATGGTGCATTTGACTTATGCCTAGGAGATTCTTTAGGAACTGGATGGGACAATGCCTCGGTGGCTCCGAACGAACTTAGATTTTCCGTAGGAAATCCTAAGCTTGCATCTTTATTCTCCTGAGGTTCTGGAAAAAATGGAAGATCGCTCCTTCCAGCAGTACTTGCAGTTCTGAAAGAAAAAGAACCATCAACAAAAGAGAGTATTTCAGTGTTAGGTCACAAATCGTTTATAAGAGCGCTGTTTTGATAAGACCAAGATCAGCCGACCAATTATGAAATGGCATGTTGCTTACCAATCAGAGCAAAAGTGCTGGTTCAAGAATACGAAGCAAAACCAAGACCAATCGTGACTTGGCTTGGGCGCTTGTATCTGCGCTTTGGCACTGGTGTTCGTTATGGTTGCATCTAAGTCTGGCAGGCTAAATTGGTTATGGTTTTACAATATTCTTTTAAATCCGCTCTAATTAGTTTCGTGTGCGTTCAAGAAAAATTAGCAAGGACAAAAATTCATTGTCAATAAAAGTTAACATACTCTTGTACACTCACTTCCTAGTTCCTGTGCCAACATTGGCCACGCAATAGTCACATACATTTGTGTTACCATTTGTCACGCTTATGCTATAATGACTCTCAGCAGATAGTGTAGGTTGTTGAGACGGACTAAAAATTAAAAGATGTCAGAGTCAAAATCCTCCCAACCGTTTATCATACATTTTCTATAATTCTCTGTGGGAAATCTTAAGCAACAACACTCCCCATTTTAGGGCCTTTTCTTTGGTAAATATTTAAATTCGAATTCAACCAACAGCGGCGTAGCCAGCCTTTTTGCATAAAGGAGTTTCTTATGTAGCATTGCTGGCCCGATTGATACTCGAGCCCCAGAGGCACTCTTTGCTAGGGGGAGGGGTCCCGGGGCATGCTCAGAAATGGCGTTTCCTTAATTCTGAGAGCAAATTTTCAGTAATCTCAGTGCCAAACATAGCTAGCATTTCTAAGATCTTGATTCCTGAAGAAATTGTGATAGCATGAAATGGTCATAAGTTAATAGTTACGGTAACAGTTGTTGAATACATTACATACTTCATCAAATACTGTATCGTTTTAATATTATAACCCTCGATATGGCATGTGATGCCTTTAAATTAACTTTCTTTTCTTCTTCAAAATCGATGGTCCTATCCTGTGGAATTCAGAAAGGGGGGTTCCGATAATTTTTTTGCTCTTAAAATTATAGTCAAGGTCATAGACCAAAAAGAGGAGGAGGGGGGGGGGGGGTGGGAGCCCCTGGAACCCTCCCCTGGCTACGCCCTTGACAAATTGAATTCCCAAACAATTTTTTCGGTTAAAACACACTGACCGGGAGGCAGCCTAGCTGCAATGGGCTAGCTCCCAGATTGGAAAAGAAGAAATACTACTAGTCACTTAATGTTACAGAAGCTGAACTTCATCTCCACTTACATAGCCACTTCCCCACCACGGATGCATACATTGAATTCATGGTTGATGATTACTTGTTCTACATTAACTTGAGCTGGGAAAGCTAAAAGATAGTAGGAAAATTTATCTTTGATAAATACCAATACTAGCTATACAATACTTTCGAGTGGCATAATTAACAATTATTATAATTGTTAGCTACTACTACAACTACTAATGTAATTTGAGTAAGAGTCATGATTAAGACGGAATCCGCCAGGACTTCGAGTAGTTGTTGGACGAAATTATGTACCAAAATTATTTACACCTTATTGCAAGCTTTTGTGTTACTGCTTCAAATATCTTATCAAAAGAAATCTTTTCTAACAACACCAAACATCGAAAACCAATCTCGAAGTTCCGCTGAATTCCACTAAATCGCTTAAAAGACGCGAGCTTTTGCCTATAGCTTGTGAACATTAAATTTCATTTTCTCAGGCTCTGATAAGAAATTGTTGTACCAAAATTATTTACACCTTATTGCAAACTTTCGTGTTACTGCTTCAAATATCTTATCAAAAGAAATCTTTTCTAACAACACCAGACACCGAAAAATTTTTTTGAAATTTCACTGAATTCCACTGATTTTACAAAATGAATGCACGTGAGAATTTCCCTATAGCTTGTGAACTTTGAAATTCATTTTCTAAGACTCTGATAAGAAATTGTTGTTGGTGTTATCAGTGATAATTACTTACATCTTTACCTTTTATTTAGGGTAGAAAATAACTCAATAGGATTTAAATTATTCTGGTACTCGATTTTTGTCCAACTTAAATAAATATTACTCGACTTCCTGGTGGATTCCGTCTTAAACACAATTAACGTAGCTTGTAACGGTTTTCAGCTATTATATTTGATGAATCAGTACTACAAACGTTTATCAGCTGCTGCTACAATAATAATATCAAACGAATACCCAATCATTACTGATCAAGTTGGAAAGAAGTGTTTTAATTTCGAGTGGAAGTGATTCGATGTTGGTCGATGTTAGACTGAACTGAAAGACCCTTCGTGTTCTCCGGGAAATTGACGAAAATAGTTTGACCGCTTCGGATGCCACAAACGCCTCCACAGAATACAAAAGCATGAATTGTAACGCTAAAATTTATAACAGTTTGTTTCACTGGAACCCATGCAACAAGCACTGTAGCAGCACGTGTTACTCGACAAAATCACGTGACCAGTACCGGAAATGATTTTTTTTTAAAAAATTAAAAAAAGAGAGTTAAAACTCTTTACCAAACACCACTGGTAATTGTTGACTGAAAAGAAAACTTTGCGTGACATGGAGATACCCTTGGTGAGCTCCGGTGCCACAAACGCCTCCTCCTGAATTGCAACGATAAAGTTTATAACAGCTTGTTTCACCGGAACCCATGCAACAAGCCGAAAGATTAACAAATCTTAAAAAGCTCATAAACCACAGAACAAAAGTATCTATCTTAAATCAACAGTTTGCATTGCGTAACACTTTGGAAATAATCTGTCAACATTCACTACAAGAATCTGTGTCCCCTTTTAAATGAAAATCATATAGACACATGCGTTTAAAATCAAAGGCACTATGTGGTTTTTGTGAAGTGGCTATGAGCCAGTGAACTCGTAATATGAATTAATAAAACGAGGATTTATTACGTTTTTTTGTTGTGGGCTTTTCTAAGAAGGGTTGTTGCCACTGGTATCAGGAGCAAAACAAACAGTTGAAAGCATGGAAAACTATATATGGTTTTTAAGAGCACAGAATTTCCTTTTCACTGTTGATGAGCTTTTGATTGACAGGTGAACCCCTATGGAGTTATGACGTCATAAATGTACATTTTCGGTAATATTTAAGCTATGAAAATAAATTATTTGTAGTTAAACAATCAAGAGAATAATTGCTAGGAGCTTTTTAGGGCTCAAATATGTAATAACAATCTGTAACAGACTGACTGACAAAATTTCAGTTAAATAGATTAAATTGTTTGCAAGTTTGACAGCTTTGAGGTTGGCAGTTTTTCCAATGACCCTGATCAACTTAAAAAACGTCATTATTTTTTCATACCGTGTATGTTAAGTCATCGATCGTCGGCGAACGATAATTAGAAGAAGAAGCGTAAAAGGGTTAAACCGCAACCGATTTTTCAAACTGTCCAGCCTGCATCGCAGACAGTCTAATCAAAGTAATGGCTCCAAAAAGCCTGTTCTGGTATACCGCATGCTCGTGGTTAGACAAATTATTGCGGAAGATCTATTACGATCGAGAATACAACGTCGGTACATATACAGTGGAACCCCGCTCTACGGACACCCGCTTAATACGGACACCCCGGTATTACGGACAGTTTCGTTGGTCCCGGCGAAAACCTCATACATTTTCTCTTAAATTAACCCGCTTAATACGGACACCCGTTAATACGGACAACGGACACTTTTCCGTATCCCGAGTGACAGACTCTTATACATTGTCAACCCCGCTTTACGGACACTATTTATCTGCGCACTGTGAATTTTCATTGTCGCGGTTATTTGCTAACTTGAAGACATTGGACCCTGGTCAAATAATGACAGAATTCGAAGAGTTAAAACCATTTTATTACAAAGAGAAGCTTAATAGCATGACTTCCGGTGTTTGACCCTTTCACTTTCTTTGCCTTTTGCTGCAGCTATCGCTTGTGTCGCAAGCTAAAAGCTTCCATGCAAAGTAAAGTTACCGACCTTTTCAAATGGGTTGGTAGAGTTTAGGAACGGTTGCGAGTTTCAGTTGCAAAGGAAATTTTATAGAAAACGTTCTGTTGCTGTTGAAATGAGTTTTGCTTCTTGTACATAGTAAAGTTGCGACATTGTCAAATAATTCCACTGTTTGAGTTTATTAAAGTTTAGTTCGAGTGTATGACTAGATTGTAAGGTTTTCGTAAAAACTATTAATTTTAGTCAGGGAGTTCACAGTTTGCATTTGTTACAGTTACAGTACAATTAAACAACGTTATGTTGCCGTAAAAACGTTTGCCTTCGTCTTTGCGTCGAGAAAACGTATATCCGTGACTTTTTTCTGAGACCCCGCTTAATACGGACACCCCGTTAATACGGACAATTTGGCCTGTCCCCTTGGTGTCCGTATTAATGGGGTTCCACTGTATATGTTTCTAAACTCTCATAAAACTACAGAGGGAAGGAAACAACTTGCCGCTTCAGTCATCCACATGTACTCACAACAGAATTCCACAGAAAAATCGTTCCATGTGTCATCGACTTCACCACAAAATCAGAGTTCGCGGCAACTTGAGTAATCATCACCTTAGGAAGGCCTGATAGTCAGGTTATTGTGAAATATTACCATGTAAGCGTAATGAAAGCAGCAATGTGTGTAATTGACGCGTTTTGAATGAATAGTTTTTGGCATACCGGTAAATAAAATCAATTCATGTCCTTTGTGTGGTTTTTGTTATTTTGGCAGCATTTCGTGGGTATGTCGTGTTGTTTTGGATTCGTGGCAAGATATTTACACAACACCACAAGCATTTGACGCCCAGCATGATAGGTTTACGGGGTATTTGCGCAGTACGTCATTACAGGCGCAAGCAACATCCGGTAAGCGGTCACCCCGCTATTGCGTACATAATTCACACCCCGGGGAAAGCTATATCAGTTCGACTGGAAATGATCGTGTTGTCACGATTTTTTTTAGTTATCAGTTTGGTTCAATTTGTTTGCTATATGTTTTTTTTTTGGTATTAGTGACATGATATTCAGACAACACCACAAGAATTGACGTTATGCATGATTTCATGACGGGATATTTGGCATTAGGTCAGTATATCATTATTCGCTGTGAGAGTTGTCTGCAAGCCTTTGAATATTTCGGGGGGGGGGGGGTACTCCTTGGAATTTTGGTGGGGGTGTTCCGCCCGCATCTCCAAATCCAGACCCAATTTCAGACTAAAAAATGCCATTTTCCACACCCGTTTTCAGACCTGGCCTCAAAAATCCATACCCGTTTTCAGACCTGACCTGACCTTGCATAACATATGCATTAGTGCTAAACCACAGGCTTCCCAAGCTCAAAAGTCGTCTTTTTGATGTGTTTTTGAGAGCCCTTCGGCGGCCGACTCTACATACGTGGTGTATGCGACAGCTTGTGTATATAGAGAAATGTATGGGAAAATCACGGATTCTCTAAAATCGGGTAAATAGCTATCTATTTTGAAATAAAGTTTACTTACCTCAAATGTGTCGCTTACTTGTGTCTTGTGCCGAATTTGAAGCCATTCCGACGCCATTTAGCGAAGTTATTCGAAGTCGTTGTCTCCCCTTCTAAAAAGAAGGAAAGGCAGACCACTCCATCGATCGCTGGCCAGAGTTTACTCCACAAATCGCTCTCTCCTCAAAAGGAAAAGTCCCGAATCGCAATAAAACCAACAGTTCCATAAAGGCCAATAAATTTCACTCCACATACGTGTACTTCGGCGGTCGAAAGTCTCGTAAAGAACGAGAAATTTTGCTTTAAATTCGCCTATTCGGCTTTCCAGATGTGCTTGTGACCGACCCCGCGCCAACGGTCGTTACTCATCCTCAACTCTGATTGGTCCATTTGAACCAAGTCACGCGCTGACAATGAGGATGAAACCAGATACTTGTCGTTGAGTAACGACCGTTGGCGCGGGTCGGTCACAAGCAAACGCGACTCCCGTAGTTTAGAGTCTTCTGGCATGACATTCGCCGAATTGCTACTCTGAAAATTTTATCGAAAATTTCGTCTTCTCCTCCGCCCTTTAATTTAAAGGCTTAAAATTCATGTACATACAATCCGTTTAAGAAAGAAAACAATTGTTTTTAGTGTGTAATGCAAGCGTTTTGACTTAACTTCTGGAATCGGTAAAACAAAACAAATGTGCTGATCAATAAAAGCGATTGCGAGAGTTCGCGGCAACTTTGTTGAGGCTTGTGCTAAGACAAATTATTACGAGAGATCTATTTCGATCGAGAATACAAAAGGGGTTGTCAGTTGGTTGACAGACGTAACGTGACTCCCGCACTTAAGGGTCTTCTGGCGTGACATTTGCCGAATTGCTACTCTCTGAAAATTTAATGAAAATTTGGTCTTTTCCTTCACACTTTTATTTTAACGGCTTTGAATAATACAAAGTTGACCGCCGTTTATCATCTCCAGCCTCCCCTACCGCGGGTTGAATTTTTAGACACGATAGCACGGAAAGACTGTTACAGGCCGGAACACGAACCTTGAGCCTAGCCGTGGTCGATTGCTGGATTAGCAATCAAATAATACAAGAAGAAACCTAAGGAACTCAGCTTTGCTAATGTGCATAGATAAAAGCGACTGCGCTGGGAAATATGTCTACGTTCGCACGCTAGATTGTTACAGGCCGGAACACGAAATTCCAGCCGTGGTAGATTGCTGGATTTATTGATATTTATCGGCGGCTAACGCTTTAGCCTCCTGCGCCGAACGAAGCTGGTTCGCGGTGATTCGCGGCAACTTAAATAATAATCGGCGAAAAAAATAACGACGGCAGCCGCCAAAGCTGCTGTAAAACAAATGCATGTATGTATACAAACCATTTAATTCCACCTGTGGTCGATTCCTTAAAATAAAAGTGTGAAGGAAAAGACCAAATTCTCAGTAAATTTTCAGAGAGTAGCAATTCGACAATTGTCACGCCAAAAGACCCGAAACTACGGGAGTCGCGTTACGTCTGTCAACCCCTTTGTATTTTCGATTTAATAGATCTTTCACAATAATTTGTCCAACCACAAGCGAGACGCCAGAACAAGCGTTTGGGAGCCATTGCGTAGATCACAGGCAGACCAAGCGATGGCCTTGGTAATGATATGCAACGGTCGTTCTCGGTTTGACTCGAACGATCGTAATGCCCCATAAATCGCTGAATTTGAGATCTTTTGTTCCTAAATTATAATAAACTGAAAGCCAGATAAATAAAGATCACTTGCCTAATGTTGATTGTCTGTTTTTGCGAGCTTTAGTGTGGTTTTGGGACGATTAATTCCTCACTTGCCACTGACGCCCCTCTCTTTCTTTGGTATTAGTAGGGGGCGTCAGTGTCAAGTGGTCTGCCTGTGCGTAGATTAGACTGTCTGCGACGCAGTACAGTTGCTGAGATCGTTACGGCCATCGGCCAGGTTCTGACATCATGATAAGAACATTGTTCGTCCTAAACTCTAGAGTCACAGCAAGGATCTTGGCTTTTTGAGCTCAGCTCCCAGTGGCTTTGCTGAGTTGTACAACGTTTGTACGGCTAAGTGTATTGATGTTGTTGCAATATTTTTTTCGCTGATGATTGTGTCTGATTTTGTGGTGAAGGCGATGACATGTGGAACGACGTTTTGGTGGAATTCGATTGCGTGTACATCTGGATAACTTTGGAGGCAAGTTGTTTACTTCTCTGTATTTTTATGTGTGTTTGGAAACATATAATCGCTTTTATCGATCCCGCGTATCTGTTGTTTTGCAACTTTCAGCTTTGAGCTTTTTTTGCTCGAGTAGCTAGTAGCGGCTGTGGCCGTTATAATATATACATGGAAATGGTAATCCATCAGCAATGTCTATGAGCATGATAAGTTTGATTTTGCCTTCTTCGATAGTTGTAAAAATTAAGCGTTGAATAAAATTTATTTTGAAATCTGCTGCGTTGTCTTTGACCTTTGTGGCGCACAGCGTGACACTGTATGGGGCAGAAACAACATACACCTGATTTAAGACTAAATAAAAGCAGAATACGTTCACAATCGATTTTCAAATTATCATCACCTACAACCAAGCACTTGATCAAAACACAAACATATTAAGCGCGCAAAGTACAGTGGTCTGTCATGGGTCTTAATTAAACCATAGTGTTCAACTGAGAGTCGCGTTAGGTCTGCCAACCATCTGTCAATACCTTTCGTTAACATCTGACCGACCAAAAGAAGGAAGGATCGACTGCTGCAACTCCCCTTTCATCCCATAACTCCTGTTTTGCATACGCAAAAGCAGTCGTAAAAATCATCGAATGTTGTGCGAATACGTGCAAGCCCTGACGAAAAGTTTTCAAAATGCTTGTAAATTTAAGTGCGAACGCAAAAACCTGTCAAAGTCGCCGAGGTGCGAAATTCGGCAAGCACATGGCAACTACACAAGAAAACGGGGGACACTGACTCAAATTTAGAGATGTTTGCTTGGATTTTGAACCATGTTTGAAGGTCCATAACTTGGTCTTTGTTCATCCTAAAAGCATCAAACTTGGTCAGATGACCAATCTCGATGTGGTCTTTCATGTGGTGGTGTTCATTTATCGATTGGTTAAAATTTGAAATTCTCCCCAGTTCTCTGCGCAACTCCAGAATGGCCAATAGGCGAGATATTTCTTGATCTGGCCCATCCCTAACCTAAAAAGATGAAGTTCTACAAATGAACCAAATGCAATATTCACCGTTCATGCGCTGGAAATGCGGCGAAACCAGGGAGCTTCCTACTCCACCGGATAGTACATCAATCTCTTCTGAATCAAAATAATATCCAGAGTTGTCTACTCCATTAGGTCGACAGTCCTTTCCAGCAGGGCATTTCTTAAGAAATTCAGGAGCAGTGGGTTTACAATGAGACTCTTCCAGTTTATTGGATGCTCGGCCTGGGGGCTCTCTGTCCACTACAAGAGCACTCTTGTGAATGGTGGGCTCATCAGACTGAGATGCTTGTTTACATGCCTCCTGAATTTCAACTCCTAGGATGTGGGCTCCTCCTGTGCTGTCTTTAATTTGGGGGGTTGTCCTAGCTTCATGGTCTCGTTCCTTCAGCACGACTTGCTCCACAACGTGCCACCTGCGATAGAGTTCTGATAAAGTTTTGTGGGTGTTAATCACCAACGACAATACATTTGAACAGAGAAATGTCTGGAAGCCTATAATAAAAAAACAACAGGGGGTAGGGGGGTAGGGAACAGCCAAATACAGCTTATGCTTTGAGTGTTGTGGAGAAAACATTTATTGAGGATCTCAAAAACCGACGCATTTCTAAATACACTGGCTTTCCTAGTTGGACAGCAGTCGGTGCATTTTGGTTTGAAAGGTTGCACAAAGAGCATTTGTGGATGAATAGGACAACATCATGCCTCACATGAATGCTGATGGAACTGAATGTTATAATAGTGTGAGTGTCAAACAGTCGGTAATCAAAGATTACAAGACAATTAGTTGTACCCATTCCCCCTTTCCATACTTACTCTTTAATTAATTGATTGGACTGTGAATCAACAACACAAGAACATTTATCTCTTCCGAGCAAAACTTAAAACGACTGGACAAAGCGAATGCGATGCGATCCTAATTGCTGAAAATGCATAAATGTCGTCCAAGAGCTTTTCATAATGAACCCAAATTACAGTGGCCCTGTTGTTAAGTCATCTGTCCAGTAAGCAGGAGACCCGGGTCAACACCCTTCTGGGGGAAAATTTTACTCGTAATCGTAGTTGTGAAATTAATGTTCCCAATCTAATTGTTTATGTATTTATTTCAGAAGTTTAGTGTCTATTTCGGAAGTCACAGTGTATCGCCCAGGGACAAAGATTGGTGTTAACTGACTGAATGAAAAAATAATTTCCCATCCAGAATCAGCAATAACCCTTAATTAATGATAAAGATAAAATGTGCATTTGTCACGAGCACATCACAAAGAAAACATCCGAGTCTCCGGCAGGAATCGAACCCATGGCCTCCCAGATCGGTTGGGCAACTCTAACCACTGAGCTATGAGTGACTCTTGGTGATGGCCATCTAGTAGGTTCATTAATTAAACATGCATAAACCTTCCAAACAAACATATTATAGAAGCTTACCTTCCTTACAAGGCAAAGCTCTTCCATCATGTCCACCATTGTATCCCTGTTTTTAACAGAAAACATTTTCATAACATATTACCATAATGTGGTATTGTATCATTGATTGTTTTATGAGTACATAATTTATACCACTATAAATGTCGCAATTTGGTCTTTAAAGGATGGCCAGGTGTAGGAAACTCAACGGCAAGTTAGCCTTATTGAAAAAATAAATGCCTAAAAACTAATAATAATCAGAGATTAGGGGAGTGTGTTCGACCTAAGATGGATAGCCAGGTGGTGGCAAAAGAGAAAGATTGTCGGCATACTATGCCTCAAATGGAGCGATGAGGACAAGTGTGAGGAATCTCATCACGCAACATTTTGGAGGAAAGATTGCGTGACGAGCCAAAAGAACATGTCTGCAAAATAAATTGGAATTTGTGTTTTATTCAAAGCGGTGTAATAGGGTAAAAGTCTGCTTACGAGCCTAGTGGCCCATCAGGCCGGAGCTTATCCTGGTTTCCGTAGCATGAAGCGACTAGGAGTATTTCTACTCCCCCCTGGATGGGATGCTAGTCCATCGCAGGGTTACCCCCAGCAGTAAATTCGCCGGTACCCATTTATACACCTGGGTGGAGAGAGGCACTATGAGAGTAAAGTGTCTTGCCCAAGAACACAACGCAGTGCCCCGGCCAGGGCTCGAACCCGGACCGTTCGATCCGGAGTCCAGCGCACTAACCATTAGGCCACCGCGCTTCCCACAAAGGGGTGTAATAGACTGCGAAAAATTGTGACACTGTAGCAGTTCTCAATATGTTAAAGCCGAAGTTTTCTTTTCTTACAAGCTATGTTATCGTAATTTGGATGATACAGAAGAAGCCATTCAAATGATTACTGGACCGGACGGAAACATGATCTGTCATCATACAAGTCATGGCAGTGACTGTTTGGCAAAGAACCTCAAATAATGAATGGAATGGCAAATTCTCATTGATGTCAGAATATTGTAAAACTAGAAGTTCTCAATGAGAAGTGAAGTGCTGCCGTAACACTTCAAGAATATATAAATGTATAGAAAAATAACTCCATCAGTTTCAAATGTATATAAATATTTTCTGATGGAAAGATAAACAAAAGTTGCAGAATGAGGAAGTATACCGGTAAGTCATACCACAATCCTGAAAATCAAAATTCTCACACATCTCAATGAAAAGAACTTGTATTAAATTTGTGACGGGTTAATAATCCTGTAGAGTTTCCCAGGGAAATCAGCATCTCAAGGTTGAATTGAGACTGTTGTGCACCAAATAGGAGGCTTCTGTCCACTCACTTGTTGCTTCATTTCGAGTGTCAGTGCATCCAATCCACTTACCAACAATTTAAAAAGAACCACGCTAAGGAAAGCTTACTATTAATGCACTGTATTTTACCTGTTCATCTATAAATTTGAACCAATGTCGAAAGAGCTTGACTGGAACCCTGTTATCTTCAGCAGCAACAGACCTATCGCATACGACAAGTCCTTGACAGTCACGCAGTTGAGACTCTGACCAAAAGTGCAAACACTCCTCTTTCTTGCAATTATGTACATTATGAGGGAGGCAATGGTTAACAGACCCTTGTTTACAACAGACTGGGCAGCAGACGGACATCTCATATGTCATGTTTCTCAACCAATGGTACTCTGCGCGCATGCATTCAAGTTTCAATCTCAGTTGCTGAGACACGACACGAGCAAGAGCTACCTGAAAGGTGTCCCAGCTGGATTCTGAAGATAAGTTCAGTCCTGGCAGTACAGTTGTGCATATCTTAGTGGTACAGTCTTCCTTGTGGACAACAATCTCAATGAAAGATGAATGGCAAAGGAATATTACAGAACAGCCTTCGGTAGGGTGGGTGAAGAACCTTGCAAAATTATGGCCCAACTGGGGGCGTGTTTGGCAGAGCCCTTCCTTGGTGAACCCCTGAAAGACAGCCAGTATTAGGCGAGGGAATAAGCCAGGAGGCACTAGGCCCGATCTGAAGTTCACAAAAAGTGATGGAATCCCAGCAGATGCAGTTAAATAATTGACTTCCTGTTTTGGTCGGGACATTAACATGGATGGTACTAGGTATTCATTGGAAGTTTCGCCTACAGATGATGACGGCCAAGGGCACAAGAAGCAGAATTTCTCCATCATAGCGACAAGGCCCATGAGGGTTTCTCTGTCGTCAAACAAGGGGTCCCATGCATGTTGCAAGAGCTTTTCCTCTAAACACCCTGTTTCCTCAAGCTTCAGCCATAAGCTTCTGAACTTTCTCTCCTTTCTCTCATAAGGTGTAATGGTAATTACCTTCAAAACATCTATCAACCACTGTGGATCCAAGATCACCATTTTGTTTAACTCTGGAGTGTCGTCAAAATGAATTAAAATTCTCTGGTCACATAAGAAGTCCAATAATTCAAGAAACTGCTCGTCGCCAGATAATCCGCATACTTCAACTGCAATCTTCCTCGCTTTTTCAAGGGAAATCCACTTGACGCCATTGTTGAGTAAATTTCTAACAGCATTTTCATACTTCAGCCACTTAATTGGAATAGCTTCTTTCATTTGTGGCAGCTCCTTAGCAACAGCAAGTACTTCTCTTCTCAGACGGGTGACCTCTGGACATTCCTGTCCACTTCTTGATTTTGTGTTGTCCACAACAAAGACATCAGCCAAATGTTTACCATACGGTTTCGTCTGTAATGAGCGATATATCTTATGAGCCAGCTCTTTGGGGTGCTCACCTTTATATGGTTTGTCAGCGTGAGTGCAAACAAGGAATATTGGGGGCAACCTCTCTGGCAACACGTTGGATGTAGATGCCTCTTGAGAGCTTTCACCTTCTGAAACAAGACTGTAAACTGAAGACATCCAAACTTCAAGAGCATCCATGTTACTCCTTTCACAGAAAACGTCTTCAACATTCTGGTATAATCCACGTTTCACTTGGGGGCTGGCTCTTTCATCTGGATTTAGGCTAAGATTATAAGTCAACAAGTAAAGTGCTTTTGCTGTGAGGAACACTGGATGGGTGGCGTAATAAACTGAGGAGCCTCCAAAATCCCACAAAACTGAAAAGATATCTTCTTTATCTTCGCTTTTGTCAGCAGAGACTTCATGAGTCCGTGGACGTGGCGCATTGAAAAAATCAAAAGGATGCTCTTCATAATCTACAAATAATGGGCCTTTTCCTTCTTCCTGTTCATCTGTTGCTTGGAGTTTCTCCCCAACTTTCCAAACCTCCCTTGTTACTTTAAAGTAGGAAGGGTTCGCCTTGATTCTTGTGGTGCTGAATTCCTCTTGATCAAAAACGTTTCCAGTCAATACATTCTTTAAACTGGTTTTTCCTGACTGTTGTTGCCCAACTAGCATAATTGGGACTCTCTTTATGGTGGCTATCCGTTCTACAACGGCTTTCTGGTAAGCTTCGAAGGGCAGAAACAGCTGGCCAGGAGTCTCTATGGGAACAATACGAAAGAAAAACAGTCAGAGAAGAAACCTACAGAATCACTGGGTCAGTGGAGGTAGATTTGACGACAGATACTAAAATTTTCAATAGCGTGATTCAGACAATGTTTGAAACGAAAAATCAAAAACAAACTCGTCATCAAACCCTAACAGGATCAGATAGCAGTAACATGTCTTGATGTCTTGATGGTGTTTGCCAAAGGTGTAATTTCTAAAAATATTTATATATAATTGTAACACGATATTAGAATAAAATACTAACCTTTTGTACTTTGAACATGGTCTTCATGTTCTGTGTCAGACACTTCACAATAAGATAGTGATGAGCAAACTGACATTTCATCGTCTGCAAAGTAGTCGCTCTCATTGTCATCACTTTCTGGACAACTTGGGGGTTGCCAAGTCTTCAATGTCTGCGCATTTTCAGTGCCTGCAGTGACCAATTACACCAGAAATATTCAAACTCGGGAGCACAATTACTGTAACATAATTTTATGTGATAGAGTGACAGTGTCTGACAATAACAAAAAGAACACCAGTAGAGTTCAGGGTGCCTCAAGCACTAGTACAATTTCAGAGTTTAACATAGAGTTTTGGTTCTTCAAAAGGCTCTGACAACAATGCTATAGGGTGACTGCACTATAGGGTGGATATGATAAATAGAAAGAGCAAACCAAATTTAGATATTGTGCCAAGTTTGAAAGGAAAAGGCCATTTCTGGAGCAAACTGATACTGGCATGAAAAGTTTCTAGAACCTACCAGAGTAGTAATCTAACAGTTGTCTAATGCCAGAAGTGAAATCATGTAAAAAATAGTTAGCAACCTTACATGAAACTGACCATGGTAAAGCTTACAAGGCAGAGGCAGACTCTGCTCCTTATCCACAGCATGCTTCAGTTCTAACCAATCAATGCTTTCAGTCCTGACATCACTGTCGCTTTCGTTTGACAACCTGTACATAGATTGAGACATATGAAAGCATTTTGGTTAGCACTCTAATATTCTTATGTTTGGCGCAGACACTTAATGAAGACTTAACAGTGTATGCGGAAGTAATAGAAATATTGGCAGTCTCTTCAAAAGCGAAAAGCCAGTGCGCCACTACATTAAGCAAAAAAAATTGACTTAATATAACCTTTGAAAACTGATTTCTTAACAATGAAACAAGCAAGATGAATAAACGGCACACAATGCATGCAGAAGCGATGATCTTTCACAAGGGGTCTTAAATAATTTTCAGGACATTTGTCAAAAAATTAAGGTAAATAAGAGTAGCTGACAACGTCTGTGCTGAGTGATTGTTCAACAAAAGTTGCGTTATCTTGGCGTGACATCCGATACACGAAATACCATACAAGGTCAAGTGCTGTCTTGAAATTGCTTACACCTTTTGTTTTAAAAGAATGGAAAGATTTCTGTTTACTAAATCTTATAGAACGCATCAAATATAATTTGTCTCTTTCGTTTATACTTAACATTGGTCTTTTCTAACTACCCAGGCAGGAGTATTTTGCTTTGAGTTCTATGCGACGATTTCTTGTTGAGTTGACTTGATTTCTTTTCCCAGTCCTATTCGGTTCTAGAAAGGTCTAGAAAGATCGGTCGATCGCGCGTAACAGATCCCTTCCACTCGCACGAGGACATTAAGCGATGACATTATGTCATCGCTTAAAAAAGAAAACAACTTTATTTAATTACACTGAATGTCCTAGCATTACTTTGTATGTATGAAATGTGTTTAAAATATTACCTGTTATTCACATCCTGTAGGTAATCAGCCAAGATTGTATGCCCATTAGCTTTGGCAAGATCTTCTGGTAGTGTTGCACTGTTCTTGTAATTGTCAAATACCACTTTTCCAGCTGAAGTGCTGAAGATCATTTGAATAAATTCGTGACCATCACTTTGTGCTGCTTTGTACACCAGGAGCTGTAACAGGTTAACTGCCCAAGCATATTTGCTTGATGATCCTCAAAAAAGACCAGATCATGTCAGCCACAGTGTAATATGCATGCATTAAAAACATAAACGTTGAATGTTGTCCTTCAGTAGCATTTTAGAATAAAAATAATAAAAGTTCAACTGAGGCCTTACACTACTGTAAAATGGTAAAATGGTAAAATCCAAGCTTTTGCCGATCTACGGCATCATCAGGGATAAGAAAAATATTCCTCATGAGGCTTATATACTTACTTCCCTGAATACAGGCCACAAATGATGGAAAAGAATATTTCATAAACACCACCCTCCAAAAAGTGCCACACCTCTGAACAAGAAATGGTGGTATTTCCAACGAACAGTGCTGTACAGTGACGCTTATCTAATGAGGCTTAATTTGACTGATCAGGAAAGAGACACTCAGTCAAACTATTATTTTTAACTGAGTTTTGGTTCAAGTTGTTATTGCTATCCTTTTTGTTAAAAGAGTTATGTGTTCAAAAATGTTTCTAAATGAGCTTTTCATTAGTACTGCTCCCTACACAAATACTCAAAATAGGTGCTTTGTCAAAAACTCAAATAATCAAATAATCTCGGCCTGCCACACTTTTTTCCAGTTAAGGTGGCTGGCTACCGTTTCCAACACTTTCCAAGACTTAGATTTCGATGGGTAATTATAACCACTGTTTATCAGTTGATGCTACAATCATGGTGTCAAACAAATGCTTAGTGATTGGGGAACATGTTGTTGTCATTTTTATTACACAATATGTTACCACAGCAACAGTACAACCTGTTAAATACACCCTTAATTTTAGATTTAACTGCTAATAACTCAAAAGCAAGCCTGGTGACCCCCTTTTTTTATTATGAAACTTTGATCAACAAGACAAGATGCAACTTTTGGCAAAGTTTAAAAAAAATCTGCACATGGGGTTCAGAGCCACCTTAAATTTTCGTAAATTTAAGGTGGCTCTGAACGACATGTGCAGATTTTTGTAGAACTTTGCAGAAAGTTGCATCTTATACTGTTGATTACAATTCGATAATAAATCAAAGATCTCTTCAGGGTTCGACTATTTTGTATGGAGTATGCGTTGGGGAAATGTTAGTATTGAAAGCGATTTGCGATGCATTAACCCATTGACTCACAGTCCAGAAGGCTTTTATTAGCGCGCACCCACCCCCCAAAAAATTCCTGGCTCTTTTACGGCATTTAACACAAACGTGCGAGTGGGAAAAATATACCATATGCGTACTAAATTCAGACAAATAATTCCTTTCTGAAGTAAACTTTTATTACAACTAGACACGCTGTGAAAGACCAATTCATGATTTGAAATGTTAATTATCAACCTTGATAAATTGATCCCAAACCAAACTTGAAGACGGTGAAAAAAATTTCTTCACCTCCGCGCGTCATTTTAACAACTCGCAAAAAACTCTTTCTACAAAATATAACACTAGTTCAAAACACTCTGGTGAAAGGTAGGTTTTCATTCTGTACAACTGTCACTGACATTTATTTAACCACCAGTGGTATTATCTTGGTACAGAAAAGCGGTAATTGGGGATAATAATTTGCGAATCATGGTGCCGTGAGATAGCGGAAAACTACTGAATTCCTTCCACAAAATTAACACTCAGATTGCTTTTTATGCTATCCATCACTATAACTAATAACAAAAAAAAAATACTTGTTTGCATTTTCCGAAGTACTGTAGTAAATCTTTGCATGTAAAAGGTCGTAAACTGAACACAATTATTAAATAAACAACAACGCGATGGTAAGTCGGCCACACGCTGCATATCAGATGTCACCATGTGCTTTTAAAATCAATACGCTTCAGAAGCCTAAAATTCCAAACGTAAACTGGGCAAATGAAAGTTTTGTTTTAGATTAATTCTCATTTCAAGATGTAGCTACTAATGTATCAACGCTTCAAAATTCTGCATATTTTTGAAACCGTGAGATCCTGCATTATTCACGCTAAAGCGTAAGTTTAATTTTAGCCCGACGGCTTTTTAAAGTCAATTTTTCACTAAGTGGCTTTACCGATCAGCAATATTGTACATTACCATTTTCCTGTCTGAAGTCTTGAGAAGCTGCATTAAGTCGTGATCAAGTCCGTGAATTGTGGTCAAAACAAAAGATTGCGTGACGAGCTAAAAATACTTCTTTCAATCAAGACGACAAACAATAGACTTGTAACAATAGAAAATAGCATTGGCCAATATCCTCTGTCAATGAAGATTCGCAGCAGCTTTTAAGCATGTAAAATTAAGCGATTCAATCGATGAATAGCACAGATCTTTGAAAAATACCTACCTGTAGTTTGCAAAATGCTAGACAGGCTAAATGACGAGCGACGCGTGAAAATAACACTTCGGGATCGAGAAGTGCTGACGCATTCCTATCCAATGACGTTTTTATCGCCCACCGCGAAAAGTATTCCCTTGACAAATTAAAAGAGTCCCTTGAGAGTATACAAAAATGTGGGTCAGAGAGTGCCAACCCAATGATCCCAATTCTTACCATTTTCCTTGTACCAAGAAAAATAGTCGAAAAATGGGGGGAAAGCGGACTTGTTTTCGAGTTATAAGCACTTAAAGCTAAAATTAAGGGTGTTTTTAACAGATTATACCGTGCTATGGTAACTTGTAATGTCCAGAAAATAACCATAACTTGTTTACCGGTCATTGGGCATCTGTTTGATACCATAATTGTTGGGTCAACTGAAAAAGACTTTTGGTATTGATCTGAGGTGTTGAAAAATGCAGGAAACTGTTCTGAGCCACCTTAATATCATATACAGATATTTATTATTATATTTATTAACAGGCAATGGTATTGAGCTCATATACCATTGACCACAAATATCGTAGCTGATACGCGTCAACGAAAACAGCTGGGGAGCTCAAAAATTGCAATTCTATTAGGTGTTTTTAATAAAACAATTTTTCCTCTCACACTTGTTAGATATGAGATTGTTATAGCCAACTCGGCGCAACGCACCTCGTTGGCTATCTACCATCTCATATCCAATGCGTGCTCATGGAATAATTGTTAAATATAACCTACACAAAGATACTGGTATGCAACAAGGGGCAACATTTTTAGATCAGACTATAAAACTTCCACAATATCCAATCTAGTTGATGTTAATCATATTATATCTGAGATCCCTCACTTTCATCATTTTCACTAACAACCGTTTCAAAACTGTTCAGAGTCAATACTTTGCGCTATAATTGTATTTTGTAACAATTGAGACATTAAGGTTCTTAGAGATTTCTAATTCATTAATTAAAATTGATTATATTAAGCTGAAAATTATGACTGTTCTTTCTTCAAATGGAAAGGTAGAGATAGATTGTCTGACCAGAAATCCATAATAATTAATTTAAACTCCATTCCATTCTCATTTCAATTTCCCTTATTTAGTTTATTGATCAGCATCTACTCGTAAAAAAAAAAACCCTTCACTGGAAAAATAAATGCATGATCATAAGAATCAATTAAGAAAACCTACCTGATTCCATTTTGCAAGAAGGATTTGATGTTTGAATGTCACTCGGTTTGTTACTCATTCCTTTGTGCATCAAATCAAACATTGCATGCTGCATTTCCCTGTCTTTCACTAATTGTTTAAGTGCTTCTTGCTTTGGGTCAATATATTCATATGAAGTTTCACCACCCCACCAGGATCCATCTTCAGACATCAATGTGACATCTTTTTTACCAGGACTCTGGGAGACTGAAATGTTAAATTATTAATATAAATGGCATTAAATAACCACATAGAGTTTGTAATACATTAGCCAAACAATTTTGGCATGAGACCATTTTATTCATTAGCTGTGCTGTTTATAAACAAAATCTTCTCTTAATATATTAATCAAATTAAAGGACTCGAAAAAATAACCACTTTATTGGTTATGAATGGCATTGGTTAGGTATATAATAGTTATGTATTTGCACCAAAGGTAATAGATAGAAACACTCTCCTTGCAACTACTCTCACAAGGACTACCTCTAACTACAATGAATAGGCCACATTTTCGAGATGCCTTTTTCCACTGTTTCAAAATGAGTCCTGGTGCACAATCTTGCATGTGAAAATAAATTTCTTTGCACTTTCATTGTCTTGCAAACCAAACTAATTTTCATATGAAAGATTGCACAGAGTCTTTTTCTTCAGGGCTTTGCTTGACAATGTTTACCACAGGGCCTGAAGCCCTGTTTTTCAGGGGCCAGGCCATCAGGAGCCTGTCCTTTTTTTGGACCTGGTGCTCCAAACCCCTTTGGCACCCTAAGTTTTGGGAATTGTTAACTGTCTTTGGCCTTTTTTCAAGCTCTTGTTGATGACCACTCAAAGATTCTGATTCATGCAAAAGTCAACATCTCAAATAATAATTTCACATCATTTTAGTGTTTATGCGAATTACTGTTGTGTAATAAATTATCTCGATGACGTAATTGGAATGATCTAGAAGCATGTGATTGCTGTACATAAATGCTTGGGAATTTCACGAATAAAGTTAGTTGCAATGTGAATGTAGTGTTGCTTACTGCTTATCACACGGTGCGTACAAAACACTAAATTTGGCGACGAGGATGCTCGGCCTTTGTGCTGAATTCTGATTGCGAGGACCAAACGACACTCGGGCAGCGCTAGTCGAAATGGGCCAAAGGTTTGGAATACTTTCTTACTGCATCGAATATTACCGACAAGAAGCAAAAGCGTGCTGTACTGTTACATTTGGTGGGTGCTGAAGTTCAAGCGGTTTCTGAAACTCTCAGCGGCACTGGAGAGGATTACGATACAGCACTGGCTAAACTGAACGAGTATTTTGAGCTAAAGAAGAACATTCCTTTTGAGTGACATGCGTTTCGTCAGGCAGTACAAGGGCAAACCAAAACCATTGATGCGTATGTTACTCGCTTACGGGGTCTTGCAAAAACCTGTGAGTTCAACAACGTCGATGAAATGATTTGAGACCAGGTCATCGATAGATGTGCCTCAAACAATCCTCGCTGTCGATTGTTATGGAAAACCGACCTGAAACTGGACGGACTATTACAAATCGCTCGATCGATTGAAGCGTCTAATCTACATGCGAACAGCATTGAAGCGGCCTCTGAACCGCCAGGACAGCCACTAAACCAGCTGATTTCTAGCGAGTCTCAGCGGCCAAACAATCCATGGAGAAGGAACTGTAGAAAGAATGCAAAGAATTCAGGCAGCAAGCGCAAAGATACAAAACAAGGTGTGTGTTTCTGTTGTGGTTGTGCGGGCGATCGAGCAAGAGATCCTTCATGCGCATGCACGTGCACTAACTGTGGAAAGCAAGGACACTTTGCTAGGGTCTGCAAAAGTGCTCCGAAACCGGCTTCGAAAGACCTAAGTCCACGGAGTGATACGCAACAAAGGAATGGACTTCGGTATGCGACAACCAAACAGGAGATCTCCGATGACGAGTATCTGTTTGCAGTTGGAAGTAACAAAGAGACTACGACCATCACGGTAACTGTTGGAACTACATTGATTCCGGTCATCATTGACTCGGGTGCAAGTGTAAATGTGCTGATGGACAATGGGTTTATACTCCGGAATTGGATTGTCAAAATTTATCCATACGGATCGGAAACGCCGCTCCCTGTCAAAGGCATGTTTAGTGCTAATGTGTCGATGCCTCGCCTTCACACACGTGTTGATTTTGTGGTCGTTGAGAATTTCAATGCGGGACCTCTTCTGGGGAAGAAAACGGCGACAGAGCTTGGTTTGCTGCGAGTTGGAACTGAACACCTGAGTATGGTTAATCAGATCATAGTGGGGTCTACTCAAGTGATTGTGGACAAGCATGATGCAGTATTTCGTGGTGTTGGCAAACTGAAAGATTATCAGTTAAAGATACATGTTGACCCTGAGGTCACTCCAGTTGCACAACCACAGCGTTGTGTGCCATTTCACATTTGCAAATATGTGGAGAACAAGCTAAAGGAACTACAAGATCTCGATGTCATTGAAGTTGTTGAGCGCCCAATGCGTTGGGTTTCACCTTTAGTGGCTGTTCCAAAGTCCAATGGCGATGTGCGAGTTTGTGTTGATATGCATGAGCTAATGAAGCTGTTATTAGAGAGCGACACCCGATACCGACACTTGAGGAAACATTGGTGGCCCTCAACAGAGCTGCTGTGTTCTCGAAACTCGATTTGAGATGGGGGTATCACCAAGTTGAACTGCACTCCGAATCGAGAATACTCACTACGTTTTAAATGCACAAGGGCCTCAAGCGCTACAAACGCCTAATCTTTGGCTTGTCATCTGCACCGGAAATGTATCAATACGTGATTCATCAAACTCTGCAAGGAATCCCCAGAGCACAGAACATTTCCGATGACATCACTGTGTTTGGCTCTGATCAGGAGAGTCACGACAAGAACCTGGACCGGACACTCTCAGGTCTTGCGAGCAAGGGACTTACACTTAACCAAGAAAAGTGTATTTTCAGTGTACCAGAATTAGTCTTCTTTGGGTTCAGATTTCTTCTAATGGCTTAGCACCAGATGACAAGAAAGTGGTGGCAGTGAGAACTGCGAGAACACCACAAAATGCAGCAGAAGTGCGGAGTTTTCTTGGGCTGGTTGAACTACTGTGCACGCTTCATCCCGAACTTCGTGACACTTGCGGAGCCACTGCGAAAGCTTACCAGGATTGGCACAGAGTGGATCTGGGGCTAGAACGAGCAGGATGCATTTGATCGTCTTTGACTTGCTCTCACCAGTGACTGTGTTGTTGCACATTATTATCAAACAGAAGACATGGAACTGAAAGTGGATGCTAGCCCAGCGGGACTGGGTGCGATTTTACTGCAGCACAGTCAGGACACTGTTCGTCTTGTGACCTATGCTAGTCCACCGTTGACTGACGTCGAGTGCCGCTACTTGCAGACTGAGAAGGAAGCTTTAACGGTTGTGTGGGCCTGCGAGCGGTTTCACATTTACTTGTACAGCAAACAATTCACAGAGATTATTTACAGCCCCAAATCCAAGCCTCCTCCAAGGATTGAAAGGTGGGCACTTTGCTTGCAGCCGTACCAGTTCACCACAGTTCACATGGCAGGAAAGACAAACCGAGCTGATGTACTCTCACGACTGCCACTAAACAACCAGCCGTTCCAGGAACGGAACATTGCGGAGGAGTACATTAATTACGTCACAATGAATGCGGTTCCAAAAGCACTCACCCTTGACGAGATTGCAAGTGAAACTAAGGCAGACCCACTATTGCAACAAGTGCAATGCTGTTTAAATGGTTCGAAGTGGCCACACACTGGAACTCAAACCCTACAAGAGGCTTAAAGATGAACTTTGTGAAAGCAATGGAATCATTCTGCGAGGCTCACGGATTGTCATGCCAAGTACTCTTTGGCAGACAACCCTTTCTAATGCACGAGGGGCACCAAGGGATCGTGCGGACCAAACAGATGGTCAGAGAGAA